>CM071936.1:54326027-54926027 GCA_016081115.2 Rehmannia glutinosa | reverse complement strand
TATGAAGACACCAAGGTTAAATTCCAACGTTATCAAGGTGCACAGTCATGCACAAAGGAGCGGGGTCGCGCAGGTCTGATAGAGCATTTTGGCTGTAGCACGCACGATAGTGCATGGCCGCGCTCGTCAAGCTTGACGGAGAAGTGCACGGTCACGCAGTGGGATGCAGAGTCGCGCATCGTGACTTTTTGTCCATGTTTTGCGATTTTTCTTTCCTTTTTGAGTTCTCCCATCTTGTATAGGACTCTAGGCTTATAAATAAGACTTGGGGATCATAGTTTCGAACATTGATTATTCTTAGCACATCTAAACTCTAGGTTTCTCTCTTTTCTCTTACTCTTCGACATTAGAATTGCTTGGGTTTTTCCATCGAAGTTATTTTGTGGCTTAATCCAAGCGTAATATTTCTTCATCTTCTTTATTTGATTTCAATTATTTGGTGATTATTGTTATTGCATGATATGTTTATGATTTATTTTCTATCTATCAATTGAAACTATGATTCCATCTACAATAATGAATATTCATTCTAGGATTAAGATGATACAAGAATGAGTATTGATTAATTGATTATATGTTATCCGATTGAATTGCTTTATTTTATAATTAATTGTCGATCAACTTTAGATTATCTTGAGGGAATGATTGAGATTGAGAGATGATATTATCCTCCGACTAAATTCAATTATGAAGTTAGATATGAATCATCAATGTATTATCTGACTTGGTTAATTAATTGTGTAAATTCGACATATCTAGACTTTGTTAGATAAATGTTTTTATCAAGATTTTGATGATTTTGTTTAAATGAGTTTTTATACCAAAACAATGTTTATAAAAGTTGTCCAAATACTCCCAATTGATTTAAAATGTTTTTACTAATTTCTGGAGTATTTCTTAGAGTTTATTATTCGATAAAAATTGGACAACACTTTTAATGATTTTGTGTTAATTGGTTTTTTTCACCAAAACAATGTTTGTAAAAGTTGTCCAAATACTCCCAGTTGATTTAAAATGTTTGTACTAATTTTTTGGAGAATTTTTTGAAGTTTATTTTTGACAAAAATTGGACAACATTTCAAATTGGAGGTCGACCGGTCGATCAAGAGGTCGACCGGTACCTGAAGAACGCACAAAATGAAACAGAACGCACTGGACTTGAAAAATGAGGGAGGGCGATCGGTCAAGGGTAGGGCCAACCGGTCGGACCCCCATCCGACCGGTCGAACCCCCCTAACCAGTCGGACCCCCTGCAACCTGTCCTGGATCGCACTAATTTCTTTCAAACGTTTGAAATTTTATACAGGGCAACCGGTCGCCCTATGTAATTTTGTGACAGCAAAATTGTGCCGTTTGAAATCCTTATCAGCAAGATTTGCTTTTGATTTTTGTACAATATTTCTACAATCTTGTGATCCTCTTTTTGTAGACAAAAGTGAAGAAGGATGAGCCTATGTCTATGAAGACTCTCCTATAAATACAGGATGATTTGAAGACACAAGATACAACACACAAGCATACAATACAACAAGAAACCTGCAAAATTCTCAAAGCTTTCATTTTTACATTCTTGTTGTAATAGCCTAAGTTCTTGCACTTGCACAATCTTGAGGTCTAGGCTTTTTGTTCTTGATTACACTTGCACTCAAAGTTTGTATACTTCATTTATTGAGTTGTAATCTTGAATTTTTCTATCATTCAAAACAAGATATCCTTGTTAGTGTTCTTGTGGTAAGAACACACTTGGGTGATCTTAGGTGTTGAAGAGTGTGGTATTCTTCATAGGTGTTGAAGGAAGATTGTGGTAATCTCCTTGAAGGTGTTGTATGAAGATTGTGGTAATTGTTAAAGGTGGTGTTGTAACAGTTGTGGTAATTGTTAATAAAATTTTTTTTTCTTTTTGAAATCCATTTCGGATATACCGGGGTGGTAGAGCACGTAGTCCCTAGGTGAGGTGAAGCTCTATAAATCATCGAGTGTTGTTTAATTTCCGCATTTACATTTTTGTCATTTACTTGTTCATTAGAAAAAGAGGGCGATTTGTGAAAAATCGGCATAATCTATTCACCCCCTCTAGATTATCGTAGCCACTTGGACTAACAAGTGGTATCAAAGCCAAACTCTTTGGCTAGCTCGTTCTGAGTAATGAGGAAAGATCCATGGCTACGAATGAAGCTTATCTCACCACCGGCGCCTCCACCAACAAGCCACCACTAATCGACGCCAACAACTACGCATTTTGGAAAGACCGTATGGAGTGCTTTCTACAAGGATGCGGATTTGATATTTGTTATGTGGTCATTGAAGGAGTTGATCAACCAACCAAGAAATTGGAGGACGGCACCTCGGCTCCCAAACCATTCAAGGAGTTCGATGAAAATGACAAGAAGGCTTTCTCTCTAAACGATAAGGCCTTAAATATTTTACATTGCTCTCTTACCGCCACCGAGTATAATTGTATAAGAGGCATAAGGTCGGCACATGAAGTTTGGGAAAAATTAGAAACCATCTATGAGGGCACAAAGAAAGTGAAGCAAACAAGAAAAACAATGCTTGTGAAAGACTTTGAAAATTTCAATATGCATGATGGTGAAAGCATATCAAAAATGGTGGAAAGGCTTGACAACATTGTCAATCCTCTTGTGGCTCTTGGAAAGGTCATCTCCGAAGAAGACAAGGTGACCAAGGTTTTGAACGCTCTTCCTGGCTCATGGTCCGAAAAGGTGATGGCTATCACGGAAGCATAAAATCTCGAGACACTCAAATTCGATGAGCTCATTGGGAACCTCCTCATCTACGAAGTCTATCTCAAGGAGAGGAAAAATTCCAAACCATCCATCAATCAATTGGGTATGCAAAATATTCCTAAAGGTCTTGCATCTTCTTCTAATAATGCATATTATGATATTGATGAGGATGATGAGGAAACGGCCGCACTTGTTCGTAAATTTGCAAAATTTGTGAATAAAAATAAGGCAATAAAACCGAGAGACAACTCGTGTTTTAAATGCGGAAAATCCGGGCACTTCATAGCCGATTGCCCAAAACTCGAGGAGGGAGAACAAAAGAAGAAGAAGCCTTTTCCGAAAAAGAAGGCTCTAAATGCGGAAGTCAAAACTTGGGATGAGCTACTTGAAACAACCGACGAAGAAGGAGAATCCGAACATGGTCTTATGGCCATAGACGATGAAAACAACGAGGTACGCTCTAATGCTTCATCTTCTTCCTTAGTTGATGATTTACAATGTGATTTTGATGAATTACAAAATGAGTTTCAAAATTTGATTGTTAAATACAAGACTTTAAAAAAGGAGCATAAAGAGCTTAAATTAGAAAAAGGATAAATTGTTTACTTCTTATGAATCTCTTGATAAAGCTCATGCTATTACTCTTACTAAAGTCCGTACTCTTGAAACCGAAAAACAAACGCTCACAAAGGATCTTGAATGTTTGAAAAAGGATGTGCATCGTTTTAACTTAAGTACAGATAAAGTTACAAAAATTTTAGATGCATAAAGAGGTGAGCATTCTAAATTAGGACTTGGCTATAAACATTTTCAACCTCTTTCAAAGAAAAAAGACCAAGGTCCGACTTTTGTACGTGCTAGTAGTGCCCATAATCTTATTTGTTTTTATTGTGGTAAAATTGGTCACTATGTTAGTTATTGTAAATTGAAGAATAATTTGTTTGGAGACCCAAAGGTCTCAAGGCTAACCCCCATGGACCCCAAAACTATAGGGTACCTAAAAATAATTATTTTGTAGGTCATAGGGGCTATAACAACTATGGAGGATTCAAAATGGCTCGTGGACAACGGATGTTCACGCCATATGACCGGAAAGAGAAAACGTTTTACCAACATCAAGCTCCAAGAAGAGGGTATGGTCATGTTCGGCAATGGCAAAGGAAAAATTCTTGGAAATGGAGAAATTGGTAACTCTTCTTTCTCTCTTAGTAATGTTCTTTTAGTAGAAGGGCTTAAGTTTAATTTGATAAGTGTTAGCCAACTTTGTGATTCAAATTATAATGTTGTTTTTAATAAAGAAAAATGCCTTATTTCCAAAAATGATAAAATTATTTGTGAAGCAATTAGAAAAGGCAATCTCTACAAAATTTGTACAAGTGATTTGGTTAGTCAAAATATTTCTTGTCTTGTCGCCAATAATGATTTAACTAGTTTATGGCATAGGCGACTTGGACATGTTGGATATAAAAATTTGCAAACTATTAATAAAAACCAACATGTAAAAGGACTACCCAAATTGAATTTTGAAAATCTTGGCTTATGTGACACTTGTCAAAAGAACAAATTAGTTAAAAGTAGTTTTAAGCCCAAAATGAAAATTCCACAACCAAGCCTCTACAACTTCTTCATTTAGATTTGTATGGGGATATTGGTACGGCAAGTCTAAGTGGAAAATATTACACTTTTGTTATAGTTGATGATTTTTCTAGATATACTTGGGCTCTATTTCTTACAAATAAAAGCGATGCCGTTAATGAGTTTGTTAAGTTGTGTAGACTTATTGAAAATAAAAAGGAAGATACTATTAAGTCTATTCGAAGTGATCGAGGTGGAGAATTTGATGGAGCATTTAGAGTCTTTTGTGAAACCAAGGGATATAATCACAATTTTTCGGCTCTAAGGACTCCTCAACAAAATGGAGTAGCCGAAAAGAAAAATCGGACACTTCAAGAAATGAGTCGGTCTATGCTCAATGAATTTTCACTTCCAAAATATTTTTGGGCCGAAGCCGTAAGTACCGCTTGCTATGTCATTAATCGAGTTTATATTCGTCCTAAAATGAATAAAACTCCATGAGCTTTGGAAAGGAAGAACTCCAAATATTAGTTATTTCAAAATATTTAGATGTAAATGTTTTATTTTGAATACTAAGGATCAATTGGACAAACTTGATCCTAAAGCCGATGAAGGAATATTTATGGGGTATTCAACCAAGAGCAAAGCTTATCGGGTTTATAGTAAAACTAGTGGAGTTGTTGAAGAATCCATCCATGTCAAATTCAATGAAGCTTCGGGTGTTGAAAGGATACCCAATGATGAAAGTGATGAAGAGGATATTGTTGAACTCATTGTTCAAGATAATACTCAAAATGATCAACCTTCAAGCTCAAATGTTCCTCAAGAAGATAAAGGTGATACTTCGAATCTTCCCGTAGCATTGAAATTTAAGGGAGATCACCCAAAAGATCTTATTATTGGTGATCCCCTTGATAAAGTAATGACCCGAGGAAAATTCGCCGAGAAAGCTCTTATATCTCAAAAAGAGCCTAAAAATGCTAAGGAAGCTATTGAAGATGAAGATTGGTTTTTAGAAATGCAAGAGGAGTTGAATCAATTTGAAAGGAATGATGTATGGGAACTAGTACCTTGTCCTCCATCTTAAACAATTATTGGCACAAAATGGGTATTTCGGAACAAGCTCGATGACCAAGGCAATATTGTTCGAAACAAAGCAAGATTAGTAGCTCAAGGTTATTGTCAAGAAGAAGGTATTGATTATGATGGAACATTTGCACCCGTAGCACGTTTAGAAGCTATTCGTATTTTACTTGCCTATTCTTGTTTTAAAAATTTCAAGCTTTACCAAATGGATGTAAAATCTGCATTTTTAAATGGTCTTATTCAAGAAGAAGTCTATGTAAAACAACCTCCGGGGTTTGAAAATTTTTCTAGGCCTAATGATGTTTATAAACTTAAAAAGGCCTTGTATGGTTTGAAACAAGCACCGTGCATAGTATGATAGACTTAGATCTTTTCTTTTGCAAAATGGTTTTACAAGAGGTAAAGTTGATACTACTCTCTTTGTTTTTGAAAAAGGGCAAGATTTCTTATTAGTGCAAATTTATGTTGATGATATTATTTTTGGTGCTACTAATGAATCCTTGTGCAAGAAATTTTCTAAGTTAATGCAAGGTGAATTTGAAATGAGCATGATGGGGGAGCTCAATTTCTTCCTTGGACTTCAAATTAAGCAATGCCAAGAAGGAATTTATATTTCACAATCAAAATATACTAAGGAGCTTTTAAAGAAGTTTGACATTGAAGAAGGAAGAACCGTCTCTACCCCAATGGCAACAAACGCCAAGATTGACAAAGATGAAAAAGGCAAGCCGGTTGATGAATCCAAATATCGAGGTATGATTGATAGTTTACTTTATTTAACCGCAAGTAGACCGGATATTCTTCATGCTGTATGCCTATGTGCCCGTTTTCAAAGCAATCCCAAAGAATCTCATATGAGTGCCGTTAAAAGGATTTTTCGATATTTGAAAGGCACTATTCAATATGGTTTATTTTATCCAAAGAATGAAAATTTTTCTCTTAAAGGTTATAGTGATTCGGATTATGCGGGAAATATTGATGATCGTAAAAGTACTTCCGGATCATGTCAATTTCTAGGTGATTGCCTAGTTTCTTGGTTTTCAAAGAAACAAAATTGTGTTTCACTTTCAACGGCCGAAGCTGAATACATTTTCGCGGCCTTTTGTTGTACTCAATTGCTTTGGATGAAACAAACTTTAGCGGATTTTAAATGTTCTTTTGAAAGTGTTCCTATTTTTTATGATAACATATCCGCTATAAATATCCTCAAAACCCGGTTCATCATAATCGTACTAAACATATTGAGATTCGACATCATTTTCTAAGGGATTCTGTTTCTAAACGTAAAATTGAGATATCTTTCGTACCATCTCAAGATCAATTGGCGGATATTTTTACAAAACCGCTATCTTCCGAGACTTTTGCATCTATACGAGCACGGTTAGGCATAATGCAAATTGAATGAGGTTTACGTTTTTATTTTGCACGTTTTTAAAACTTAGGGGCGAAAAAATCGGATTTTTGGTTGAAAATTCGGATTTTGGAAAATAAGTTGAGACAGTGGGCTGACTGGGGTGAGGGCAACCGGTCGGACCTCACCTCGACCGGTTGCCCTCACCGTCGACCGGTCGCCCACTGCCAATTTTTGGTTTAAAACGTCTCTGTCTTCAGACTTAGCCATTTTGGCTCAAAATGATCATTTTTCGTCCCCTTCGCCAAATGCACACAAATTTCACTTTAAATTTGTTTTCTTGTATACATTTCATATCTTGGACTTAATTAGGCTCGATTATCATCATCATTGCTCGTCTTTACCAATTTAATGGTAAGAATTTTACTTTCTTTGCTCAGTTGGGTTGAACCCTTGAGTTTTTGGCTTATTTGTAATTTTATTGATGGAAGTTACATATGATTGAGATGAGCTTGTTAATTATGATGTATTGAATGGTGTTTGAACTGATTTGATGATGAAAATTTTTAGCTTGATTCATTTACAAGGGCCTTATACAACTTCTTTTATTTTTCATGCCTACAAAGTGTTCGATGAATTGTCGCAAAGAAAATTTCAACTTATGCATGACTCTTATGCTTTAAAAAGTCTTATATATTTATTGAGATCATGTCTTGACACTCAAATGAGATTTTGCATATCAAATGATCAATCATTCCCTTTTTATTTGGAATTTAAGCTTCAATTTTCAAAACGCTCGATAAATCGATAAAATTGCGCACTTTGATATAATTGTATGATGTTTTTATCGTGATAACACTCTTTTTGATGATTCCAAAGAGGGAGAAACAAGAAAAACGCTCATATGCTCTAAGAAGCGAAAATAAGCTCGCAAGAAAATCTATAAGTTAGGGCTCTCAAAAGCCAAAAACTGTGAATATTACTTAGTCCATTGGATGTATTGTGGACTTTTATCGATGACTAATGATGTTTTGTGATAGGGGGAGCTTCTATGCTCAAATAATTCGAGCTTGTTTTGTAAAAGCTAAGCTTTTAGCTTTTAGTTGGTTGCTTTTATACTTGTTCTTGATATGCATATTGATAGGGAGCTTGTGCAAAAATGTTTTGAAAAATATTTGCTCATGTGTGTTTTCCTTGTGGATTAATGTTTTACTTATGTTTTGTAAATCTTGTTTGTAATCATTTGTAATAGATTAATGTTTTATACCAAAACAATGTTTATGGAAAATATGATTTTGTTTTAAAATCAACTTCCTTTTAAAATTGTTTTGGTTTGTAATCATTTAAAATGGGGAGTTTGTTAGATAAATGTTTTTATTTCAAGATTTTTTGATGATTTTAGATAAAACATTTCGGACCCCCCGCAAGGCGAACAAGAGGTCTTTCCTGGATCGCACACACAAAATTTCTTTCAAACGTTGAAATTTTATCAGGGCAACCCCGACCGGCCGGTGGGTCGCCCTATGTAATTTTGTGACAGCAAAAATTGTGTAATTTTTGAAATCCTTATCATCAAGATTTGCTTTTGATTTTTGTACAATATTTCTACATCTTGTGATCCTCTTTTTGTAAACAAAAGTGAAGAAGGATGAGCCTATGTCTATGAAGACTCTCCTATAAATACAGGATGATTTGAAGACACGAGATACAACACACAAGCATACAATATAACAAGAAATCTGCACAATTCTTAAAGCTTTCATTTTTACATTTTTGTTGTAATAGCCTAAGTTCTTGCACTTGCACAATCTTGAGGTCTAGGCTTTTTGTTCTTGATTACACTTGCACTCAAAGTTTGTATACTTCATTTATTGAGTTGTAATCTTGAATTTTTCTATCATCCAAAACAAGATATCCTTGTTAGTGTTCTTGTGGTAAGAACACACTTGGGTGATCTTAGGTGTTGAAGAGTGTGGTACTCTTCATAGGTGTTGAAGGAAGATTGTGGTAATCTCCTTGAAGGTGTTGTAAGTAGATTGTGGTAATCTTCAAAGGTGGTGTTGTAACAATTGTGGTAATTGTTAATAAAATCTTTTTTTCTTTTGAAATCCACTTCGGATATACCCGGGGTGGTAGAGCACGTAGTCCCTAGGTGGGGTGAAGCTCTATAAATCATCGAGTGTTGTTTAATTTCCGCATTTACATTCTTGTCATTTACTTGTTCATTCGAAAAAGAGGGCGATTTGTGAAAAATCGGCATAATCTATTCAACTCTCCTCTAGATTATCGTAGGCACTTGGACTTACAGACTTAATCTAAGAATACGAGAGTTATTAGATCTAGACATAGGTATATTTATTTTCTTAATTTTTTAATCGCATAATCAATTGATTGGTATTCTGCTTGTGAGTTTTTTGAGATGATTCTGAAATCCTAGATATTTTATTCATACGTTTTTTAAAAGGGTTGGTGTTTTACTTGTTTTTCTTATTTAGATAATAAAAATAACAGATTTGATTAGAGTATTTAGAATTTACTTTTTATTTATTGTGATACATAATAATTGTTTGCCGGCTAAGTCTTCGGCGAGGGACGACTTTGGTCGACTTGATACCCTATAAGCAATCTCGTGCTCTTACAAACGTCGCTAGATTTATTTTAGGTGTTGAGCGCTTGAATAAAATTTTGGCGTTGTTGCCGATGAAGGCTTTAGGGTAATAATTATTGTGTTTATTTTTCGTATTTTTTGATTAGAATTTTTTTTTATTTTTTTATTTTTGTATACTTTATTCCACTTGAGCGTTTGATCTGTTTTTCTTGTGTTGTTTATGCAATGACGCAGAAATCTTGGACTGGATCTCGTGCCTTACTTGGATGAGATCCATCGAGTTGCACAACATACACGGGACGAAGTCGACGATTCTTCCAAAAGTAGCGAGAGCACTGCGGAATATCAAGACCAAGTTCCAAAAGAAGAAACCAAAGAACAAATACTGGGAATGGTGAATAATTAAGATTAACCACAACGATCTATGAGGGAATTTTTTAGACCAATTATTGGGACGACAACTTCATGTATCCCATTAGGGGAAGCAACCCGAAATTACAAGCTCAAAACGATCCACTTCAATTAGCTGCCATCTTTTTATCGGATGCCAAACGAAATCCCCTCAACTTTAGTTAGAATATATATGATTTTTTTAGTTTATTATCCGGTCTACCCCACTTCATGTATTGGTCTATCACAATATTTTTCCTGGCTCCGTCATTGGGTGCATATGCCCAAATCAGGCAAAAAGTAATGTGTTGGGAAATTGGATAATATTTTGAATTTTGATAGAGGACGCTTGCATTCATTTGTGAAACATCAATACACAATGGTCATTCTATGATCTTTTGTATATATAGTATTGATGAAAAGTTGATACGTACGAATATTTATAAAAATTGTAAAAAGTACAATAAAAAATTAGTGCAAAATGATATACATGTTCGAGACATATGGACAAACTACTAATAAATAGATAATTTGGGAGGAAAAATGTGACTTAATTTGATATTATTTTACAGAAGACATTTTTATCGTTATTGATGGAGAAACAAAACATGTAATATAGCATTGATGTCCTTCTAAGTGTGCATCAAATGAATTTTAAATGTGCATCAACGAATGTCTAAATGTGCAGTAACTGTGAAGCCCTCGATTTTTATTCGAGCGTGTATTTATTTCACTTATCGTCTATGTACTATTTTGACTATTGTACCGCGTCACTTTGACGGGTAAATATTAATAATAAATATATTTCGCATTTAATTTCATTTTATTTAATACTTGTGATCATGATCCTTTATTAATTCTATTTCACATTAATGATCACTTGGTTGATCATTATTACTATTTGTGCATTTATTAGTCACCTTAGAATTTTAAGAGACTATTTATTTTAGAGACTTATACCTTATAGAATTAAGAATTTGATTTAGAATAAGTGATAATGAGACTTATAAGTGATCAAGGAAATCACTATTTATTTTTGGAGATTGATATTATTCATCTATTATCATCAATTTTGGGACCAAAAAAAATATATATGGATACCACATTTTAACATAGGAATGGACGGCCATAGGGGTATTTTTGTGTAAAAATACCATCCAACTCTTGTACACATACACCTTATGTCATTCATCTTGTGTAAAATTATACCACATTTCAAGCCTTCTACACCTTATCTTATACCTTAATTTTTAATTATTAAAATTCCCCGACATATTCTATTCTTCCCAACATTCTTCTTATTCTTATCAATATTTCATTCTTCCAATTTGACCCATACCTTTGACTACCAAGTTGTCTCCATGCAAGAGACCAAGTTCAAGCTTGGAAAAAATTTCTCTTCCTCTCTCTCCCTATCACACGGCCATATGGCCTAATTTATCAAAAATAAATTTCATTTTTCACCCAACACTTCATCTCTCTTATTAGCAAATTCTCATCCTTCTCTCTAAGATTTCATCCTACTTCTCTCTAACTTACTCCTTCTTCCTTATACACTTAACAAAAATACAAGAAATTCCCCTCTTAATCTTCAAAAAATTCGAACCATCCTACTCCCAAAGGTAAGAATTTTGATCATCATCTTATCTTGATATCATCTAGCTACCTCTTTTCACTTATTAATTTAAGTTTAATTTTTGATTTTGAGGTATACTTAGAAGACCTTTGAAGATACTAAGAGCATTGATATTATTACCTTGAAGAGGACCTCAAGATTTTGAGAAATTGTGAAGAATTGGACTACAAGGTAAAAATTGGGTTTTAGTACTTTTTTCTCCTTCTCCTTCTATTTTCCAAATTTTGACACTCTATTTTTATTTTTGGAGTTTTAGGGGCTGACCTTGAGAGTTGCACTTGAGGGTGACCAACATTTTTAATTTTGAAGCTACAACTTGTCACATTTTGTCCACTACACAAGGTAAGTGTAGTATTTGCCATTCTCTTCACCTCTTTCTTCTTCTTCTTAATTTTAACATCATTTTTTTAACTCTTAATTTTTGGTATTTATTTACTTAGGGGCTGTCCTAAGTGAGTTTCAATCAAAGTTGTGAAATTTATCCTTTTATTTCACAACTATCCAATTTTAAGGTGGGTGGAAAAATCCTTTCAACTCCTAGGTGTTTTCCTTAAATGCATGTAGTATTTTATTCTTGAGCATTTGAGATGTATATATTATATATTGCATGTTGATTTCATGTATCAAGTTGTAAAAATTCTCAAGTGTTGTTCAAAAATGCTATTTATTGAAATTTAGGTACATGCATGTGCATTTTAATAATGTATTTGATGTATTATTGTATGAAATGGACATGCATGTTTATGATCCTTGAATCCATGTTTTATATGACTTATAATCTGGACAAGTCGAGCATAATTGATTAAATTTGAATTTTTGGACTTAAAATATAAAAATGGCAAATTGGTGGACTTAATTGCAAGAAAATAAAACTTAAGGGACCCCTCTGTAATTTTTGAATTTTGGGACTGTACTCAGGTTCAAAAATAATTTTTGGATATTTTAATAAAGTTTTAAAAGATTTGAGATAAATAAAATCAATCCTTAAAAGCCCAAGGACTAGATTGTAAAATTTTAGAAGTTTAAGGGCTAAATTACAATTTTCGAAACTGTACCAGGCCCCTATTTTAAAATTTGAAATTTTAATTCTTAAGGGACTGAAAATAATATATTTGAAGAGTATTCCAAAAATCCAAGTGTTTGGGGCTTGGAAGGTAATTTTATAAAAATTGAGGGACCAAATCGTAAAAGATTAAACTTGAGGACCCAAATAAAATTTCCAGGACTTATACAATCCATGTACCTGGAAATACTAATTTAACTATAACTTTATGATATTTTGAATCCAAGGTTTAAATTTCATAACAATTGGACCTCTAAAAGCCTTAAAGGCAATTATTTTAAAATGGGACAAAAATGAGATTTTCAAAAGTTAAGGGACCTATACTTATTTTTTTAAGACTATTTTTCTCCCAATATTCCACTGACCTTAGTGACATTTTACAACTGGAATCACATTATAATCCTTCCGGTTTGTGAGATCCAATTATTTTAAACTTAGGGCCTGAAATGACAATTTTAACAAATTTAGGGCCAATATGAGAATTTTATAAACACTCGACCTCAAAACTTTAAAACCTGAATCTATGAATAATTTAGAGAATTTAGGAAATGACCTTATAATGTTTCGAGGTCGGGATATTTATTTATTCAATTTTTTAATCCCAAAAGTATTAGTTTTTACAAAACGGGGCTAATTATAAATTTTCTTTTGACAAGGACCTAACTCAAATTACTTTTTTAAGACCATCCCTGGACCCTTTGACTTATAATAATTATTTAAAATATTTTCTTAAAATTTCTTGACTTATCGGGTCATCTTGACCGATTAATACGCGATCGCGGGGGGGACTTCATCGTCTTGCGGTTCCGAATCTATAACGGGACCTATGTCCCACATAATTCTTCAAGACATCGAAGATTACTTATCCTCTCGATAATTATCTTCATCCAAATTACTCTACCAATGCCAATAATTGCCACACGCAATTTCAAAAACTTTCCTGAACTATTTCCCTGAATCAATATACTCGACTGCCTCTGGTTGACATCTTGTACTTGTAATTATTTTCCTATCTAAGTCAACTTGGTGTGGCGAGCTCACAGTCGGAATGGATACGTCGGGGATGGAACCGGGCAGCTCGGATGCTATTCCACTCTCCGGGCCCATCGCCCTAATCCCCATGGCGAGGGATGGAGTTTGTTTAAGGGAAGCGGGTCATAGTACTTGAGGTATAATCATGGTTATGACAATTCGAGCCTAGCTATCTCTACTGTGGATTTGTATTTGCCTATGGAGCGATAAGGTGACAGGTCTTGGACCATCTTGCTCGGAGAGTTACAAGGAAGAACGAAGGAGTCGCTGTCTGATCCACACGATTCTAGAGTTAATCGGACCTGTTTGGTTGGCGCTACAAATCCGTACGCAACCGCTACTTGTATTGCATTGGTTGGCGCTACAAATCCGTACGCAACCACTACTTGTCTTGCATGAATTGGCGTTACATTCCGTACTCAATCCTACCTGTCTTGCTTGAATCACATAGTGCTTGTATGAACACGAACTGTTTCATCAAAACTATATAAGTATACTATTTTAAGTATATATATCACGATGCTTGTGAACTGTGTGTGAAACCACGCATCATGACTCACACATTTTTTCATACAACAATTTTCTTGCATTAACTATATATATCGCCACACTTGCACACGACCACCCCATCCACTGAGAATTTTTGTCTCATCCCCTCCTATTTTCTAACGGCTAGATGAGGAGTACATTGAAGACGCCGAACCTGCCACAGACTGATTTCCCGTTCTCCGCCTATTGGACTTACTTCCTTTTATTAATGTTGTTGGACTTGTTTCATTTACTTTTATTGATGTTGGACTTTCTTTTATTCCATCTTCCATTTTGGACCGTAACTTAAGGGCGTAGGACCCTTTGACACTTAAGCTTGTGATGTGATGTGTACTTTGTTTCTTTCATTAGACTGTAAGTTAATTCGGATAGTTCTGGACTGTAAGTTATTTGGATGTTGTTGGGATGTATTTGTAATTTGTACTAGTACTTGTAGTTTAATTTGTACTAGATTGTTGGTTTATTTTTGTTTAAGTTGTTGATCGTCGTCGCGTCCCGTCCTGGGGGAGTGATAAAGAATTTTTATTCGTAAATTTAGTTTTCAAAATAACTTTAATTCGAATGCTTAATTATTGAAACGGATCAAATTAACGTGTCTTATGAATGATAAATGGTTATAAAATTATCATTGTTTTTCCATCAATAATACCAACCTCCAACTATTTTATTGCACATCTAAAAGTTCATTTCTTTGAATATTTAGAGATCTATTTATGCACACTTAGAAGGACATTATACCAAAACTAGTCTTTTGCCCGTGCAATGCACGGGTGTATATCTGCGAGACGTCCATTTTGTACTGTGACATGTGCATTTTCCTAATAGTTCTACGAATTCTATCTCCTGCATTGTAATAATTTTAATATATCATCAAACAATAACCAAAAATAGTATTTTAATATTTTTTATTGATAAAATCAAAAATAAAAAATATCATACCGCTAGAATCATAAAACAAAATTCAAGCCTATGTATTTGTGTTCAATCTTTGAAAACTAATTTTTCATAAAATAGCATAGGTGCACCTTCATCGCCCATTTTATTTTAATCATGTTTAGATTACAAATAAGTGTGAAACTATGTGTCATGCTTTTTTTCCAAGGTTGTAGTAGTAAATTCATATGCAAAATTATTTTCCAAAGCCGTCTCGTATGTGTAGGAGATAAAGTATATTAGTTAAGGAAATATGAGACAATAAAATATAGTTTTGGTAATATTAATTATTTTATCATATTTATTTTTGGGGGGATATTTTTATTTTTTGCGGATCTTATCATTTATTTTATTTATTCACGTTGTTACGTCAATTTTTAAACTTTTGAATTTTGTTGTGGGGATTTGTGTTGTATTCTTTGTAATTTTCAATTATTATATTCTATTCGGGTTCTCATATTTGGTATTTTTCGGATCGTATAATGTACGAATCGCATTGTTATAATTTTTAGTGACTACAAAAAGTTTAGAGTTTCAATATATAATTAAAATATAATGATAATTAATTTAATTATAAATCATACAATTAAATAATATAAAATAAAATTATTATAAATTATGAAAATAACTTTTTGAATACAATATATTTGGTTTATAATAAATTTTGTGAATGTGAATTGTATCTATATATTGAACATATTTATCTATAAGAAAGTAAAAGTTTGAAAAAAAATTTCAATGCTGAATATCCAATATATTATTTTTCAATGCAATCAATAATAAAGTCATTTCAAATTCAAATATATTTTTAAGGTTTAAAAAGTTGAATAATTCTTAGAATATTAAGATAATTAAATAAAAATCATGTTTATATTTAACAACATAAATTTATGGAAAAATAAAATATTTCAAAAAATAAAAATTATATTATTTTTATATATACACATATAAAAAAATACCATACAGACAAATTCATATCTTATAGTCCAAATGTACAACTTTAAAAAGTTGAATATCTGATAAATATAAAAAATAATTTATATTAACATGAAAAATACGTTAAAAAATATAAAAATATTTTTCATATATAAAAAACCATTATGATTATAACTTTATATTAAATAAAAATATAATTTATTCTTACATAAATATATCAAATGCTATGTATGGATATATTTATTATATATATATATATATATATAATATTTGGATACATAGTTTGAGATATTTTTTTCAATTAAAATAAATATTTTTTGATGGAATTTAATCAATTTAAATAAAATTCTATATAATTATGAAGAATTTGGGATAAGCCTAATTAACAACTATACATATATCATAAATAATGAAAAAATATATCTTATATATTTTTATTTATTATATTTATTTTGTATTGTGTATATGCAATAAGGATGTCAAACCGATGGTCGTAAAAAGATGGTTAATTATATATATATATATATATATATATATATATATATATATTATACGTCAAAAATGGATCTAAAACGAAAAAGTTATTAATTATTGTTAAAAATATATATATATATATATATATATATATATATATATATATATGGGGGAGGGTTATATAGGACCCCCCTATTATATAAGTACGTAGGACAGGATCCAAGCCACAAATATATTAATTTCAATGGTTGAGATTAATCCTGCTTAATGTTGATAAATTATTTGAAAAAGTCAATGAGAGGGTAAATTAGTCCATATAATAATCAGTTGTGGTAACTAAATCTAGTAAATCCCACTACAATAGGATGAGTTACCATCAAATTTGCAATCACAATCCACCAAATCTGTTATTGAAAAAATCGTCCAGGCCATATCACCTTCTCCACCGTGTTTCTGCAACTCAAATCTTCCTCCATTCTCTGCAAAACTCGACATTTGTAGAGTTCAAGCAAGAAAAAAATGGATGACACCTATGAGGAATGCTTCAACATTAATGAAGAATAAGGTAACACTTTTTCTTGCCTTCTAAATTGTTTATATTGTCCATTTTTTACTGAATCAATTTAAAATTTGATTCGTAATTTTTCCTAAATCAATCATTCGATCAATCATTTAATTTTTTTGTAATTGTTACCCTTAAATATGCTTATACGTGTCTATAATATCGCTTATGTGTGCCAAATAATATGCTTATAAATATGAACTTACTTGGTAGTCAGAAAAATTTCAATTCTTCATCCCAATTTTTTTATGTTTATCTAGTGAGTTGCTTATTCGTGATCACAATTATGCTTTTGCTTGCCTACAAATGTGCTTATAAGTATCAACATACTTTTGAATGCAGAAAAATTCAATTCCTCTTCCATGTTTTTTTTTTCATATTTACCCAGCAAGTTGCTTGTTCGTATCCATAATGTTGCTTATTGATGAATACGAATATGCTTATCATTATGAACATATTCGTTGAAGCATGAAATGCAATTCTTCATCCCTCATTTTTTTCTTTAAAAAACATATATGCTATGATCAAAAATGCATTTTTTCGGTGTTATAAACTATCAGGTTAATTGGTCATTGTTTTTTCGTCAAATGTAGGTTGTATCTATTGAAATTATTTGATTACAACCCCGTTGGGGACAAATCCCAGCTAGGCGTTGTAGTGTTGCCACCAACACAGGCCAAAAATAAGAGAAGCGGCAGTCGAGACAAGAGTTGACTTTAGAGTCAGAAGGAGAAATCAATAAAGGTCGGGCAGAAAATGAAGAGACGTTGTGGGAAATACGGAGAAATAGGTTCGCACAATAGCAGAACATACGACAAGTAGAATTCACTCTTATTGATGTTATTTTTTGAAGTGCATGTTTGAGACTGCTTATTAAAGCATTTGATACTGCTTATTTATGTTTATTCAAACGCTTGATTTTTATTTTTATTTCAGATTTTATAACTATTTGTTTCATACAGTCCTAAAAATTATTTCTTAAAAATAAAAAAAAGGCATGTGCTCGATAAAAAATATTGTGACTGCCTGTTTAATTTTTATTACCTTGCACTTTGCTTGTTTGCTAACAGTATAAAATACCATGAGATATATGCTTACAAGTCCATCCAATTCTGCTTACAAAACATTTGAATCACGCTTACAAAAATATTTGAATAATGCTAGAAGTATACGATACTTGATAAGTTATAATATTTGAAATAGTGCTTACAAATCAATTGACTTCTGCTTACAAAGCGTTTGAATTCTGCTTACGAAACATTTAAATACTGCTAAAAAGGTATAAAGATGCTTTAAAAGATAAAACATCTGAATATTGCTTACAATGCAGTTGATTTCTGCTTACAAAGAACACGAACACTACTTAAATTTATTTGAAATAATGCTAGAAACATTATAACATACCATGAAAATGATTGCATAAAATAGAATTGAATTCTGCATACAGACTAATTGAATTCTGCTTACATGAGCAACTGAATTCTGCTTTGAGGAAAGTATAACAACCATGAACTAACACTCATCAATTATCAAAAAAACATTCAAACATCACTACAGAGTACTTCAAAGACCAAACAAATTTACCATGTCTGAAAAACACTACAGTAACCAATACTTTTATCAAAAAAAGTGCGAAGCAACAAAACGTTTCGGATTGATCTTATTTCATTTTGGCAAACTCCTTCACCCGTCCCAATACCGCCTCCCTCAGCTCATTCATTGTATCCAGACATATTGCAGTTGCATACTTTATACACATCATTAATAGTTGTGCCTCGTCATTTTTTCGGAGCCCGCTATCCCAGTTTTTGATCCCACCTCCGAGTATTTTTTTGCACATACCTGAATATACATAAGCATGATATAAAACATAGATAAGAAATATTTTTGCCTCATTAAAAAAATCACCAAAATACTTGAATTTATTGCACAAACTTCGTTTTTCCAAATAATAAAGATAGTAAGAATCAAAAACAAACCCATTCCCAGTATTTCGCACATACTTGATATTCATAAGCATAATATATCACAAAGATAAGCAATGTTTTTGCCTCATTAAAGCAGTCACCAACTACTTATAAAAACAGATGTGAGCATACTTATTGACAACAATAACCAATTTTTTGCCACATTAAAACAATCTCCTCTTGAATAAGCACTGTCAATCTCCCCATAGTTCTGAAAAACTAGGAAATACTAATTTCCACCATTTCCCCCTTATAAGCATAATTCATAACAATCATAAACATATTTAACAACAAAATGCAATATTAAAAATAAATCCAACAATAACAAAAAAATTCTACATAAAAAATGCAATAAAAATATAAAACAAATACGAAAATAAAAAGACAAAAAAAGTAGCCCTACCTACACTGTGGCCGGCTCGGAAAAAAATTCACTCACTTTGGTGTGTTCTTCAGTGAACTAATGGTTCCAAGACGAAACTTCTGTAAAAAACGACGTCTGATTTTCGCCCTCACGCGGGAGTTTGATTCTCGACCAAAGATTTGGGGATTTTCGACCGGAGGGTTGGAGTTTTCCACGAATGGTTAAGTTGGATATGGTTAGGACTTGGGATTTTGATTTCTCACTTTAATGGAGGTTGTTTCACGATTTGCAGAAGAAGAATGGTGGAGGACGGTATACTTGTTTGCAGCGAAAGATGGTGGAAGACGGTTGAAGTTGTTTGAAAAGAGAATAAGTGTTGAAGATGGAAGAAATGGGGGAAATGACTCTTGATTTGCCAAATAATGTAAAAATATGCAGTATCTTGAATTTACACACGTCCATAACCGGTCCTATAATTTAGCCCACTACCAAAAATAATTTCCCTCCCAAAAATTGATTTAAATTAAAATTACCAATAAGCCCTTTTTTAAATTAAGTTACATATTAAATAATGGTAAAACCTGATTAATCTTAACCGTTTAAAAATTAAATCAATGACTCAGATTTGGTCTCATGTACTCACCAAAGATATGTGGACTCACCTGATCTAAATCCTATATATATATATATATATATATAATTAATGCAGTACACACACAGATTTGGAAACCTAATTTAAATAACTTTATTTTTGATATAACTTTAAAAAGTGATTTAGTGAAAGAAGACTACCAAAAATAATGAAATCACAAATATTTATGACCTCTTATTTTTCCATAGATTTTTATTACTTTTTTTTAAAGAATTTTTATTATTTTTTTAGAAACCAAAATATGGGTGGGGAAACCATGAGTTACTATTCTAAGAATAGTCTCTCTTTATATATATATATATATATATATATATATATATATAACCATTCTCCAACGAATTTGCATCCATCAAATCTAAATTTATTGAATAATTATGATTTAACACTACGTTCTTATGTTATCCAGTTTCTTATCTAGACTAGGGCAAATTACATTACTACCCTTAATATTTATAAATGGGTTTCCAACTATCTAAATTAAGGATGGAATCTTGACCATTAAATTTTAATTACCAAAGGCTGGGATTAGTCCATACGGGCTCAAACTAGGAATTGGTCCCATTTGATCCAATATATACACACACATACACACACACACACACACACACACACACACACACAGAGAGAGAGAGAGAGAGAGAGAGAGAGAGAGAGAGAGAGAGAGAGAGAGAGAGAGAGAGAGAGAGAGAGAGAGAGAGAGAGAGAATTTGGATCAAATGAAAACCGCCCACTAGGGTGAGTCCATAGGGACTAAATCTCAACCGTTGGAAATAAGATTCAATGGTTGAGATTTAATCCTTGTTTTTAGGAGGTGAAATATAATTAATTGATATTAGGGGCGGCCTTATAATTTTATCTTAGACGGTTTTGAAATCAAACAGACAAGTTTGAGTTTTTCTTCGTTTCCTTATTCAGTCCCTAGATTGTCAAAAATCTTCCAAGTTGGCATTGTTGAAAAATTAAACTCGAAATCTCTATTATTGGAAGTTTGTCTAATACGTTTTATTTTTGTATGATTGATTTTTCTGTTTTTTTTTTTTTTTTTTTGTGATTTGATGCATATTTAGTATTCCAAGAGTACATTGATATTTTAGAAGAACTGTAACAAATTAGATTTTTCTTGCATATTTATTATACAGTTAATGCTTATTTAAAACACACATGATGCTTATTAAATGGAGTTGTTTGATATGTTCATGCATATTGATTATATATTTAATGAATAATTTAGAATATTTATCATGCTTTTAATTATTTCTCTTATGTATATTTATTATATATTTAATGAATAATTTAGAACATTTATCATGCTTTTAATTATTCTCTTATGTATATTTACTATATATTTAATGTATGTTTAGAAAATTTATCACGCTTTTATTTATTTTCGTCATGGTTGATGTACTAATGAATTTTGTTTGATATGTTCTTACATATTTACTACGTATTTAATGCTTGTTTAAAACATTAATTACATTTTTTTTTAAAAAATTTTTGTATTGTTTAATATAATATTAAAATATTTTTTCTATTTTTAGCATGAAGATGAACGGAGAAGAAGAACAACGAAGAGGAATCTCGTTTAGTTGAATACACATTCCACTATAATTTGTCGTCCCTATTTTTTCATGATTGGGTGTATCTCTAATGGAATCATATCAATTAAGATTCATTCCATAAATTGTGTCACCGTTCCTTTTATGGGTTGTTATCAATTCGTAGTCATTAACAATATTACCCTTATTATTAATAATTCAATAAAATAATAATTATTTACGTAGTTTAATCTTGGTTGTTGGCTAATTTCGATCAATGACTAAGATTAGTCCCTACGAATTCACCCTAGATATTGGTCTCATATAATAACCTAATATATATATATATATATATATATATATATATATTAATCATTAATGGATAGTATATAAATTTTAACTAATCATCCATAGAATAACCGGAAAAAACAATCTAAGTAATAATTATGATTTATGAGATCATCCCACATGAAACGATCTTTCTCAAATTAAACATTTTTCCGGCATGCATGAAATCTAGGTATGTATTTTGATCTTTTATTTTCATTTTGGTAATTTAGTTTTGATACTGCTTAATCCGGAGATGAATCCAAGTTAAGGTTTTTGATTAAGTATCCAACTTCTTCTCCGGAGCTGGTAATTCTTGAGATGGCAATTTATCTGCGACAATTCAGCAAACTTTAAACGAGCCTTGGGGTTGTTCCAGGAAGGCACTGACACTCAAGTCATTACAAGTTGGAGAAAAAATCTAGAGCAAGTACAACGAATCGAGAGTAATGAATTGTGAATACATGCTTACAAATGGGACGGAGGAATTTTTTATACCTATGTTAATGGCGGGATGGGCCTTGTAGTAGGGGTGACCATGGTTCCGGAACCGCCGGTTCTGGTTCCTCATTTTGGAGAAACCGGAATCGGAATTATTGTCTTACGGTTCCAAACACGATTCCGGTACCGATTTTTGTTGAGTTCGCTATACCACAAGGGGTTCGCACAGCAAAAATTTAAAATTTTTAATCTAATTAAAACAAGTGCATTGATCATAATAAATACTAACCCCGTAGGTTCACGTAGCGATTGTAACGATCGGCATTTTCGTTATAATGCGAGAATACAAATTCTGATTCATAAGTGATAAAAGGAAATTACCCTCGTAGAGTCTTCTCCTTTTAGCGAAAATTGATGTCGCAATTACCAAAACTTCGTATGCTCGTCAATAGGGATTCAGATGCTTTCCCTCTAATCGAGTCCACCTTTTGATTGTAGACACCGGAATAAATCTTTCGCTAGAAAAATTTATTCCGTTTTTGAATTGACAATGAACTAAAATATCAATTCCACAATCAACAATGAGTTGAAGAATAAATTGTGTAGATGAATAATTACCAATTAATTACTATCCACAACAATTGAAGATAAGTGTTTTTAGAGAAAAAGAGAAAGAAAAATCAAGAACCCTTTCAATATTTTTCTTCCAAAAATACACGGCCAACTCACTATTTTTTACTCTAAAAAATTGTGTTTCATTAATGAAAAATAACTCTTATAATTCATTAACTAAAGCATTAAAAGTCACCCACTAATTAATAGTGGGAAGTTATCACTACTTAATGCCTTAAACTTAATGGCATTTTCTAAAAATCCCATACCGTGTAAATTTCCACCAACAATGTGGCGGTCTTTTTTTCTTCTTATATATATATATATATATATATATATATATATATATATATATATATGGAGGGGATCCTATGAGACCAACCTCCTAGGTAAGACCATAGGACAATATCTACACCATCAAAAAAATAAATCAATGGCCAAGATATGAACAAATATATATATATCAATTCATATGAAAGTATACATTAGAAGGGGTAAAATAGGAATCCAAGAAACTAAATATGGTAACCGCCTCCTACAAATTAGGGGAGTGATCTGTTATTGATCACGTCCCCACAATCACGCGATTCACATTTCCTTTCTCTCCCTTCTTCACAAGAACCTGCAAATTATTCAAATTTGGCAACAGAATCATGCAACAATTAATGAAAAGTATACAATTCCACTAAACTAACTATACATTAAAACATTACTAAGTATACACAAATAATTAACTAAGTATACAATTACACTAAACTACCGTACATTAAAACATTACTAAGTATACAAAAACATTTAACTAAGTATACAATTATATTAACTAACTATACATTAAAATATTACTAAGTATACAAAAATATTTAACAAAGAATACAATTATACTGAACTAAATACACAATTCCACTGAATTACTTATATAACTATGTATACAATTCCATTGAACTAAGTATACATATCCATAGAACTAAGTATACAAATTCACTAAACTACTTACTAAACTACTTATATAACTAAGAATACGATTCCATTTGAACCAAGTATACAAATCCCTTTGAACTAAATATACAATAAAACATGACTAAGTATACAAGTCCCCTTTGAACTAAGTATACAATTCCCTTTGAACTAAATATATGATAAAACAAAATCAGGTATAAAAGTGATGTGTTTTTTCTCCCTAAAAATCGGCCAACTGAAAAGACAAAATTGTATTTGCCTTAAAAATAGCAATTAAAGATATTAATCCGCCTATTTAATAAATTAATGATATAGAAAGTACAAATATACCCTTATTAGCCTAAAATAACTAGAATGATCTACACCATTTAAAATTTTAAATCAAGAGTCCATAAGTGTTCCTATGGACTAATCTAAAGAGGTTGGTGTCATTTGAACCAATCCATATATATATATGATTTAGAGTCTAGATAAGTTATGTGAGTATGTGAGACCAAATCCGGAGCATTGAGTTATTCTTTAAACAATCTAGATTAATCAGTTTTTATTTTTTTTAATGGTTACTTTATTAGAGAAATGACTTTTTGGTAAATCTAACTTTATATCAGTTATTAGAGGAAGTTATTTTTGGTGGTGGCTTATCAAATTGCTAGAATCAAGGGATCAATTTTCATCCTGATATCTCACTTCCAAATATTCTCTTTTGAGTATTGTAAAACTGAAACAAGGCTTAACTATTCATCTCTATCGGTCGAAACACTCTCTCTAAGTCCAAGAACTCTCCATCTATCTGTCGCGAAGGAATCCTCTAATCATCTACTCGATGGCTTTTCTTCGAGGCGGCACCAACTCGACGACAATTATTCGAGGCGGCACAACATATTCGAGTCGACTATACTCATCTTCTTAATCGAGTCGACGGCCAAATCGTCTGTGGAACAAGATTTTGTTTCCCCTTCATTTTCTGAATTTTTTTTGAGAATTTTTGGGTTAAGTCCTTTTCACAAGCATATGATCATGTATAATATTTCTGATATTATTATAATTTTTTTTATTGGTGCAGTTTTTAAAACATAGAACCCTAGAATAATTTGTGGGTTTTTGTTTTTACTTTGTTTTTTTGTTTTTGTTTTTTAGGGCTCATTGTTGTTGTTATTAGGATGTTGATATGTTTTTTATTTTAGTTTTAAGTTTGGGTAAATTGCCTCTGTTTTGAGTTTGGGCAAATTGCTATGTTTTTATTTTAGTTTTTGATTTAACACGATGAAAATCTAGGGAAATAGGGTTTAAATTGCTTTGTTTTGTCCAAGTATGTGCAAATGCTTATTGATTTGCTTATTTATGTTCTCTTTTAACTGCTTAGCTAGGATCTGTTACGGGTTTCTGTTTGTTTATTTCGCTTTTGTTGGATTTTTTAGGGTGTAATGTTGTAGTTATTAGGATTTTGCTATGTTCTTCATTTAGGTTGGGGTTTGGGTAAATTGTTTTCGATGTAACAGGGGGTAAATTATGTTATTTATGTTTTCTTTAAGCTTGGGGGCTTGCTTATTGATGTTTTCCACTGCTTATTGTTGTTGTTAATTATGCTTATGTATAGTTTATTTTATGCTTATGCATGCTTTATATTTTGCTTATGCTTGGTTGGGTTTATGCTTATAGACGATTGTTTGTTAATGAATACTTTATATAACTGACTAGTGCCTTTTTTCTTGATAGATTTTCTATTGGAAATGGCAAAAGAGAGTAGGAAAAGGAAGGCCGCAACTAGTGATGATGGTGTAGAGTTGAGTAATAAGGAGGTGGGGAAGGATAATGGAAATTGTTGAATATTGTAGTATTTTTATAGCCATTTGAACTCTGGTTGGTTTTGACGAACATGCGTAGTTGATATACGAATGTTTTTTAGTTAGTGGCGTATTTATTTGATGGTTTTTAGATAATATAAGCAGAATGCGATTGCTTTTTAAGCAATATTTTTGATATAAATATGCAGTGGCATAGACGAGTACATGGATAACTTATTTTTTTATTTGTTTTTTCCATGAAAAATTTGATTAAAAAAGCAGTATAACAACATTACATAAGCAATACTTTACACACCAATAAGCAATTTGTTTTGGTTGCTAAACAATTGGCTAAAAAAGCAATAAAATAAGCACACATAGGCAGTTCCTAATACATGAATAAGCAGCACATCATATTTTCGAACACACGTTTTGTTTTTTTAATTAAGAAATATTTTTAAAATGGTATGAAACAGTCACAAAAGCTTAACAAACAAATAAATACAAATATTTAAATAAGCATAAATATTAAGCAGTAATACAAGCATAAATAAGCAGTATCAAATACGCCAATCAGCATCAACACAGATTTGAAAATATTGTTTCAACGTTGCAGAAGATCACAATTATTAGCATATATTTTAAAGTAATGTAAAGATTATTTGAAGCTCGAATAAATTGGAGTCATGACAAAAAAAATTCAATTCTACTTGTCGCATGTTCTGCTATTGTGTGAAACTGTTTCTCCACATTTCTCACAATGTCTCTTCAATTTCTGACTTGCTTTGATTGCTTTCTCTTTTTGACTTTGATGTCGGCTCTTAACTCGACTGTCGCTTCCCTTATTTTTGGCCTGTGTTGGGGACAACACTACAACTCCTAGTTGGGATGTGTTCCCAGCGAAGCCTTCGATCAATGATTGCTTGTTAACCGAATTGGAATCTGTATGTTGATCCATCAGCAACATTTGTTTGTGGTCTTTTATAAGTTTTGACAGTGCTTCAAACACAGTAAACAAGTAAGAAACATTTTGAATATACAACGCAACATTCTAGCCATAACTAAGCAAAGTCCTAGTTTAAAAAAAATGGGAATGATGAAATGAATGGGGAGGTAATCAACATTTTGAATATGTACAAGCAAGTATTTGTACACATCTAAGCAACATTCTAGTCATACAAAAACAAAGTTCTGGGTTGAACAATGGCAATGATGGAATGAATGGGGAGTCTATATAAGTATAATTTTTCATTTTTTGCATAACATGATAGTATTTATTCAACAAACTATTTTTAATGTGAGAACTTAAATCACATTAAACAACTAAGCAACATTTTGCATACGTAAAAACAAATATTTAAGCACATATAAGCAACATTCTATCCATACCAAAGCAATTTCTTGTTTAAAAAAAAACCGGGAATGACGAAATGAATTGGGCGTCCATATAAGTCCAATTTTTCTTTTTTTACATAACATGATAGTTTCTATTCAGCAAAACTACTTTTAATGTGAGAACGCAAAAAGACAGACCACGAATTCACAAGATTTTGCATACTTACAAGCAAGTATATAAGCACAAATAAGCAATATGCTAGTCATTCGAAAGCAAATTTCCGGGTTTAAAAAATTGGAAATGATGAAATGAATGCTTGGTTTAAAATTTTTGAAATCATACATTAAATGAATACAGTAAAAATGGACACACTAATCAATCAAAACGTGATAAAATGCTAGAGGTTACCTTGTTGATCATGAGTGTTGAAGCATTCCTCGTAGGTGTCATCCATTTTTTTTTTTGTTGGAATTTTCAATTGTTCGACTTGAATTTGTGGGTTTTGGCTTTCTATGCAACATGCTTGGTGGAGAAGAAGTCTGAATCGATTTTTTGGTAGAGATTATGATAACAATTCGGATGGGAAAATGCCACCAATTGTGGGTAACTCATCATAATTTTATGGAATTTTCTAGATTTAGTCGCCCCCCTATAATTTATGTGGACTAATTTGCCCCAATTTCGGTTTTATCATATTTTTTATAAACATTAGACAAATTTAATAACATCCATTGAAATAGGTAGATTTGTGGTCTGGATTTGGTCCTATGTACACATATAATGCTTGGGTCCTATATAACCTCCCCTATATATATATATGTCATTTATATATATAGGGAGGAGATCCTATGAGACCATAGCTATAGGTAAGAACATAAGACCCAATCCACACCATCCAACAAAATAAAATAATAGGCTAGGATTTAATGGGATTTTTTAGTAATAAAAAAATGGTGGGGACCAAATAAGGGTACAATAGGAACATCAATTTCAGCCTAAAAAACCATTTCCCTGAAATAGGGAATGAGATCTTACCATCAATAATTGTTTCCCTGAAATCAGGGAATAAGATCTTACCATCAATAATATATACGACATTGGCAAACTAAACACACATAATCGGATGCTTAAATATACATATCATATACACTATGTCAATCTATAGGTGTTGTATACATAATTATATGCCTAAACCCACAATATCTGCAACCTATTTATACATTATATGTGTTTACATTATACATCGTTTCTATGTGACATTAGCAGAACCAATATATGCACAAGTGTTTAAATAACATATTCTTATGTGTAAATGAACAAATTTCTATAACCACTTATACAATTTTATTGACTATTTATACAAAACACATCTAATATACATTGTATGGATTTTATACATAATCCTATGCGTAAATATACGGAATTAAATAACTACTTAACCAAAATATATAGCCTACTTGACTATACATAATTTTATTCGTAAGCACATAAAACGTTGTAACGACATATACAATATTAAAGTTAAATGACAACATACGGACCAAGTGTACATAAAAAATGCAAAGTTATATTGATTAAAAAGAAAACTACCCGTCGTGATCCATTCGTATCCATAATCAACGAAACATCTAAGTCATATACAAAAAAAAACATAGAACACTAACTATACAAAAAGATGAGCAGAAATATACATTGTACATTGTCTATTAAAATAGCACTACAATATTTTCTTCCCAGTCCAAAACTTTATGGCTTCTTCCAAACACCTGTCCTTTTGCTCATTGTTGTGGTGGAGGATTATTGCAGTCGCATACTTCGTGCGCAACATAGATAGTTGATTTACACAGTCCAGACGGGGTGCATTTACGGACAACACTTGCCATTTGCGGACATCCTTTTCCCATTGTTATCTGCCATTTAGTTGATCAAACAAACCTACAAAAAAATATAGCACCAATTATTATACAAAAAATACAACTAACAATACATTTTAACAAAACTAAATATACATTACTTTATAGCTAAATATACATAATTCCTCGGACAAAGTAAAAAAAAAGTGTTCTGTAACTAAATACACATTATTATATAACTAAAAACACATAATTCTATAGCTAAAAACACATAATTCCAAAAGATATATAGATGCTCGCACAAAGCAACAAAATACAGTGTTATATAACTAAATACATTATTACATAACTAAACACACATTATTCTATAGCTAAATACACATGATTCCAAAATAAATATACATGCTCGCACAAAATAACAAAAAATAGTGTGCTATTACTAAACAAACATTATTACATAACTAAAAACACATAATTCTACATCTAAAAAAACCCTTATCATTTAAAAAAACGTTATACTAAAAGGCCATGTAATTGTTGCCCTCATTCTTCTCTGTTATTAAAACAAACATTAGTCAGATTCACTCAATATCTCCGCAGATGTAAGAAAGGCAACGCCACACTCTTCTCCAATAATCCTTTTGTGATGTATAGAATTCTTCTAATTTGTTCATTTCCTAATTCATGTTCTTCTATCTTCTTTTTATCCAACTCCAATGTTGTGATTATATTCTTTTCTCACTCTCCTTTAGTAGAAAGACCCCATGTTCTTATGTTTCTCTATCTCCAATTACATCTCAGTCAACAATCCCACAAAATTAAACAACCATTTACCAGAAATAATTTCACAAGCTGTATTGGGTGAGACTGAAGGCCGTACTGCAATAATTCTTGGCCGAAGTTTAATGTAAGTTATGAAATAGATAATGCATAAACTCTTATTCCCAAACACAAATTTACCGAGTAAAAACTAATTTGACCTAGAAAAGAATTGCAAATCCCAAACAAAAATTAAAACCCACGTAATATATAAAAACAAATAAGAACAATAGAAATCAATAATAAAAACCCAAATTGAAACCCTAACATCAAGAAACACCAAAATCAAAAAGAAAAAAAATCACAGAAAATTTACAATGTTTTGTGCGAGACCGACCGTGTTGAAGATAGGAAGAAGATTCGTATCAGTTGTTTGAAATTTTAACAGATGGAGCCCGACCGTGATGAAGAGAGGAAGAAGCCCGACAGTGGTTTCAAAATTTGAAGAGGGAAGATGGAGCATGAGGAGATGAAGTGGTTTCAAAATTTTGAAAAGAGGAGAGAGAAAAAATCGATGGAGATAGTGATAAGATTCGATTACCAAAGAAAATTAAGGATTTAAAATTATATCCTTTGAATTAAAAGATGATTACTTTGTATTTTGACTAAAATAGAGGAAAAATCTGGATGATTATGATAATGTGGTCTCATGTTCTTACCTAAAGGCCCTGGTCTCATTTGATCATAAATATATAAAATTAGGGATTTATCAATTATATATAATTAAATCTTATTTCTTAAGTTATCTTCAATTATCTAATGAGCTTATACAATTAGGCCTACTAGATTATGGTATGGGTTTGGACTTCAAAAATCCAATTAATTAATTAATACTCAAAGCCCAAATTAATCAATCTTATTGATTAATTAATTTATTCTATTCCTTTTATTGAGCTTTCTAATCAAATTAGATAGATAATCATATTATTTAATTAAATATTAAATTCAACTATTGAATTAAATTAAAACTCCAATTAATTAATATATATTAATTAATTGCATCCAAATATTGAATTTATCAATTTCGAAATGTCAATAACCAAAATTATGTCTGACCCTTTTAGGTTCACAACTAACACTAGCAGCAGGCTTACAACTTTTGTAACTTTCGAATAATATATTCTACTAACTAATCATTTAATTAATATATTTGAAATTAACTCTTTAATTTCAAGAACCTACAAATCATGGTAACATCTAGCAAGTGACATGATTACTTAGTATTAGGTGAAATAGCGAGGAAACCTATTTCAATTGCAATTGCATACATGTATTATCCTTTCGACAACTAATTTCCCGATTAAATATTGGGCATGGATTTATCGAAACCCAATTGATTTAATAATTGTGATTCCATTTCAAGTTCTAGTGATTCTTTTATGAATCAAATTCATCGTGCCTTGGCCAAGGTTTTTGAATCACAAACTATGAAAACACAGGAAATTCCCTTGTCAAAAGACAAGTGTCAAATTTTATGTTGGCCACAGACAAGCCTCCATGTACATCAGTGCAATACCCAAAATATACCTTTGTAATTGTCAAGCAATCAAAAGATAAATCAAAGTATTGCAGGATAGATATAAGGCTATTGTCGTGCCTCAAGTATGAGGATTAATCATGTACTATTGCAATATGAAAATTCTCATTCGACAAATAAAGTTTCCTATAAGAATTTTCATTGGGTCATGTTCAGTGAACTTGTTCGCCAACAAGCACCCTCATATATGTATTTATGTCTCAACACTAATGTTAATGGAATGTAACATTCTCGTCTCATGAGCATGCATCATATATACAAGACTTACGGGGTTATTCAATGTCCTATCTTGAAAAACCCAATGACTTGGAACTATTTTAAGATCAAAGCCTTAGAGGCATGTTCCATGATCGCCATCAAATGTGCAACCATGCCCCATAGCTTAAAATGATCTAAGGACTTTATCTATGAGCAATTAAATAATAAATGCAAAACATAAGATAAAGAAAAATGCCTTTGTATTAATATAATTCCCAATATAATTATTTTTATAAGTAGAATAAATCCAATTCTAATTGGAGTGTTGGGCACCCTACTCTAACATTTTTAATCGGAGTCGTTTGTTTATCTTTAGATAATTTTTTATTTTTTAAAAATAGTTTATCAATTTCAGTAACAAAAGAAAGGGAAAAGAAAGAAAAAGACTTGGACTTAATATTCAATTAAATTTTGTATATAATCTGTATATATATAAAAACAAAGCTTTTACTAATTCTATTTCCCGCTCATTTACCTATTGCTAAATTTGTAAAACACGTTTTAGTGGTAAATATTAAAAAGCGTATTTAATCTTGGGCTGCCAACAAATATATTAATCGGATTTTTATAATTATGGTAGGATTAAATAGAAAATTGTTCATCATCCTTGATTGTTGCACCCTAAACCGAATTTCAACTTTCCTTACTCATTATTTTACCGCGTTAATGAAGGTAATAATGAAAATTTTCCATATTAATATATTTGACTTTCTTTAATCTATTGATTGCAGAAAAATAATGCTTACATTATATGGTAATGGAAATCAAATCAATATTACAACAATAATTTCGAAATTTACCAAAAAAATATTAGACAATCTGTTTAATTGTGGCGAAATCAAAATAAATAAGGGCGACAACATTAACATGGTAATTGCTAATTGATAATAATCTAATTAACATTCCAAGATTTTTTGCGATTACATTAACAATATTAACATAATTAAAAGAATAAAATATTCTGAATTGATGAACAAGAAATTAATCTAAACAAGAAAATAATTGTAAGAATAAACATTGACCTTCCATTGACAATTCTTTTCCTCTAATTTCGATTCACATTCATACATGATCTATATAATCCGAAAAATAATGATATTTTAATTTCATCAACTATATCAGAAAAACTTTCTATAATAAAATAAAAAATTCGATTTGTTTTTTGATTAAATGTTATATATGGTGCAGTTTTCAGTATCCCAATTGAAATATTGACAAAGAAAAAAATTAAAACAATAAATTAAATGCCTGTAGTGAATAAACTTTCCATTTAAAATTTTTTTTGTGCTAATATAATCTCATACAATAAATATGTTTTTTTTTCTTTTGGTGAACATTAATTATTTCCATATTTATTATCATTGGCCACCTATAAATATGTGGTGCAATTTCATTCATCGAACCTACACGTTCAAAGCTCAAAGCTGCGAGCAGAGAACGAGAAAAAAAAAAAAAACATTGTTGAAGTTTTTTGAAAAGAAACCCTTGCAACAGTAATGGCATATGATCACTTTAATTCGCGATTTAAACATGACCAAGACTCAGTGGGTTGTCAAGCTAAGATTGATTCGGCTATACGAAAAGCCTGCGTACAATGATAAGAACTAGATACAGAGCCTCGAATGTGTTTTTCATTACATCGAGGTAATATATACATGCAAGTAATTCGTAATTTCGTATTTCATGTTTTACTGATATTACTTCTTTTTTTGTAGGGAGATAGAATCCATGGTACAATAAGGCGTTTTCAGATTGAAAAATTCAAAAAAATATTGAAAGAGGGTCGGGTATACGCTATTCGTGAATTTATTGTAGCTAACCAAACAGACAAGTACAAAGCTGCAACAATAAAGCACAAAATATTTTTTCATGGCAAAACAAATATTTTCGAGATGTTTGATAGTTCATTCCCAAGATTCATGCTCAGTTTTAAGAATTTTTCTGAATTATCAAATCCTGCCACTGTTGATGAAACATTGCTATTTGGTAAGAATTCTCTAAAATTATCATTTCTGAAAACACATTCAATTATTACATGATTTATTATTTCATAAACTGATTTGTCCAAAAATTTCAGATGTGATTGGAAGGGTAGTTTCTATGCAGTCTGAAGACCAAGGAATTTGGAGGAAAAAAAAACAAGATTCATCGAGCTAACATTAGATGATTTGGAGTAAATTAAATTAAAAAATTTATGAAATACGTTTTACATTCTAAAAATTAAAATAATAATTTTTATTTTTTATTTTACAGCAATAATCGTGTCAGCTGCACTCTATGGGAGGATTATGTGGATTTGATCCTAAAGCATCTAGAGACCCAAAGTTTAGAGCCCTTGGTAATTATCCTTCAAATGTGTCGGGCCAAGGTTTATAGAGGTAATATTAAACAATAGTGTATTATTAAAAATTAAAAAAATATATTCAAAATTTATAATCTTTCGGTTCTTGACAATTATTTTCTATTTTTCAGATCAAATGAAGGTGATAAATTCTTTTCATGTCACTAAGATGATTGTTGACACAAATTTTGAGGAAATAAATGAGTTCAAAGAGAGGTGATAATTCTTTGTTCTATTATTTTTTATTAATTTTTGTTTTCAATATAGTTTTTCTATATAATTATTTTCTTTTTAGGATTCCTCAAACAAGCACTCAAACAAGATCAATAAGCTATGTATCAACTCCGTCTGCTCGCACTATAGTAGAGGATTTAGAATCAGAAAATTCATCGTTTCGTACTTTGGATGAACTGTACACAAGAGGAGAGGTTGTAAATTTTACATTTATGATAATATTTTTCACTTTGATTATTTCTGTTTTCTTTGTGGCCTATATATTATTTTTTTAATAAATTTAAAAATTATAGGTGGTAAGTTTTTGGGTTTGCGCAAAGATTGTATCGTTTATAGGAGATTGGTGGTATTTATCGTACAGTAAATGCTTGAAGAAACTAGAAGAAGCAAGTGAATAATTATACTATGCCAAATGTGACAGTCAGCATGATAGTGGTATGTTTAGGTACAAAATTCAGTTTCAAACTGTTGATGAGACCGCATGTGCGTCTCTTCTTTGTTGGGACAAAGATTGTGAGGCTTTAATAGGAAAACCATGCTCAGTTTTGAGAGAAGAGTGCATGGAGGTAAACTTTGTTTGTTCATTTAATTATTTATATTTTAGTTGAAATTTTATATATTATTGTGTATTAATAAACAATTTTTTATGTTGTAATTTTTTGAGAAACAAAACATGGATGAAATTCCTGAGGAAATTTGTTCACTGCTTGAGAAAAGTTTTTTGTTCAAAGTACAAATTAAGTCAGAGCAACTTCGGAATTACACAGGAGCATTTACAGTTGTCAAACTAACATATGATCCTGCCATGATTTCAAAATATGGTTGCTCTGTTTTTGAGAGCCATGTATGTTAAAATATAATAATTGTTTTAGTATCTTAACCTATGTCATACTAAACTTTATAACTTTTTTTAGGAGTCTGATTTCTATTCAAAGCTTCAGGCAGATAAATCGGAACAATTGAAGGTATTACATTTTTCAAATTTTTATTATTTAAATATCAGATAAAATTAGGAATATTAACTATATTTTTATAGATTTAATTATTTTGTAATATAATATGTAATTAAATTGTTATGTAAGTGTTTTAGTGTTTTAAATTCCTTTTTCAATTTTTTTAAGGATTATTCATCGGGGATGAGGTAAACACCCCAGACAAAGCTCTCAAGAAATCAAGCAAACCAGTTGAAAATTCTGTTACTAAGCGTGCATTACTCGAGGAATTCTCAAGCTCGACCACGTGTAAAAAATTGAAGAGTATTATCAAGAAGGAAGACAACAATGATGATTAGAGTAGTTAACTTTTTATTTTAGTCTGCAATCAAACTATTGTTTTTTAATGTTTTGGTTTTTGAACAATATTTTTACTTATAATATTTTGGAATTTTTTGATGTTTTGTTGAATGCATTGTTATTTTTTTTTTTGGCTTAAGGAATTTAATTTGCAATAAAATTTTTGGTTGTTTGGTTAATTGCATTATTTAATTAATTTTTTTTTAAAATCCTGCATTAATATTATGTATTACTCTTAAAGGATTATTACCATTAAATCACTATTATGTTGGTCGATAATAAACTTAGTTATAAGTGCATTTTTTTGATTTTCCGGATCTGATATAGACAAGCAACTACCTATAAAAAATATTCATCAAATTCACATACTGAAGACCCAAGCACCAACAAGGTTCCACTACACTCAAGGTGTAGAGTCAAGTGGCTTTGTTAGATTAAGGTCTTCATGAAATTTAATTTGCAAGGGAAAAAAACAATTACAAATACCAATAAGAATTCACGCATCATGAAAAATAAGAATAAAAATTCCATTCAAATCAAACTACAACTCTATATTTAATTACACAACAATAATCAATGCAGTAAAATTAACTGATTAAGGATATCACCAAAAGATACAGTATGCCATGGCAATAAACAGCCATATATTGCAAGAAAATTATAGATTTTTATTTATGCTATATATGCATTTATTTTAAAGGAATCATAACACACTTTGATTGATTTTCTGTCAAACGAATCTTTAACAAAAATACTTTCATTTTTTTGTTTAGTATATATACAGATGCCACAATTCATTAGTTTTAATTTTTTCAGTTTTGAAAATTTTCAAAAAGCAATAAAAACCACAAACCGCAAGAACAGGACAGAAAAAATACAGCAAACATGCGACAGCTGAAAGGAGAGATTGTTTTGGGAAATAAACGAAGAAGGGATGATACTTCTTCAAACGGTATTATAATATTGATTTGAAAAATGACGTATATTGTAGTTAAGGGAGTTATTGTTTCAATCGATTCTTACCTATCTTTCTCAAAAAATTGCTTCAATCTTTGTCTTTCATATTTTTTTTATTATAATGTAGACTAAAACAAAAAAATAAAAAGAATTAGTTACTGAAATAATTTTTATGAAAAACCAATCAATGGAAAATAAATTAAAATGACAAAAAATATGACTTATCTTTTTTTGACCCTTCAATCTATTTCGATCATTTATTTTATTTTGTTTCTGTTTTCTCGCCTTCAATTAATGTAGCTAATCTGCATCATAAAAAAAATTTAAGTAATTTCAACAGTAAAAATTAATTTAAAAAAATACAAATTTAAAAAATAGTCAGAAATTTCAACACTAAAAAGTAATTAAAAAAATGGGTTTGTACTTATCTTTTATCCGCCCATTTTGCGTTTCTATCCTTCGCGATCAAGATGGCACCGCAATAAACCAACGGATCTAGCCTGCATTAAACAAAAACCCAAAAATATTAAAATATTAAAATGAAAGACGAAATATATAATGAAATCCTGTTTTCAAAATAGTAAAAAAAAATTATAAAAAAAATTACAGATCTAAAATAATCACTTATCTTTTTTCGGAAATGTTTTAGATCTACAATGATTGTTTCAGATCTGAAATAATGAACGAAAGCCTCGACAAATATCGACAATAGAATATATACCAATTTTTTTTCGGCAGAAACCAGATCTGGAAAATCATTACCGAGCACTGCTACAGCCTAAAATTTGATAACAAAAAAAATATAATTGTTGCTGTTATTAAAAACCAGATAAATAATTTCTTAAATTTTTTTATTTAAAATATATGTGAGACATCAGTTTTTTCTCCATCACCATAAATTGGTGACAAGACCAGAAAATGTCGAAATCGAAAAAAAAGAAGATAAAACTAAAAAATTCACCAATCAGTAAAATAATGAATAAAGTGGTTTACAAAGCATTTTTATTAAACGCAAATGACAAGGATAAGAAAATTTCACAGAAATTTTTAGATAAATCGAGCTTTCTGGGTTCGATAAAACCCAACCCATACGCTTAGGGTTTCAAAGCAATCAGTACAATAATGAACAAATAGGTTTAAAAACCAATTTTATTAAACGCAAATGACAAGGAGAAGACATTTTTACAGAAATTTTGAGAAAAAATGATTTTTCTGGGTTCGATAAAACCCAACCCATACGCTTAGGGTCTCGAGCGAATAAATGGTAGAGAATTTCAACCGATAGACACACAGCATAGAAGAAATTTTCGCAACAAACAGAGAGTGATAGAAATGGGGGAGATTTTGGAGGGGGTGTGGTTTGTGTTAGGGTTTTCAGAGAGAACTCTGCATGAATGTTCGAGAGAGAGAAAGATACCATCCGCAACAAAAAATTGGATAATGGGTAGATTAGTAGAAATGGGCGGATGTGGAGAAATGAGGTAGGTGGGAAATGGAGTTGTGTTGCCCTAATTGGAGAAATTACTGGTATACCCTTATGTTATGCCAGATTCAATCTTAACCCTCCATCTGTTGTACACGTGGCAAAATCTCGGAACCTCTCACCATGCATAACCGTGTATCGACATGTGTCCGTTTTTTTTAAAAATGTTTTTTTTTGGCTAAAAATCGTGTGGGCCTGGGTACATGTAATGGGCTGATCGTGTTATCGGGTTGGAACTTAATTATTTGAATTGGGCTATCCTAATATTACTCAAATGGGTTAGTTTGTATAAATTATTTAAAATAATATAATCGTAATTTAAATTTATAGTATATAGATAGTAGAAATAATTATATTTAAAATATATTTGTATTTATAAATTTAAATATATAAATTAGAGATTCAAATTTCTCCCTTAAAAACGGCTTTCAAATTAAAATATATAAATATTTAATTGTTTTTTATATTTACGTATTTATATTTCAAGAATAAAACGTATTTTATAAAATTATTGATTTAAGAATTATAAAAAAAAAAAAAATTAAAATTTCATTAAAAATAATTTAGGAATTATGATTTATATAACTATAGATATTATATTTTACAAATTAAACATATTTTGCAGAAATTATAAATTAAATAAATTTCATTATAAAAAATATTCATGTATAAAAATTTTAATGTCTTAAGTTTAATTTTGAATTTTTAAAAGTTCCATCATTTTATATATTAGTCCCCACAATTTTATATATGTAGGAAAAAAGTTAGTTTGTAGATTAGACATTTTGCATTTTTTTAACTTTGGATAAAATAATTTTATTAACAATTTCATAATTAAAAAAATTATTTTTTAACATCTCATGTTTGTATCTAACTATTTGTGGTATTTTACAGAGAATTAAAGTACATCACCAAAATTATCTGCATGATTTGAATTGAACGGCTCCTCAAGAGGAATATTATATTCATTGCCTAACACCCCGCTCGGTGTCATTACATGTGGTGATTTTATGATTGTACTAACTGTGTAAAATGTTTACTGATTTTTTACGAAAATATTTTTTTCTTTAAATTAAATATATATTATAATACTTTTGGTATGAAATCCTTATTTTGATTTGTTTATTTTCTACTTTTTTTTTTTTAGAAAATGAGAAAAATGCAGTAAGGACTTTTCGAAGAGTATCTACAAAATTTGATATACAAGGTTCATCTAGCAGAAATATCTATCCACTATCAAACACCCCGCTCAGTGACATTACAAACGGTATATCATTATTATTTTTTAATATTTAAATTTTTTATAAATATAATAAGTTACTAAAATTGCATATGTTCATATCTAACATTTTTTATTATATCCATGTGATGCATTCAGTTTGCAACATGGGAACACACTATGGAAGTAATGGTGAAAATCGAACCGTAATAAAAAATCAAGCATTTGGGGCATCTTCTGCGACGAACTCAAATTCCGAAACAATTATTGATCTCACAACAGATGAGTCCACTGTAACTGTTGCCGGAGCAAATGATACTTCATTTGGCATAAATAGTGTTACTAATGAGGGTCATGTTGAAGTGGAAGAGATATTTATATTCTCTGCAACTAGTTTGTGTGTTTTCTCTTAATTATTGGTATCTATGTTATTCAATTAATTTTTTTATATATTTTTTAACAAAGTTTATGTTATATTTTTTAGATTATTGGGATATGGGTGATCCAACGTACAAATGTCAATTTTGTGGAGCTTTGTTTTGGTACGAAGAAAGGCTCTCACATTCTCCAAAAAACAAACCTAGATATTCGTTGTGTTGTGGCAATGGAATTATTGAACTACCTCCCATTAAACAACCGCCTAATGTGCTTCAAGATTTATTATTCGGAGATGGAAATAAATCTAAGCACTTTCAAGACAACATAAGATCATACAACAATATGTTCTATTTTACTTCAATGGGAGGCAAGATAGACAAGGATATAAACAATGGGCGTGGTCCTCCTGTCTTTCGAATGCATGTACATAATTATCATCTTATTGGAAGTTTATTACCGTCCGATGGTTCAACACCAAAATTCGCACAAATGTATATATATGATACAAAAATGAAATATCAAACCGATTAAATTCGGTCAGGTATTGAGCATTTAATTAAATTATTTATTAATTAATATTTGTTTACATACATCATACTGATATTTTTTTATATCTGTTTTAATTTTTAGGCAAGGATGTGAAAATAATAATTTGCACGAAGTTATCGTGAGTGACCTCAAGAGAATGCTGGATGAGAATAACGTTTTAGTCAAGACCTTTAGAATGGCCAAAGAGAAGATTCAACAGCATGTTGATTCTAATGTGAGACTGTGTCTAATCGGAAAGCGAAGTTCGGATGCTTGGAGATACAATATGCCTACGAGTTCAAAAGTTGCTGTAAGTCCAAGCGGCTACGATAATCTAGAGGGGGTGAATAGATTATCTCCATCTTTTTGATTATGCCCTCTTTTTCGAACAAAACAAGCCAAGACAAGAATAAAGGTGCGGAAAGTAAACAACACACGTCGATTTATAGAGCTTCACCCCACCTAGGGATTACGTGCTCTACCACCCCAGTATATCCGGGATGGGTTTCAAAAAAGAAAAAGAATTTTATTAATTACCAAAATTAATACAAATTCAACTTACAACACCTTGAAGAGCACCACACTCTTCTTCACCACCACCTTTGGAGATTACCACAATCTCCTTTGAAGATTACCACAATCTTCCTTCAACGACACCTTTGAAGATCACCACAATCTTCAATCTTGAAGAATACCAAATTCTTCAACACCTCAAGAGCACCACACTCTTGAAACACCTATCACCTAGATCACCCAAGTGTATTCTTTCCACAAGAATACTCACAAGGATGTCTTGTGTTGAATGATGACCAAAATCAATATTACAACTCAATAATGAATAATACAATTTGAGTGCAAGTGTAATCAAGAAATGAAAGCCTAGACCTCAAGATGTGATGATAAGCTAGGCAAATTACAACAAGAATGATAATAATGAAGAACTAAAGACTTTGCTTGAATGTATCTTGTTGTGTTGTATATCAAGTGTTGTTTTGGTTGCTCCAAAACTTCATCTATTTATAGGAGATGATTGATCAAGCATAGGCTCCTCTTGGGGATTGAAAATCTACAAAAAAATACAATTAAAATCAAGAATATACCTGTTAGAAATCAATCCCACAATTTAAGGAAAGTTTGTCTGTTGCACAACGGTTAGAATTTTCTTCATCAAACTTGAGGCGGCACGGTCGCAGTAAATAAGGTTTGAAAAGAAAACATCAAAAATCACACGGGGTGACCGGTCGACGTTGGGTTCGACCGGTCGTCCCCTATCTTAGCCGGTCGACCAAATTATAAACAACAAAACGAGTGTTATGTTTCAACCAAGAAACACTCAGGTACCGGTCGCACCCTGGGCGACCGATCGACTTGACCGGTCGACGCCCAGGGCGACCTGCTCAATATTTCTTCCGTCTCATTTTCTGTTCCAAAATTCATCTTCAGGTACAGGTTGCCCTATAGGGCGACCGGTCGACCTCGAGACAGAAATGTTGTCCAATTTTTGTCGAAAATAAACCTCAAGAAATATTCCGAAAATTTAGTAAAATTATTTTAAACCGATCGGGAGTATTTAGACAACATTTAGGAACCTTGTTTTGATGTGAAAACTTATTAACATAAACTCATTAAAAGTGTTGTCCAATTTTATCTAAAATAAAACTTGAAGAAATACTCCGAATAAATAGTAAAAACATTTCAAATCATTTAGGAGTATTTGGACAACAATTAAAAACATTGTTTTGGTGTAAAAATAAAATCATCAAAGTTAAGATAAAAACATGTATCAAACAATCTCCCCCTTTTTGATGATTACAAACCAAAACAATTTTTAGAAATATTAGGAGGACAATTTTTAAAACGATTTTCCGGTAAAAACATCTAACCGTTTAGAAGCGACCAAAATTTCCAAAGTAACATAAGCAACCAAAATAGGGGAGTAAATATTATCCAATTATTAGCACAAGCTCCCCTATCAACAAGCACATCAAGAGTAATGTAAAAGCAATCAGCCACAAGCTAAAAGCTTAGCTTTTACATATTGATCTTAAGAATAAGAGCTTATAAGCTCCCCCTATCAACAAAACATCATAAGACAAGTATATAAGTCCATCATGCAACAATTTGACTAAGTATAGTCAACAACTTATGGCTTTAAGAAGCCATAGCTTATAGCTTTTATATCGAGCTTTTACTAGCTACTTTGAGCTAACGAGCCAATTTCCTGTTTCTCCCCCTTTGGAATCATCAAAAAGAATGTTATGATTATAAAAACATCATACAAGTATATCAAAGTGCGCCAAAGATACGATTTATCAACCATTGAAAAAATTAGGCTTAGAATCCGAAGAAATGGGAGAAATGTATCATGAAAAAATCCATAAGCTCGTTTTGTTTGCCAAGACATGATCTCAATAAGTATTTAAGACATTTGAAAATTAGGGAATCATGTAGGTGATGAATCTTTCATTGAAATATTTTATCGAACACTTGGCGGGCGTCAAAGAATGAAGAAGATGTATATAGCCCTTGTAAAATATTAAGCCAAGTTTTTCATCACCAAAAGCAAATTTTCAATATATATCCAACAAATAAGAGGCCCAACAAAATAAATTCTCAAGGGTTCAACCCAATTGAGATAATTTTAACCAAGTGCCATCAAGCAAAAATTTAAAAACCATCAAGTAGTCCATGTCAATGCAAATAAGACATTACAAATGTCCCAAATTATCCATCTAAACAAAATGATCAAGGCATCACAAATGCATTTAAGCAAAAATTAAAAGAAGCACTTTTACCATCAAGTACTTCATACCAATAATCAAACAATGCAAGACTAGAGTATTTTTACCATGAAATACTCCATCAATACCGTAATCAAGATCAACCAAAAGCCACTTTCATACTTGCTATTTTATCCCCTTCAATAAACAACAAACAAATGTCATTAGAACAAAAGAGTTATACAAATCAAGTTCATTACAAGAAAATTAAATGACATAAGAAGAAGAGCAAGAGAAGTGATCATTCTTCATCGAAAGAAAAACATGTGTTGGGGATGAGCTCTTTAATGAACTTCTTCAATTTGCCAATTGATTTTTGCATCTTGGAGGTCTTTTGATCCAAAGCCTCATATCGAGCTTCATGATATGCTCTTAGTTCATCATATTCGGCTTGAGTGTAACTCCTAGACGGTTGAGCACCGGTATTACCCTCCGGATTGCTTGTCCCGTCACCCGCCGCCAATCTATCGGCTTCGGCATCATTAAAGAAATCGTTTGGATTTTCGGATGTAGAACCTTGCCCTCTTCCTTTAGCCATTTTAGTCGGGCGGATATCCATATTTTTGCACATGTAGACCATTTGTGAAATGTTGTCAATGTCAAAATCATTTTGAAACACCTCCGAATTACATTCTGAAGAAGGTAGCCCCGATTGTATAAGAAGCTTGCAAATCCAATTACCCATGACAAACTTCTTGTTTCCTTGTGTGATAGACTCAATTAAGCATTGAATAAATATTGCGCCAAAATTAAGTGGTTCCCTTCTAGCAATTTTATAAGTTAAAAAGTAATCCATATTGCTAGGCATTTTACCCGCTTTACCACAGATACAGTAGGCGACAATAACCGAAATAATCTTGTGCTCAAGAGTCATGGCCAATAACGAATATTTTGGCCAAACGCCCAAATAGGTCTTAACCTCTTCCATAGAAACACCCAACATATCATCATTCCAAATCGAACAAGCAAAATAATCCCAACCACCTTCTCGCACATGTAAAAGCCGACAAATGTCATTAGGAGTCCATCTATAATGACGACCCCTTACCAACGAATTCAACGCAAGAGGCTTCCTTTGAGCATCATATTCGACCCACATATTGGCATAAAAATGTAGAATCACATCATCATCATATAAAACATAAGGGTGCTCCCACAAGTACATTCACCCTTGTTCTTCAAAAAATCCTCTAATAGTAGGATACTCATTTGAAAATGAATTAAATCGACAAATTTTCGTACGGGCTATCGATTTCGCACCCATGTTCAAATTCTCATAGTACCACTCCGCATATTTGTTGATAAAATCTAAAACATTAGTAGAGCAAATGAGCTAGAGGTATAAGAGATTTCTTACTTTTTGCCCAACGGTAATTTTTTTGAATGAAATCGTCCCACGAGTTCGGCAACTTGAGGATTGGAGAGTATAGGGTTTTGAATATCATCACGTTCTTGAGCTACATTCCTTTGGGTAGCTCGAATATCCCCGACTTCCTCTTGCCGATTTCTCGGCGAACCCTCCCCCTTTCTTCGCTTGGAAGTAGGATTTTGACCGGTGGAATTTCTTGGAGGTGCCATATTCGTAAGATTCTTGCAATGGAATGGATTAGCAACAAGAATCACAAGATTTGATGAAGAAATGAAGATTATAGAGAATGGGGGAAAATTTTTGGTACTCAAGTTGGTTTTGAAATAGAATTTTTTTGCAAAAATGAGGAACATACTCTTTTATGCCAAAAAATAAGATTCAGGGGGACCTTATCAAGGGGTGTGTGGGCACGTGATGGGGTAATTCATCGGAAGTAAATAAACTCTCCTGTATCAATTTTTCAATCCCCAGTTTTCCTAAATTCAATTTTTCACCCCAAAAGTTTTAAAACTTTGCAAAAAGAAAATCATGGATTAAATTCAACAAATACATTTTGAGAAAAGTATACATTTTGAGAAAAATGTGATTTTACGAGTAGTGCCCTTTTGAGAAAAATTCACAAAATCGTTTAGTGGCACTTAAGGGGATGAAATGAAATAGTTTGAAAGAGAAGTGCATAATCATGACATGAACAAAATATCGAGTTCTAAAAATAATACGAGTGAACATACCTCGATGGTTTAAGTATCTCTTGATGAAGTAATGGTAGATATCCAATGAATGAGAAATATATAACCTACACAATTCTATAAACAAATCTTGCACAAAACATAATATTCCAAAAGTTAGGTGAACAATAAGAGATATCACAACAAAATGCTTATGCTATAGAAATCCGTAAGAGATAAAAACACATAAGTCTAAGTAAGTCCACAAGAGTTTAAAAACAACATGTAAGGTTTCATTTTTCAAAGGATTTTAAGAACACAAATATATATAGAAGACCTTAATTAAAAAAAAATTTGAAAACTCATTTTGCAATTAAGGCACAAATAAAGACATGCATACTAAAATACAATGCATATATAAGTAGGGAGATACGGTTTACCAATTTCCCCATTTCCATGGATTGTGTTGTTCCTATTGTCTATGATATATTCCCCTTTGAAAATCGTCTTGTTGATAATGATTTTTCCAATTGCTTCATTTCCAAGCATTGTGTCCTTCCCATTTTTGATAATGTCTTTTTCTTGGAAATTCATTGTGGTGTTGTCTTCTCCTTTGATCAAATGAAACGGTCATTTGAAGGCAATATGAATTTTCTTTGATTATTATTAACAAGGGTACCTAATATGACATTGTTTTGTGGTACCCTTAAGTGTTTGGGTCCTTTGGGATTAGCTTTGAGACTCTTAGGTCTCCAACAATAATTAGAGCTATTTCTAGCCCGACAAGTATATATGGCGTGTCCCTTCTTACCGCAATAAAAGCAAGTAATAGCACTAACATGCATAGGAGCTCGATTCTTTTTCATATGAATGACAATATTAGGCTTATGATCAAGTTCACTATTCAAATTATCACAACCATGAACATTCACAACATTGGACATTTTATTGGTACTCAAGTTGGATTTTGATAAATCCTTTTTCATGCAATTAATATCCCCAACAAGAGTACTATTTTATTTTTCAAGGATTCTAACCTTATCAAGAGTGGTGGTGTGGGCACATGATAGTAATTCATAGGAAGTAAATAAACTCTCCTTATCATTTTTCAAAACATTGAATTCCTTTTTCAAATTTTTGTACTTAACAAGTAAACTTTGGAATTCATTTTGAAGGTCATCAAAATCATTTTGCAAATCACTATAATCATTTTGTATAACAATATCATAGGAAGTAGAGGGTTTAAGACATACCTCATTTTCTTCTTCGATGCCCATAAAACATTGTTCGACTACTTCATAGTTGGAAGTTGAAAAAGGTTTGTTCCTTAGATTTGACCTTGTATCCCTTTGAGAAGTAGATGCTTTTGAGTTGCTCCTATCATTTGCATATACTTCATGAATGGCTTCTAATTTTTGCCATACTTCACGAGCCGATCGAATTCTTACAATAAGATTATATTTCAAATTTGTAAGTGAACAATATAAAATATTGACAGCTTTACCATTTAAGGAGATGATTTTCTTTTCTTCATCATTAGCTTCTTGACAGCTTTGGAGGTGTATGGTGTGTCTTTCATCGGAATGGATTCTCCATTGATGACGATGTTCCAAATATCGAACCCACAACCTTATAAATAACATTCCATTCTTTCTTTCCAAAATGTAAAATTTTTGGAATCAAATCGAGGTGGCTTGGTGGTGGAGGTACCGGAAAAGTGAGCTTCATTCGTAGCCGACGATCGTTCCTCTTCACTCGCGATGTGAAACGAGCTTGCCAAAGAGTTTGGCTCTGATACCACTTGTAAGTCCAAGCGGCTACGATAATTTAGAGGGGGGTGAATAGATTATCTCCATCTTTTCGATTATGCCCTCTTTTTCGAACAAAACAAGCCAAGGCAAGAATAAAGGTGCGAAAAGTAAACAACACACGTCGATTTATAGAGCTTCACCCCACCTAGGGACTACGTGCTCTACCACCCCAATATATCCGGGATGGGTTTCAAAAAGAAAAATAATTTTATTAATTACCAAAATTAATCAAATTCAACTTACAACATTGAAGAGCACCACACTCTTCTTCAACACCACCTTTGGAGATTAATAAAATCATCTCCTTTGAAGATTACCACAATCTTCCTTCAACGACACCTTTGAAGATCACCACAATCTTCAATCTTGAAGAATACCAAATTCTTCAACACCTCAAGAGCACCACACTCTTGAAACACCTATCACCTAGATCACTCAAGTGTATTCTTTCCACAAGAATACTCACAAGGATGTCTTGTGTTGAATGATGACCAAAATCAAGATTACAACTCAATAATGAATAATACAATTTGAGTGAAAGTGTAATCAATAAATGAAAGCCTAGACCTCAAGATGTGATGATAAGCTAGGCAAATTACAACAAGAATGATAACAATGAAGAACTAAAGACTTTGCTTGAATGTATCTTGTTGTGTTGTATATCAAGTGTTGTTTTGGTTGCTCCAAAACTTCATCTATTTATAGGAGATGATTGATCAAGCATAGGCTCCTCTTGGGGATTGAAAATCTACAGAAAAATACAATTAAAATCAAGAATATAGTTGTTAGAAATCAATCTCACAATTTAAGGAAAGTTTGTCTGCTGCACAACGGTTAGAATTTTGCTGTCAAACTTGAGGGCGACCGGTCGCGCAGAAATAAGGTTTGAAAAGAAAACATCAAAAATCACACGGGGCGACCGGTCGACGTTGGGTTCGACCGGTCGTCCCCTATCTTAGCCGATCGACCAAATTATAAACAACAAAACGAGTGTGCTGTTTCAACCAAGAAACACTCAGGTACCGGTCGCACTGGGCCACCGGTCGACTAGACCGGTCGACGCCCAGGGCGACCGGTCGACCTGCTCAATATTTCTTCCATCTCATTTTCTGTTCCAAAATTCATCTTCAGGTACGGGTTGCCCTATAGGGCGACCGGTCCACCACGAGACAGAAATGTTGTCCAATTTTTGTCGAAATTAAACCTTAAGAAATACTCCGAAAATTTAGTAAAAACATTTTAAACCGATCGGGAGTATTTAGACAACATTTAGGAACCTTGTTTTGATGTAAAAACTTATTAACATAAACACATTAAAAGTGTTGTCCAATTTTATCTAAAATATAACTTGAAGAAATACTCCGAATAAATAGTAAAAACATTTCAAATCATTTAGGAGTATTTGGACAACAATTAAAAACATTGTTTTGGTGTAAAAATAAAATCATCAAAATTAAGATAAAAACATGTATCAAACAATCTCCCCCTTTTTGATGATTAAGCCAAGTTTTTCATCACCACAATCTTCAATCTTGAAGAATACCAAATTCTTCAACACCTCAAGAGCACCACACTCTTGAAACACCTATCACCTAGATCACCCAAGTGTATTCTTTCCACAAGAATACTCACAAGGATGTCTTTTGTTGAATGATGACCAAAATCAAGATTACAACTCAATAATGAATAATACAATTTGAGTGCAAGTGTAATCAAGAAATGAAAGCCTAGACCTCAAGATGTGAAAGTGATAAGCTAGGCAAATTACAACAAGAATGATAACAATGAAGAACTAAAGACTTTGCTTGAATGTATCTTGTTGTGTTGTATATCAAGTGTTGTTTTGGTTGCTCCAAAACTTCCTCTATTTATAGGAGATGATTGATCAAGCATAGGCTCCTCTTGGGGATTGAAAATCTACAGAAAAATACAATTAAAATCAAGAATATAGATGTTAGAAATCAATCCCACAATTTAAGGAAAGTTTGTGTGATGCACAACGGTTATAATTTCGCTGTCAAACTTGAGGGCGACCGGTCGCGCAGAAATAAGGTTTGAAAAGAAAACATCAAAAATCACACGGGGCGACCGGTCGTCCCCTATCTTAGCCGGTCGACCAAATCATAAACAACAAAACGAGTGTTCTGTTTCAACCAAGAAACACTCAGGTACCGGTCGCACCCTGGGCGACCGATCGACCAGACCGGTCGACCTGCTCAATATTTCTTCCGTCTTATTTTCTGTTCGAAAATTCATCTTCAGGTACGGGTTGCCCTATAGGGCGACCGGTCGACCACGAGACAGAAATGTTGTCCAATTTTTGTGAAAATAAACCTCAAGAAATACTCTGAAAATTTAGTAAAAACATTTAAACCGATCGGGAGTATTTAGACAACATTTAGGAACCTTGTTTTGATGTAAAAACATATTAACATAAACTCATTAAAAGTGTTGTCCAATTTTATCTAAAATAAAACTTGAAGAAATACTCCAAATAAATAGTAAAAACATTTCAAATCATTTAGGAGTATTTGGACAACAATTAAAAACATTGTTTTGGTGTAAAAATAAAATCATCAAACTTAAGATAAAAACATGTATCAAACAGTTGCTGCACTTATTGTTGGAGATTTGGATCAAACTTTAGGAGATCGGGATATTATAGTTGAAACTAAATCTGGAGTTCTGAAACGTATCAATGAATTGAATGCATCCTACATGGCTTTGCAGTATCCGCTATTGTTACCTTTTGGTGAAGACGGTTTCAGAGAAGACATACCATTTTCGAATATGAAGAAAATTAATCAGAGAAGCAGAATAACGATAAGTGTTCGAGAATTTTTTGCTTACAGATTGCACGACAGGGAACATGATGCTTCTACTATTTTGTCATCACAAAGATTATTTCAACAATTTGTTATCGATGCTTACACGATGGTCGAGTCGGCCCGCTTGAAGTATATTAGGCTGAACCAAAAGAAGTTTCGATGTGATATATATAAGGGTCTAACGGATGCTTTGTTGAATGGAGATATAGATCCAAGTAGCCATGGAAAAAGGATTACATTACCATCCACTTTCACTGGAGGCGCTCGATATATGATACAGAACTATCAGGATGCAATGGCTATATGTCGGTGGGTGGGCTATCCTGATTTGTTTATAACATTCACTTGCAATCCGAAGTGGCCGAAAATTGTTCGATTTCTTGATAAGAAGAATCTTAGTCCCGAGGACCGACCCGACATTGTCTGCATAATCTTCAAATCGAAATTGGATTGTTTGATAAAAGATCTTCGACAGAATAAAATGTTTGGGAATGTGATAGCAGGTTATAATTCTTCTCAACTATTTTATTTCTATGTGATATTTTTTTTGATTTCTTACTTTTCACTTAATTTTTTCTTTATTTTGACGTTGCAGTTATATACACGATAGAATTTCAGAAGCGTGGGTTGTCTCAGGCACACATATTGCTATTTCTGTCTAAAGAAGACAAGTATCCAACTGCAGATGATATAAATCGGATTATATCGGAAAAAATACCTGATGAGGGCGTGGATCCGTATTATTATGCTGTGGTGAGAGACCACATGATTCATGGTCCATGTGGAGATGTTAGAAAAAGCTCTCCGTGTATGGCTGAGGGACACTGCACTAAGCATTTTCCAAAAAAAGTTTGTGGATGGAACTACTATTGATGAAGAAGGGTATCCGCGTTATAGACGAAGAAATAATGGGAGAATTGTGGAGAAAAATGGTGTTCCTTTGGATAACAGGTATGTTGTGCCGCATAATCGTTAGTTGCTGCTGAAGTACGGAGCGCACATTAATGTAGAGTGTTGTAACGACCCGAGATCCATAAAATATTTGTTCAAGTATGTGAATAAAGGACATGATCGTGTTACTGCATCTTTTTATACGAGCAGCAATGATGAAGAATCCGGGAAAACTGTTGATGAAGTTAGTATGTTTTATGATTGTAGATACATTTCATCGTGTGAGGCAGCATGGAGATTACTTGGTTTTGAAATCCAATATAAATACCCTCCAGTTGAACGTCTAAGCTTCCATCTTCCAAACGAGCAGAGTGTTATTTTCTCTGATTCAGAAAGAATAGATGATGTTCTGAAGAAAGATTCGGTCAAAGAAAGCATGTTTTTAGCTTGGATGGAAGCCAATAAAATATATCCTCAAGCTAGGGAGTTGACTTACGCTGAAGCTCCAACTAAATTCGTTTGGAAAGCAGATCTTAGAAAGTGGGTACCGAGGAAGATTGGAAAATTAATAGGGCGTGTTTTTTATGTCCCTCCGGGTTGTGGGGATATGTACTATTTGAGGTAACTCATTAACATGGTTCGAGGGGCTACGTATCACGACGACTACAAGAAGGTGAACGGTGTGCAACACTCTTCCTATCGCGAAGCTTGCTACTCTCTTAGTCTGTTAGAAGATGATAGGGAATATATTGACGCAATCATTGAAGCGATTCACTGGGCATCTGCTGAGACCCTAAGAAGTCTGTTTGCGTCATTGTTGTCATCGGATTCTTTGAGCAGGCCAGAGGCAGTGTGGGAGAAGTGTTGGGAGTTGCTTTCGGATGATATTTTATATAATCAAAGAAGACTTCTAAATCATCAAGGTATTGATATATTCTATGATTTTGTCATTGTTTATAAATTTTAGTGATACTCCTCTTTTTATGAAATTTTTTCATTTTTTTATGAAATTATTATTTTTCTTCTTCTTGCGCAGATCTGGTATTGAGAACCAAATCAAGAATCTTGCCTTAGTGGAAATTGAAAAATTGTTAAGGAATCGTGGTAAGAGTCTACGCAATTTTGATTCAATGCCATTTCTGGATGTTGACAATCTTCAAAACCACCAAAACAGACTGATATACGACGAGTTGCGCTACGATCGTAAGGTGCTATTGGCTGAGCACCGGAATCTGCTTGCCAAGCTAAACAATGAACAACGTACTGTTTACTCAAAAATAATGCATGCGGTGGCATCCGATAAGGGTGGTATGTTCTTTGTCTATGGATATGGAGGTACATGCAAGACATTTTTGTGGAGGGCTTTATCTTCGGCGTTGAGATTAAAAGAAGAAATTGTACTAAATGTTGCATCGAGCGGCATAGCATCTCTTTTGTTGCCAGGTGGCAGGACTGCGCATTCGCGATTTGTTATTCCCTTAAACCCAAATCAAGACTCAACATGCAATATCAATCAGGAGAGTCCACTTGCGGAGTTGATTATTCGTTCTAAGCTTATAATCTGGGACGAAGCACCGATGATGCACAAGTTTTGGTTTCAAGCACTTGATGAAACTTTGCGAGCTCTTTTAAAAATAGAAAACCCGTTGAAGGAAAATATAGTGTTTGGAGGGAAAACTGTTGTGTTTGGTGGAGACTTCAGACAAATCTTGCCTGTTATACCTAAGGGAAGTCGGCAGGATATCGTGAATGCAACAATTAATTCATCGTATTTGTGGAAGGATTGCACAGTTTTAAAACTGACTAAGAACATGTGCCTTCAAAGCTTAGGTGGAACCGATGATTATGCAGATTTGGTGCAATTTTCTGAATGGATTGCAAGTATTGGAGACGGAGCAATCGGAGGATCGAACAATGGTTGTGCAACTATTGATATACCTGAAGATATCGTGCTACAATCTTCCGGTGATCCGATTGCAACTATTGTTGAAAGTACTTATCCGATGTTTAGAGACGCCGTTGATGAGTCCATAAATCAGTATATGACGTCTTTAAATTCTTACGAGGGCCAGACGTATTTGAGCTCCGATAGCACGTGCAGATCCGATGCTAATGTTGACTTCTTGCACGATCTGCACACACCAGAATTTTTGAATGGGATAAGATGTTCCGGTGTTCTTAATCATGAATTGCATTTGAAGGTCGGTATGTTGGTTATGCTCTTGAGGAACATGGACCATTCTATTGGACTATGTAACGGCACTAGATTGGTTATTACAAGGCTCGCCAAACATGTACTCGAAGCTAAAATTCTCACCGGAACAAATGCAGGTCATAAGGTGTTGATTCCGCGAATGACATTGACCCCATCGGACCTCAGGATTCCATTCAAGTTTCAACGGAGATAGTTCCCTCTTATTGTATCGTATGCAATGACTATAAATAAGAGTCAAGGCCAATCTCTCTCCAATGTCGGCCTGTTTTTGCAGAATCCAGTATTCAACCATGGCCAATTATATGTTGCTGTTTCCAGAGTCACTAATCGCAAGGGTTTGAAAATTTTAATTTGTGGTGACGAAGAATCAAACAACAAGCAAACAATGAATGTCGTGTACAAAGAAGTCTTTCAAAATTTGTAGTTTTTTTTATAGTGCTTTAATTTTAATAATTTGTATGAATTTTATTTTACATTTTTATATTTTACTAATATTACTTTTTTTAACATAAATCCAATGGTTCGACACAACAAACTCTATATTGTTCAACAAAATCCAATTGCAGAGGCCCAATATAACACTCACCGTGCATGGCACGGGTGAAACACTAGTATTATAATAATATTAAACATTCTAAATATACTATTAGAGTATAGAGGAATCAAAGTTCACGTAGTTCGCTTACAACATTTGGTTTAAAATGTGGCTCATGTAGTTACGAATATAAAACATTACAATAAACATTTAACATGTCTTCTAGCATATTTTAACCCAAAAAAAATCGTTGGTTTTAACCTTAAAATCGGTGGTTTTAATTTCCGGTTCCACATACGGTTCTAACCGATGGTTAAAACCATCGGTTCCACGATTTTTGAGACCAAGGAACCGGCCTATACGGTTCCGATTTTGATTTCGGAACCGTTGACTGGTCAACAATTTCCGGAACCGTTAACCGATCAACGATTTCCGGAACCGTTGACTGGCCAATGATTTCGGAACCGTTGACCACAATTTCGGTTCCAATTTGGAACCCGATTTTGGTTCCATTTGGCCACCCCTACCTTGTAGGATAAACTGGATCGCATGGGAAGATATGAACCGTGTGGGCCGAATACAGAGAACTGAGCCTCACGGGCTGCTCAATAATAATTTGGGTCTCACAGGCCAATTGACAGTATTCGAACCTAATGATAAATATTCGTGGGTGAATAATTAAATAACGATATAATTAAATAAAAGAAATATAATTATGATTCTACCCTCAACAAGTCTTTATATTATTTTTTGTATTATGAATACACATCAATTACATATATAAGTAGAGGAGGAAATGGATAGAAAGACTATATACAGGTTGCTATCGTCAATTCTAGAAGTATGGTCCGTTTGTGTTAGCCTCGCGGTTTGTCCTACAAAAAATGTTTGTTGCGGGAAGGGGCTTGACCCTTATTTATAGGCCCGCCAGGAGGCATTCCTTGACGAACTAACCCATTTAATCGCGGGTTGAGGCGAGTTAGCCTGCGGGCTACTACTTATTTATTAATTGTTTTTTAAATAGAAATATTAAAGTTTATGTTATCCGGCTTTTCTTTTCGTTGTATTTTGAGCATATTTTATAGTCCCAATATCTATTTGATGGATTTCTTAATTTGTTGTAAAGCCAAGACGATGAACTACAATTTTATGTCGGTCGCTTCCTTAAAGTTGAACTCAATTAAAGCAGATAAATCAATCAAAATTTCAACCATGCGACAATTTGTTCTAAGTTGGAGGTCTTGGGTATTTTGAGCATCACTTTATCTACAAAAGTGATATTAGAGTGATTCAAGTTTTTTTTTTCGGCCCAAAGTATTCCCACACCAGCCGGTCCTAGTCTTTGGGAGAGAAGGGACAAACCCAACCTCAACTCTCCGAGTTAGTCAGGAATTGAACCTGAGACCTCGGAGTTGCTATTGCAACCTCTCAGCCACCAGGACTACTCCTGGGGTTGTGATTCAAGTTTTATTGAGAAGACAATAAATAGAACTACAACTTATATCATGACACCAAAGTCAAATTTTCAATGAAAATAATTTTTCTTTTTTTCATTTATTTATGGGTGGGCCAGCCTGCCCAACGCCCACCCCAAGGAGAGTTAAGTTGGGTTAAGATTTTCGTGGCCCGCGGCCAACATAAGCTCCCAATACGTGGATTGGTTGTGCACACTGACACCGGTGCTCAATGTGATATGTATCCCCTCCAGCAAACTTGTTTATCCACACCTGTAAGTGAATTAATCTAGAGGATTCATAGATTAATTAAAATTCCGAACTTACAACAGTATTCAAATTCCCTCTCTATTTTCTTCCTCCTCTTCTTAATTCCATTTTTTTTTTAAATTTTCTAATACATAGAGCGTGTCGAGTTATACATGAACCCAACATTTAAAAAAAAAAATATTTACACATACAATCTCATGAGAAAAACATATTTCAGTTGACCCCCCAAAATCACATAGCTAGCCTATTCAAACTTGAGACCCTCTTGGTGTTGGCCATACTCTAGTGTCATTCAAAGGCATTTCCATTACTCCAGATGAACCATGTCTAATACCTCGAGGGTCACCCAAATATTCTTCACTTGACAATGCTTGTTGAATCACTAATAAAGAGGCCTTGCACTCTGAATCCATTGTAACAAGCATGTCCCCTACAACCCCCAACTCTGGAAACTCATTCCAATCAAGAAGCCCAGCCAACAATGGAGAATCATCGTCATGTCTTCTTCCCACTAATATTAGGTCAAAACAACTCTGCATGCTTCTGATAACACTAATAACTCCCACGCTATCTACAACCGCCTCTTCTTGATAGAAACACCGTCTGTTCTGCATCTGAGCCACATCTCTGAACTCGTTTATCAAATCCAAGTCCAGCTCCACATCGATCGAATAGGTGCTCCTCATGTTATCATCCGCGATCCGGACGAGAGTGAGCTGTATATTGGGATGTTTAGCCATTCGACTTGCGTAGGCCAATGCTTCTCGATCATCGCGCCCACCTAGGAATATCACCCCGACGCGGTAGACGTCCGCGTGCAACAAAGTCGAAGCGCTGCAGTTCATAGCACCACGATCGATTAAAATCCCAACCGAGCAAGGTGATTCTTTGATGATATTATGGTTCACAGCCCTTATACCATTAGCCTCAACTTCAGACATATGGATCAAGGGATGCTTATGAAACAGCACAATGACTAAAGACACCCTCCTCTCTGCTGCTAAAGAGCACACATCGTGGTGCATTGATGCATAAGGCGATATGGATGTGAAAGGGTAGACGGTCACGTGACCTCTATTTTCAAGCTCGAAAAAACGAAGAGCATTGATTATGTGGTCCGACTCGTTTGAGTGGGATGGATTTCTCATTCCGGGGTGATGAGCCACGAGAACTGGTGCGCTTCGACCGGCTAGTTCGAGGAGATGGACGACATAAAAGCAAATTGGGGCTTGCGGATGTGGATAGGAGGCTTCGAAAAGATTGATTATCAAAGGCGTATGCTCCTGATAGTGCAGGCAAGCAAGCATTCGGAGCTCTGTGTTAGGATTGGCATGTTGGATAGTCATCCACTCACCAGCCGTATACTTCTTGGATGGCTTATAACAGAATTTCACTACCGGAGCAAGAACTCCAGTGATCAAAAGAATTGATAGAACCATGATACTGTATGATTCATTATCAATTAGCTGCAGCACAGATAGCAAAAATATGTTAGAAGCGCAAGAAAAGGCATTCGGTTACATTTAGATTTACAAATAATATAGGGATAATTACAAAAAGAACAACAAAAAAAAACCTGAGGTTCGGTTAATTACAAAAAAAATCCAGAGATTCTTGAAAATTGCAAACAAAACCCCTTGAAGTTTTATTTTGTCTTACATTTTTCCACTTCATAAACAAAAAATATTTCAAACCCACCCCCCAACATTTATAGAAATGTTACATGTTAACCCCCCTTAAGTTTAAGACAGAATCAAACCTGGAGGGGTATTTTGCAATTTTGAAACATCTCTGGATCTTTTTGTAATTAGCCCAAACTTTAGGGGGGGTTTGTAATTATTCCTATAATATATGGCTAGTCTACGAGACATTTCATGAGGCAATTGGTGGCATCTTCATGATGTTTCTTTTCCAATACTTACAGTAAAGTGAACAAACAATGAAAGTACTTAAAAGAATGAGGTTTATTATGGCAATTAGCTTACATCTATAGCTTTTGCTCGTTCCAACATTAGAACTTCCATGATGCCTTGGTTGCTCAATATTAGGCCAAGGTAGAGTGCATCACTCATAGGCATTTTCCAACATAGTGAAGGCAACATGGCTCCAACTACTTTCCACAGTAATGCAAAAACTGCCAGGCACTCAACAATGGCAAAGCTCCTCAGCGATATTGATGAGAAATCAATCCTTGCAGCAGTAACAACAAAAAAGATTGGCAAAATGATCGAGGAGACAAACAACTCAAGCTTATTGACTATTGCTGAGCCTAAAGGAGGTCCATCAGGTATTATCATGCCTAAAATTATTGGACCGAATATAAAATGATACCCAAAGTACTCGCCATACAATGCAGACCCCAGCACAAGGATGCAGATGGCCAATATATGGCTCTCTTTTACTGATTTTGTGTTGCTTTGCCTAATCATCCATAAAATCATAGGACGGAAGATAAATATGGCAAAAAACACCATAATGCCTAAAAATAAAAGCATTAATAGAAATGTACTCTGTTTTATATGTACACTTTGCTTCCCTGCGAAGACGATGATTGTCCATATAAAACTACAAAGGCCACTAATCATGGATGAAGATATAGCTAGCTTTCCCAGGTCTGAGTTCATTAGCTTCAGATCAGCTAATAGACAAACAATGACATGGAACGAACTTATAGCTTGGAATGATGCAATCCATATTATTGACCTGTGAAGCCTTGGTTCCATTGGGACAGAATTTGCTATAAGTTTGCCAAGCATGGAGTTAAGTAACAAAGGCATTGAGAAGGTACATAATCCTATTGCCACTGATTTCTTTCCTGATTTTTGTATGAGACTCAAATCGGTTTTCACACCAATGATGAATAAAAATAACATTACACCAAAGAATGCGAATGTGTCAACTATGTAAAAGCTTGACACTGGAAAAATCAAATCTCTGAATGCTGGATTGCTTCCGAGAACTGACGGTCCCAATAGTACCCCTGCCTGGTTATCACCCAAAGCAACACAATTAGAATGGCATGCTTCCTTACGCAAGGTAAAAATAGAATGTATAAAAACACATCATGCACTTAGTTAACCAGCGAAGGAAAGAGATAACCAATCACTAACTGCGTGGAGAAGGAAATTTGATAGTTACTTTATTTGGTTTAGCTTCTTTCACTAGGACTTCTTGTTTATCTCCACTTTTCATGGTGAATGCAGTAGTTAATTTACATTAGTGTTGTTAGAGTTCTTTTTAATATGAAAGAACTTAATAAAAAATTATGGCAGGCTGTAAAATAAGTTTCAAGTCCTCTTATGTATTTGTAAGACTAAGAGTAAATATGAGAAGAGGATCTAAGAGCAAAGAAATGCAGTAGAAAACAATCATTTCAAATACAAGTCCCCAATGAGAACTGAGTATAAAAATCCCATATAACTGGGACAAAAACAAAGAATCAAATTGATTCACATAAACCTTAAACACTATACCCTCAAAGAGTCAGACTTAAATTTGTTTCCAGTTCTGACTTGAAATGCTGACAAAATAGCTTGTGAGACCATTCTTGTATAATATTACTAAGTCCCCGGTTCCAATCCAATTTACCTACACAATACATTTATAAAACTAATAGATTTACACTAGCCTGTGACCAATGAGAAGATGCGTTTAATTTCATTTTCCATTCGCCAAAGCAATTATGGGATTGGGTCTTAAATAGAACTATCATCCTGTTCAACTTGATGAGGGACAGACAAACGACCATTATTATTATTCCAGATATCTACTTCTAGTAGTCCCAGGCAATTCTAGTTCACAATTCAGCTACAACCAAGCCATATTGGCTTAGTGGACTTACATTAGACAAATGACCATTATTCACATTAAAGAAAGTGACCAATTACAAGATAACTACAAATACAACTACACATACCATGTGTCTAGTAAATCTAGCAATGTCTAGTACGAGTTTGGAGTTAAATTTCTGACAAGTCCTCAAGATTTAACCTTGTTCATCATATAGCAAAACCATCATCACATCTCTAAAAACTCAGGACACCTAGAAGATTAGAGCATAACTTTTATAACCCCAGTTACTTAGTCATAGCTTTTCTTACTCAATTCTTTTACTCATTGTGAAATTTTTACGAACACATCTGTGCAAGTATGGGATAACCACAATCTCACAAACCCATCAACCCAAAATCATCTAGTCCACATCCCAATAAAAATTCCAACATAAATACCCATTCGCCCTCACCAAACAAAAGAAAGATGAAGTATCGAATACATATATACACATTTTAACTTACAAGTATCTGCGAAATGAAAACACTCTGGCCGAGGGGCGAAAAGAATCGGTGTAAGATGGTCGTGATTAGAGCACAAAGTGAAGCCTGGCCAAGAAGAAGCGGAGTGGTGGAGGAGAAAGGGCTCTCGCCGAAAAATAATCCTCTGGACCAACGGAATTGCGGCTCATAGCATACAGTACCCTCCTCGAGTGAGGAAGCACTCATCCTAGCAGACAAGCAACTTGAATATTACGCAGAAAGATAAAATGGATACAGAAAGGAGAGAGGAAATCGACAAAAGGGGAAAGTGAAGAAGGTTGTGAGCTTGCATTGTCTGCATGAGAAAGGGAAGGAAGGCATGGAGAGGAGCAAGAAGCGGGATTAACAAATTTCCATCGGTCCCTTTGCATATTGATTGTTTGGTACCTATAAAAACACTCGTGATTTTTGTTCCTTTTTTATTTTTTATTTTCATATATTGTTTTTTTCTTTCTAGGTGGTTGGGGAGTGGGGGTAGAGTGTCAAACTGTCAATGGTCTCGACCCGAGACCTAACCCATTAAGAACCTAGGTCCAAATATGTCCCAGATCCAAATACATTTATATTGTTAAAACCCGTCTCAAATAGGGTGGGTTTGGGTTTTACCCGAACCTATTAACATTCCTCGTTGGGGTAAGATTAGGAGTGTGCACGGGACGGTATGGTTCAGGATTTAGAAATCTCCAGAACCGTCCCGAAGTTCGTAAATTCTAAAAATAAATCTCCAGAATTGAACCATAGAAAAAAAATCTCTGTCCCAAACCGCACCGGAAGTTCGGGACGGAGATTCGGTTCTAATGGGACGGTATGGTACGGTTCGATTCGAAATAGATATTTGGAGATTAGTTATAAATAAAATATACAAATTTGGAAAAAAAAAAAAAGAAAAGAAATTCAATATAAAAATCACCAAACGGATATATTTTCAATCACTTTTTTGCGAGTCTCTAAATAAATACTAAAATCATAGTAGGTAACACAATCCTAAATTCTAAACTTAATAACCTCTATAATACAATAATATTCTATTATCTTGGGCAATTGTCCTTCTATTGACTTAGTACAAATATAATTAACTAATAACTTTAATAAATTAATATGAAACAAAAATTTGTCTTAATTTATAATTTCAATATCTCCTACGTAACAATTTAACATAATCAATAAAATTATATTTATAACTTATATGATAGGGTGAAAAAATTAAAAATATGATTGTTTTTATGAAGGTCGTATTGCTATAATATGGTACCATCAGTATGTTTCTCTTTTAAGTGCAATTTACTAATCATTTAACTAATTTTAATTTCAAATAATTTACTATATTATTAACATTAAAGTTTTTTTTTTTTAAAATTCATAATAGTTGCAATATTGTATTTTTTAGAAATATGTTTTTATGTTCAGTTTAAATCCAAATAATTTGTAGTTAATTCGATATCAAAATATAAATAAAATAGAAATAATGTATATGTATTTATATAGAATCTTTAAAATCGGCTCTAGCTTCGGTTCATCGATTTGGGGTATGGTTCGGTATGGTTCTAGGTACAAGTATTTGAAATCGGTTCTACCAGAACCATACCATAAATATTTTGGGGACGGTTCGGTTCGGGGAAAGTCAAATAGTCAACGGATATTTCTGGTTCGGTATTTTTTTCGATCCGAATATCGATTCGATTCTGGTAATCTCCAAGTCCGTATAAATCCCTAGGTAAGATAAAATGTGACTCTCACGGGGTAGAATTGTAAGTGGGTTATATAGTGATTTTTGATAAAGGGTATTGCTAATGCTACCTTGCACCATTATTGATTTATCATTTATCTTTATTCATTTGGAATAAAAATCATCCACAAATGAACTTTGGTGAAATGAATTCTTATTATTACACTATTACTATTAAAAATATTGATAAATCGATAACAAAACATTGCCCAGTACCAGTATATACCCTCATTATTTCTGCACATTCTTATAAACTTATGCAGCTCACACACAATTGAGTTACTAAAGAAAAGAGTGACTAATCATGAGATACGTGCTATTAAGTTCTTTTTACGTGCACTGTGACTATAAACTGTCGTTTTATTTTCGTACTTTAGAAAGTATAAAATAAAATGCTTAAATCAGTATTCGATCGATGAATGAAATTGAAGGAACCTCAAGAATATCGTAAACGATGTGATGCTAATCATCATTATCAACACCACCTTAATCTCAATTATGTTGGGATCGGTAGCATGAAGTTTATAGTGTTAATTAATTGTCTTAAAATTAGTTTAACACTAAATTCATGCAAAAAACAAAGTAGCAAGGTTTTTCACAATTGATTGCCTTCCTGTCAGAACCTTCATACGAAAAATGAGATCAAATTCCAAAACCGTCATCATCATAGGTTTTTCACTTGCATGGAAAATATAATGAGACAACGATGAGTTGAAACAATTTCCCTACTCATGTCCCATTACATGATAATATCCGACTTAATTTCCAACACCTTCAAAATTCAAAACCCTTCATCAAGTTCATACAGACTTCCAGGAAAAGTTGAGGATACCTTGTCTTTTCCAAGACTTACCCTGTTGACAAGCTAAGTTAAAGTGAGCCGATCAGTTCAAGAACCAACTCATGAAGGTATCTTCTTTTTTATCTACAAATGTAAAATAAATTGCCACAAAAGCTCATGCACTAGTCACAATGGAGCCTTCTTCTGACAAGGGCAGTGGATGTTTAATTAGTTTATACAAACATTGCTTCTCTTTGTAGTAAATCTTGAATCTATCTACTTCCTGCTTCACCTAATCTAAAAAAAGGGTAACAGTTCATGTCCAAACTTCCATTCTGCAGGATGTTGGAACATTCATGACATTTGCTGAATTTCTTTTTTTGGGATAATTATAAAAACTACTTCGGACGTTTAGTCTAATTACAAAAAGAATTCGGTTTTTCTTTCAAAATTACAAAAACCCCTTTAAGGTATTACAAACATTCTCTTGAGGTTTGTATTTTGCATAATAAATCCCTCCTCTTGAAGGTGCAATTTGTAAAATAAAAAACAAAAGACAAAGGGATTTTTGTAATTTTGAACGATAACTGGGTTTTTGTGTAATTAGACTGAATATATCTCAAGGTTAATTTTTGTAATTATCCCTTTTTTCTCTTTTATCTGATAAATTCTATCTCTGATGCTAGTACTACAACCTATAACTTGATTCTTCTTAAATGTGTGGACTCCTCAGGGTCTTTGAGTCCCCATAATCTAGTCTGCTGTTGTACAACCAAAACCGAAGCTTTTCCTTTAACTTCCGAGGCAGCAAGTATTTCTCCGATAGCTCCCAAGTCTCCTCGCTCGTTCCACTTTGCGAGCTGATGCATAATCGAAGAGTCGCCATGTCGTCTGCCAACCATAACAAGATTATACGTGTTTACAACCGATCTAACCACCGTTATTACATCCATTCCACTCGACACCACCTTCTCTTTATACGCTATTTCATCGGTGTGTTGCGTTCTGAACTTGAAGTTGCTCAAAATGTCCGCATCGAGCATTTTGCTCCGTTCTGTGCCTGCAACAATTTCAGCCGGCCCTGAAGTAAGAAACCGTAGTAAAGTTAGCCTAACGCTATTATGATCCGACATTCTTTGTGCATAAGCTAATGCTTCTCGATCATCAGCTCCTCCAAAAAAGAGCACCACAACCCGAAACGCGGAATGTTCGGTTATTGCATACGGAGATTTGAAACTCTGATGATCGATAAGAATCCCAACGGAACAAGGCGCCTTATCAAGTACACTTTTGTTGAGATGTCTATACGCATGGGACGATTCCATCGTCTCCCCAGAATTCCATTGCTTGTGAAACGGAAGAATAATGAGAATGGTTCTCTTTTCTAGAGCTAAGGAGCACACGTCGTTGTGCATCGTCATGTAAGGGGCAATACCCTTATAGCAATGTACCATGAAAAATCCCGGGTTTTGCTCTTCGAACTTTTTGAACGCGTTAAAGATACGTTCGGATTGAGTAGGATTACGAGGAGGCTTGTCCCGTTGTTTGTGAGGAATGAGTAGTGAAGAAGAGCGGCCCATGAGCTTGACGAGATGGAGTACTACCAAATCAATAGGCGAATCTTTCGTGATATTGGATACATGAAGGAGGCTGATAATAGAGTGAACATGTTCTTGTTGATGTATGCATGCGAGTATGCGAAGCTCGTCGTTGTTTCTGCAATGAAGTATCGTCCTTCTCTTATAAGCAATAAACCTCTTTGAAGGATCATAAAGGAACTTAACTATTGGTGAGATTACTCCTGTTATAGTAACCACAGAAACTATCATCATAGTATAGACTTCCTCCGTCACAAACTGCAACCAGATGGAGAAGAAAGAAATAATTAAAATTTATGCATGCCGAAAACAAAAAGAAAACGAAGTCTTCTAATGCGTAATACAAAGCGGGGAATGAACAACAACTTACACAATATAAAATAAAGGGAATTTCGAAAGATAATTGAGTTTTTATGTATTTAGGACAAACCTTAGGGGTAGTTTTTGTAATTATCCCTAAAATAATTGGACATGGATGGATATTTATATTCATGCCTGAGAAATGTTTCTGAAATAGAAAAATAGTATAGTACGAGACTTACTTTCCGGTTCTTAAAATCATTTAAGATAGCAAGTTCAACAATTCCTTTCGTATTCATGATCAGGCCGAGAGAAAGCGCATCCCCAAATGGCATCCTACAAATAATAAGAGGTAACATCGCCCCCATAATTTTCCCAACGAACGCAACCAAAACAACCAACTGCAAAACTCCAACGTTTTTTAAGTTCTGTATGCAAAACACATCCACCTTCAATCCAGAAACAGCGAAAAAGAGCGGCAATAGCATCAAGGAGACAAAGCAATCGAGCGTCTCCACTAATGCTGCTCCTAACGGCGGCCCATCTGGGACAATCAAGCCAAGAACTAAAGATGCTGTAGTGGCATGAATGCCGATAACTTCACCAGCAAAACCACTAGCCAACAATATTATAAGGGCTAGAAAAATATACGTCTCCTTCACAGGTCTCGTTTCTGGGGTATGTTGAATTACCCATAAAGCCGCTGGACGGATCGCCAGAATAACAACAACGATAAACAAACCAACCGATACAAAGAATCCTATGCTTACTTTTAGCGAACTAGTCTTGGCTAGTTGCGCGAAAAAATCTATACACGTGATAGACCAGAGGCACATATCACAGATAACGGACGAAGAAGTGGCTAACCGTCCAATCTCGGAATTAAGAAGCTTGAGCTCATCAAGGAAGCAAGTAATAACAGGAAAAGCGGTCATTGACAACATAGGTACTAAATGCGGAAGTGCTCTTGCAACATCATGATCCAAAGACAAAAACTTGTTGAGGAGAAAGGCAACTACACCAGCAAGCCCAAGCGGTACAAAAAAACCTAAAATGCCCACAGCCAAAGCCTTTTTACCAGATCTCATAACCACTGATATGTCCATTTTCACACCAATTAGGAAAACGAAGAGCATGAAACCGAAAATTGATACCGTATCTAGCACTAATTGAGACTTTCTCGGAAATAATTTCGACAAGAACGATATATTCCGTCCCACCAGTGATGGCCCTAATAATATACCACCCTGATCAACGCAAATTATTCAACATTATCAAAACCACTCTATTATTTTTCCATACTGAAACAGGGAATATAATAGGATTCAATTAGGCAACAAATGCAAGTCCCTAGTATATATCTTCAAAACAACACAAACACCCTTTCAAAAAAAAAAAAAAAAAAAAAACAACAACACAAACACAAGCAACAATATTATAATTTAATGCATTACCTATCAATTAACCATAACCCAAAAGGGGCTTTTATCAAAATAATAATCAATCATCATGGAGATTAGACGTGATGCAAAATTACAGTTCTTACAAGAATCTGAGCCACAATCAAGGGCTGTCCGACGGGCTTGAGAAGGAAGTGAAGTAAGCGAGTAACCATAGAAATGAGGGAAAATTGCAGCAAAAAAGAAGGAAGTGAATAACCCAGAGGATCTTCTCCGAACGGTAAACCTCTGGAGTTGATCTGGTTAAGGTAGTAGCAATCGCAAAAGGGATCGGGGCCCGCATAATCACTCTTGTTCATCGCCCCAACGATTCCAACAAAACTTCCCCAGGTGTTTGATATAATAACACTATCGTTGTACGATCATCGGAAATGTTATTGCGTTTTGTTCAGATTTCAGATAAAACAGGAAGATTTATTATTTGTTGGAGAGATGGTGGGATCGATGGAGGAGCAGCGGAATTGGAGAGAGCATGCATGTTGTGGCACCAAATAAGACTATAGGGACAATTGATTGTGTTAAAGTCTGGTTGTAGGAAATGTTTTTAAACACGACCAATATCAAATTTTTTTTTGAGGGAACCAATATCAAATTTGACTTTTAATTAATAATTGGTCACGCGTTATGAATTTGTGTTTTTCGATTTAATCAATATGATCATAAATAAATAAAGTGTATATTTAATATTTAATATTATAAATATATAATTGGATTTTATATAAAATTGATAATATGAATAAATTGAAAGGGAAGGTAATTACTAATTTTATATAAATAATACAATGTATATATACACTTCACTAAGTTATGTGGAAAAATAAATATTTATGAGAGACAAATAATAAGTAAAAAACAGAATATGGCCAAAGAAATAAGTGAGAGTGAAACATAGAAACATAGAAACTTGACTTCTTGTTGTTACTAAGTTAGAAATATTTAGGGTGTGATTATTTGTCCTTTCAGTTCTCTAATTTCCATTTTCAGTATGAATAATGATAAAAGAAGGTAATAAAATGAAAATTCATTATTTTAGAGTATGATTAGGATCAACTTTTGAACAAGAAAAGTCTTCCGCCCTAGAAGTGCCTTTTCTCTCTCTCATGGGGAGCCCTAAGTTCCATGGTTGTGGAGCTACATCTTGAACCTTATTTTTAAACCTATGTCCGGTGTATTTTCTCTTTTGTCTTGGTGTTTGTTGTTATCCCTTTTTCTTATGTGATAGCTTGGTCAATGGTTTAATGAAGTGGTCTGGGGGTTGTTAGAGTTCTTCCTCATGGAGTTATTACATCATTTATGATTTGCACCTAGGATATATGTTGATTCATTATATCACTTTGTCTGCTAACTTGGAATGTACTAGGTTTCCATAATCACGTGCTTGTTGTCTGTAGGTCCCAAGGGGTGTAAGTGTAAGGTTTAGAAGGGGGGGGTTGAATAAACCTTACCAAATTTTCGATTTAGTCCTTTTTAAATATTCAGAGTTGATACTACACAACCGTGTCCTTGATGATGGATAATTTAGTTACTCAAGAGAGTTAATCTCTCAACAAACTCAACTGATTTGTTGATGGAATAACTCATTCGGTGGTGGCTCTAAATTAACTCGATTTGTGGTTTTGTTTTTTGGAAGACTTAACACCCTTAAGTTTGATTGAGCAAGAATTTAGTGCTTGGTTTAGTACTTATAAGTTATTAAGTGGATAGCAAATTTATCGTGAGATATAAGCGATTAAAAATGCAAGAATTAAAGTCTTTGAAATGTAAATGACACAATGAAATTTTTATAGAGGTTCGAAGATGGGGTAATTCTTCTACTCCTCTCTTCTCCAACTCCCGGAGGAATCCACTAGGTAATGATCGTTTACAAAGTGGTAAGCAGTCCGGATACAAGTCTTGATCACACGGCCGACTTGATCCTTTGGGACTCGATGCGGAGACGCCTTGATCACTCGGTGGCTTCTCATACGACTCGCCTTCTTCACAGGCATTTGCTTGCTACTCTGACTCACTTGCTCAAGCTCTTTGGATTTGATCACGAAGCCCTCCAAAAGCTTAAGACTTCGCTCAACCTTGAACCTTCCTACAATCCTTCCCGGAATGTAGACCCCTTGTTTTCGATATTTTCCTCTTCAACGATTGAAGTTATCTTTCCTTCACGGTGAGTGTTGGATTGATGTTCTTCGTAATGTAGGCTTGAGGATTGAGAATGTTTCAGTTTTTCTAATATACTTGTATATCTCACATGTGTGTCATCTTTTTTTTTTCTCAAACAAACTCCTCGGCCTTTTATAGTGAACTTTCAAAAATTTGCCCGTTGAAGAGATAGGCTTATTTTTGAAAGTCACTTTCGATCGTTGGCTTGTCTTGTTGCGATTCTTGGAATTGCCATTTCCTCGTATGAATTGTTCTTTCACCTTTCGAGTTCGGACACGGTGTGGTGCTTCCCATTCGTTCATTCCTTTTGCACGCTTCTAGGATCGAGCACTCGAGAAAAGTGGTATGGAGATATTACTTGTTTAAGTAATTCTCTTGATTTCTCAGGCAACGGTTCTTTTACTGATTATCTCGACTTGACATTTGCATTTCCTTGCTTTCCCCAGGTGACTTAGAGTCGACTTCCAATCATGGATGACTCTTCCGTCACTTCAACTTGAGACTTGGCTTTTCTTGAGTTGACTTGATCGATGCTCCACTCACCGTATCTCACCGCTTCAATAGTAGAGTTCTGTCTACTCTTCTTTGCCATACTCACTGCCTCGCATGGTGAGTCTTCCTTCAAGTCTTGATTGTCTTCTTGCATGTTAGGGGCGTAGGCCGACTTAACTCGGCTTGGCCAACTCTATTTATTACAATGCATTTTACAACAAGAATTGGGGTGCCAACTTTCTATTCTAAGTTTTACATGGCATTCATCAAAATCTAAATAATAAAATTCCTAACAATTTCCCCCTTTTTGATGATGCCAAAACTTAAACCATATAAAAATGCAAATAACAAAGATACATACAAATAGTGTATTGACATAGAATGTATGCGCAGAATCAATCTTTTTATTGATCATATCATTCTTGTACTTAACACAATTTACAAGGTGTATCAGAGCATATAATTGTCTTCACAAAAAAATAAAGAATTTATAGCTTTATTACGAAGACTTACATTGTATGTATTTACATGATAAAATACACGAAGGGTTGGACAAAGAACACTTCATCTCCTTTTGTCTCCTTCTTTCATCTTGTTCAAGATCTTCTTCTCTTCTTCTCTTTTTCTCGTCGTCACCGCCTTCTTTTTCTTTTCATATGCCTTCCTCGGGCAGCCTTCATCTTTTCTTATTCTTTCCTGTCTCTCCGCCATAGCCGAGTTTGTCTCTTGTTTTCTTCTTCTATTCTTTTTGCATACTCGGCGTTAGTTTTAGCCACTTTCAAATTTGCCACTTGGTCAAGTTTCCACCAAAAGATCCCTCATTTCTTTCCGGATCTACGTATTCAATATTCTTGGCGCGAGGCCTAGGTCCAAGCTTCTTCCTCCATCGCCGCTTCTTCCTCTACCTCGGGCGTATATGATCTTGGGGTCTTCTTCTTCCCGGTGAGTGACTAGCAGAGTGACCAGCAGAGCGATCGCCGTAGTCCGTCTGTCGGCCTTCTTCACATAATGTGAGACCCTTTTCCCAAGACAAGTCCCAAGCTTGAGCCATAGACATATTTGCAAAGTATCCTTGATTCGAGCGTTTTGAATTCGTCAACCGATCGTGGCTCTGTCCCGACATCCGAAATGGCATAAGTGTCTCTCGTCTCTTTGGAATGCTTCCGTGTTCTTTCAAGATGTTCATAACTCGCATCCATTCTTCCTTCCACTTCCTTCATCCCCGCTTCAATTGTTTTTCTCTTTTTGACCATAGATATAGCAGAGTGTTGGAGTGGCGAGTCACTTGGGAGTTTCTTTGCGATAATGTCACCGTGTGACAGACCTTGTTGGGGGTTTGTGCAATCATCAAAGTCACATCCGTCGACCCTTTTCCCTCGTGATTTTCCTTTCTTTTGTTTCAAAATTTCCTCGGTGATTTTTCCTTCTCACTGTTCCTTCTCATTTTGCTCCTTTCTTTTCAAAACCAGATTTTCTTTGCTTTAAGGTATTCCTCTTCCCCCTTTTTGGCATCATCAAAGGATAGAGGAACCCCGGGGGAACATCTTGGCAAGCATGAAGTCGAGCCTTCGGATAGTCGAGTTCTCGCTTCAAGTCTGGCTGCGTTGTAAGCAAAGACGGAAGTCGGATCGAGTAGCGTTGGACTCTCTTTGAAATCGGCTTCATCTCGGCCATGAGAAGGCTGAATTTTCTAGTCATGTGTTCTTCCAAACGTTGTAGATAATTCGTATTTTGCTCACGCATAGACTTTATCTCGGCAAAGATGAGCTTCATGCATGTGTTCAATATGTTCTCTCGCCCGTTTTTGCATCGGCATTTTCGACTCTCCACACTAGCGACTTGTTGAACAATGTCTGAAGTATCTTACTTGTTCCACACGCATTGTTTCTTCTTTGTTGCCACCATTCCCGATTCGGATGTTATGCCTCTCAAGTCGGGCATGTAAGGGTGGCATCTCGTTGTCGATCGCATATCCAAAGAGGCGATGCCTCTCCATCCGTTCAACCTCAAGCAAATAATGCCTTGAACACTTCTCGAACTTGATTCTTCATTGCGGTGATGGCCATGCATCGTCAAAATCATAATCATTTGGAACAATGGTGTCTCGATGGAAGAACAGAGCTGGTTTGTGATAGCGTGCTTGCTCGTTTCGACTCTTCGTGGAGTTCGTATCTCCAGTGAAAAAGGGAAAGATTCTACAAAAGATTCATCGCCGCCAACCGGGATGCATTCGATGATGAGCGGTGCGCGTGAAGTTCTTTTGGGAATCGATCCTCCGCAACCTTGAGGAGCCTGCGCGATGGATCTTTGGTTCACTGGGTTTTGTGGTGAAGTAGTCCCGGTTTGCGAGCCTCACTGCCTCAATCTCGATAACCGTTGGTCGAGTTTGCCGAGCCTCATTATGTCTTTAACCGTTGGTCTCGGTGATTTTTCCAATTGCGTAGCGGTCCTCGGCCTTATCGGTAGCGTCATCGGACGATGATGAGATTTCCATTGGTGGCTCATCATCAAAGTTAAAGGTTTGACGAGTAGTCTTGGGATCGACTTGCTCGTGCTTGGAACATCCTCACCGGTGAGTCTTTTGGATTTGGCACGGGGGATGACTCGCCTTCTTCTTCTTCTTCGCCTTCCGATCCCGAGAAAGGATACATCGGGATTATCCTGGGAATCATGAAGTGCGCTTATCTCCTTCTCGGATGGGTCGATTATAGCGGGAGGGATGTTCTCTACTTGACTTCTTTACCCCGGGAAGTCTCAACCTCCCGTGGGCCTTCATTACCTCCGCCAGTCTCTCTCTGCGGCGAGGCCTTGGTCCTCCCTTTCGACGGTGTCACTGTCTTAGTGTCTTTCTCGCGGTGGCATCCATTGGAGTCTCAACCCCATGGATTGCACTTTCATCGCCCATAATGTTAACTCCAGGGCTGTTCCTTCCGTGCCTTGCATCGCCAGCCGTCATTAGCCTTCGAAGCGGTTGGCACCTCAATTTGAGACAGTCTCAATCGTATCGAGCTTCGTTGATGGCAACTTGTTGTTCTTCTTGTGTTTGTATTTTCTCTACTTCGCCTCCTTGATTCGTTGTGGAGTCATCCGCAAAGCATCCTCCGACCTTGCTGCAGTGGGGGAGTTTCTCACCAATTTGGAGCACCAGTGAGTGACTTGAATGGGGTTACTCGGCTCCAAACTCCCGGCATTTGTTTCGATTGATTGTTCACCATTTAGGCGGGTGGTAACACACCTTCAATAGGGGTTGGCTCGATTGGGGTCCCCACTATCCCGGTTTCATCGCCAGTCCCTTATCGCTTCTTCCGAGTGAGCTGGGAAGTGGTAGCAGCAACAACAATGGCGATTTCTTTGAACCACTCCCATTGGATCAATTTCACCGTGTTCGGAGGACTCTCCTGGTCCCTCCATCAATCTTTGCTCGTGAAGGATTCTTGATTCGTGCAATGCTTGCTTTGCATTTGCAACTCTTCGCGGGCGAAGATTCTCCGGATCCTCATCACCGGCCCGAGAAGACATCAAGGAGAGGATGTGTGTGTTACGTGGTGCCGGGAGATAGAGGCGGATGCTTGCCTTCTCACGTGCCTCGGCTTCCTCGGCCTTGCTTTTCTCTCTCATTTTCCTTGAAAATCTGCAGGTTGTCTAAGCAGATTGTCTTCATCAAGTCTTTGGGAGCACGCGATTTTAGTCCAAGGAAATTTAGCGATTCCTCTTCTTCTTCTATAAACTCGGGCCGTTGAACTGTTCCCTTGACTTACTCAACTTCCATTTCCTCCACTCACGCAGACGATTTTGGATGTCCGGGTAAGGTGGGGATAGGATCATTACATCACTATCTCGCTCTAGAGAGTTCTTCTTGTGCTTTCAAATTGTGTGAACTACAATTTGTGTCTTGAGTTGCCTCTGCTGATCGCCAAACAGACTTGGTCAGTTTCATCAATTACATCCGGAGACTCTACTTCTCCGGTAGTCTCCGGTATCTTCTCTAGCTGAATAACTCGACTCAATTTGGTTTCTCCGATTGATCGCTTGATGATTCTTCTTCGTCTCCTAGTTTGTACCAGAGGAATTTCTAGTTCGAGACGGTGTCCTCTCGAGTCTTGGCGGCGGGGCGTCTTGGTGTCTTTTTCGAGGAGCGGGCCGTCGTGGCTTCTCGGTTCTCCTCTTTTTGACGATCGGAGAAGGTATTTGTGAGTCCTTCTCGACCGCTGCTGCGGCGGGAGACACGGTGCGGGGCGGTGACTTCTGCTGCGGGCGGGGAGCATGTTTGGTTTTCTTTCTGCAGGGGCGTGATCTTTTAGTAGTTCTTTGGGGCATCTCTCTTCTTGGGTGGAGAGGAAACAATTGTATCTTGAGTGGTCGGTGATTCCCCCTCACCGGTGTCGCTCTCTTGGCGTAAGCTCTCTTCGTGCGCGCCGAGAGGTTAGCTCGAACATCCTCTTGTTAACATGGAATGCCTTCCCATGTCTAAGAGGGACTCCTTTCACCTCCATTAGCCGGCCAATCACTAGGCCATATCCGGGATCCTCCAAATGTGCCATCTTCTTTGAAGGATTTGTTCCCCACGTTCGGCAGAGTCTCTTGTGAGACAAACTCAGCCAGATTTATCTTCTTTTCTTCGATGATTGCGGCCATTACAATCGGCTTTGCCTTTTTGATTGGTCAAAGCCGCCAAACTTGATGTCGATACATTTGGCAACGATGTCCAACAGACTTGTGATAATCCTCCTTTGTGATCTCTTGTTTGTTTGTATACACTATTTTATCAAAGCAAAGTCAGGCTTGGCTATTTCTTTCCAAGCATCGGCCAGGTTTACATCACTTCGTTAATCTCTCGATGCTCCTTCCTCATTGGTAGTTAGCGGTGGTGAGCCAAATCCTTGGCAGTGATAGTCACCGCTTTCCGTATACGAGATGACTTGATTCCTTCATCGTGAATCTCGGCATTCACGTAGAATTATCGCGACCTCCTCCACATATGTCATCGGGTATTCTAACGTCAGAAACGGTTTCAGACCGAACGTTTTTAACTTTTCAGCGATTTTCTTCACTAGGGTGTCGTCGGACCCCTGTTTCATCATTCCGTCGAAATCCACCGTAGAGCCGGTGTGGATTTGCTTTCCTAACTTGGTAAAGTCATAAGTTGGTGCCATTTTCAGGATTATATCAAGGAAAAACTCAGAAATTGATTTGAAGATAGATAGGGTTTAGAGAGTATTTTTGCCTTTGCTTTTGAGAGAAAGAGATGAACAGTTTTTAGAAGTGTGAGATAGAAAACGGACGAAAATGGTTTAAATATGGTTTATGAAAGGACGTGCGGGTGGTTTTTGAAATGTGATCGAAATCAACGGTTTAGATTTTGCATGCCTATTTAGCATTTCATGTCTCGTATTTAATGCGGCAACATTTATATCCAATCATAAGCTTGGTGTGCAGCTTTATGTCTGTACACATCATCATTATGTTGACGTATTTCTTAAAACATTCCCGCTTAGTCAAAACGACAGCGTTTTTGTCACTTTGCTCATAAGTTATTCAAACTTATCCCTTAGTCGATTTAACTCTACTTCTCACAGTTCTCTTAGTGACTCATTATCACCGACTCGGTGTAATTGTCTTTCCGATCTGGTGATTCTTGGTGATTTGTTTTCGACTCTTTTTCACCCCTTTCTCGTTCCATTTCTCTTCTTTGATTCGCCCGAGTGTCACCACCATTCGGCTCAATTAACCCCAACTCATGTTTGAGTTCTTCAAATCTTGACTCACATAATGGTTTTGTGAAGATGTCGGCTAGTTGTTTATCGGTTGAAATATATTCCAGGATGATATCCTTCTTTTCAACATGATCTCTTATGAAGTGATATCGACATCAATATGCTTTGTTCTTGAATGCAACACATGATTTTGAGTAATTGCAATTGCACTTGTGTTATCACACATGATTGGAATCTCTTTTTCCTCAATTTCATAGTCTCTCTTTCTTTGTCTCATCCATAGGACTTGGGCACAACTTGTTTACCCGCAACTATGTATTCGCCTTTGTGGAGGTGGCTATTGAGTTTTGCTTCTTGCTAAACTAGGAAATCATCTGTTTCCTAGCATTTGACATGTGCCTGAAGTGCTCTTCCTGTCCACTCTGCATCCAAAGATAGTCGAGAATCGAATAGCCAATTAGCTTGAATCCACCTTCCTTTGGATACCATAGGCCGCTTCTTGGCTTCCTTTCAAGTATCTCAATATTCTCTTAGCTTTGTCATATGACTCTCTTTTGGAGCAGATTAAAATCTTGCACATACACCTACAACATAGGTGATGTCCGGCTTTCTTCTTTGTGAGATAGAGCAATGATCCAATAAGTGCTCAGTATCTTGTTTGATCTACAGGCTTGCCATCTGCATCCATGTCCATTTTGGTGATGTGTTCATTGGTATTTTTTACGAAGACTTCTCTTCCATACCAAACTTCTTCATTAAATCTCACGGTGTACTTTGTTTGACTTATGAAGGTTCCATCCTTCATTTTGTTTCACTTGGAGTCCAAGGAAGAATGTCGGCTCTCCCATCATGCTCATTTCAAATTTACTTTGCATGAGGTTTGAAAATTTTTCACTGACTCTTTGTTAGTGGATCCAAAAATGATGTCATCCACATATACTTGAACAAGCAATATACTCTTTTTGTCTTGAATTTCGAAAAGTGTTCTATCTACATTTCCTTTTGTGAATCCATTTTCAGTTAGGAATTGTGACAAGGTATCATACCATGCTCTAGGTGCCTGCTTCAATCCATACAGGGCTTTCTTGAGTTTGTATACCTTATCTCCAAGAGTCTTCTGCTCAAATCCTGGAGGTTGTTCAACATACACTTCTTCTTCCAATAAACCATTTAGGAATGCACTTTTTACATCCATCTGATATACAATGAAATTCTTGTGAGCTGCATAGGCAAGAAACATCCTTATAGCTTCCAATCTTGCTACAGGGGCAAATGTGTCATCCAATGCTTGTGACACGTCTTTGGGCTCTATTTGCGAGATGAAGCAAGTGAACATAGCTTCTTGTTGAGTTCTGGATCTTGTTTTGACACCTTCTTTTATATCTCCAATTACAAGTTACGTGGATGATCTCTCGGCCATCTTACATCGAGGTTGGAGTGAGTTAGTGGATTGATCGACTTGCGGCTATGTCGATGTGGTCGACTCTCTCGTAATCACTTAGCCGCAAATTTTCCATTGTTTTTGAGATTTAGCTATCTCATCTTCTTTCGAATTGATAATTCGGCGACTTCAAAGATAGGGACTCTTCGTATGGTTGGATGATTCAAACTTATCGGTGACTCTTCAATGTCTTCTCCATTTACATTTGGCTCATCGAATACTACATGAATGGATTCTTCTATAACCATAGTTCTTTTGTTGAGTATCTGTAGGCTTTGCTTTGGTGAGTATCCTAAGAAGATACCTTCATCGACTTTAGCATCAAAAGCTTTTAGGTTGTCTTTGCCATTGTTGTGGATGAAGCATTTACATCCAAATATTCGAAATATGCAACATTTGGTTTTCTTCCGATCCGGATCTCATAGGGAGTCTTTGTCACCGTCATTTTTATCATACATCTGTTTTGAGTGTAGCAAGTTGTGTTGATTGCTTGACCCAAAATCTTTTTGGTAACCCCCGCTTGACTAACATGGTCCTTCTTTTGCTTCTTTGAGGGTTCATTTCCTTCTTTCGCAACTCCATTCTTTGAGGAGTTCTTGCTTCTTTGATAGTTCATGACCAATACCATTTTTTCAATACAATCTTTGAGTTATTATTCCATTGACAAACTCGGTTCCTCTATCCGATCTTATTTTGATAATGGTTTGACTCTTCTCGTTTTGAATCCTCTTCATCACCATTTGTGGTAGTTTTTGTAGAGTTTCTTTCTTCTTGCACATGAATATTGTCCATGTATATCTTGAGTAGTCATCTACTACCACCAAGGTGTATTTCTTTCCACTTATGTTTGGTTCCCTTTGGGCCAAATAGATCCATATGAAGTAGATGCAATATTCTTGTTGAAGATGGGCATGTCTTTTCTTTGAATGACGACTTGATTTGCTTTCCTTCCGACATGCATCACATATACTCTCCTTCTTGTATCTTCGAGTCCGGGAAGTCCTTCTACCGGATGACTTCTTGAACTTGTTAATTATTTTGAAATTCGGTGTGACTGGCTTTTTTGTGCCACACGTACCAACTTGATTCAATTTGTGCTCTTTTGCTAGTAGCAGTCTTTGGGTGTTGCGGTTGACCAATCCACTACATACATATTTTTCTGTCTACATCTTGCGATGCGACTTCATTTGATTCGATATCTTTGATTTGGCATATACCCATGTTGAATCCAACATTGTAGCCCTTGTCACAGAGTTGTGATGCTTAGCAGTTGAAGTTGAGTCCTTCAACATATGCAACGCGTCTGTGATTTCTAATCCATTCCTCTTGATGGTTCCAATGCCTCTTATTTCGCCAGAGCTTCATTTCCTCCAAATATGACTTTTGCTCCTTTAACTTCCTTGAATTTTGACAGATTTTTCTTATTTCTGTCATATGTCCGGAATGACCACTATCCATGTACCTGGTTCCTTGGCACTCACTGCATTCTTGAAACGCAAAAACAAGGAAATTATGTTTTAGGTACCCATACTTGTCTGGGTCTGAGGGGTTAGAATTGTAAGATGATTCAACCAACCTATAGCCAAATGATTTGACTCTAAGGGGTTGCCATCTATCGAGTGCCATAATCATAATTAATCAGGGCAAATTGCTTGGGGATTCTAGGTTCATACAATTTGTCTCTTTTTGTCGTATGCCTGCATATGTGTTTTAGCAATTGGCTTTCTTGGGTAATTGTGGTGTCTTTGAGTGTAGTGCCTAGGTGCATATGTGTCTTTGATGAAAGCTCTTGTACTTTTGGAATGGCCTTTCTTGAGTTCTAGGCCTTTGCCATTTGGGCTTATATTCCATAAGTCTATCTTTGATAGTTCACATTATTCCAATCAGCTTGGCTTGGATATTTTCTACCATTCCCATCATATGTATTTCTTTTATGGATTTTCGGGGTGTTTGGTAGCTCGCTTCTTCTTTTCTGAGTATTTTCTATTTGGAGTTTCTTTGAGGACTGGTGAATCTCTTCTCACTGTCCTTTCAAAGACACTCAACTCGGTCATTTGTTTTCCTTTTCCTTTGTAACCAAGGCCGTTTGCTTGTTATTATGCTTTGGAGTGAATGTGTGTGCAACATTTAGAGTTTTGGATTTTTCGGACTCTTCATTACTTGAAGATCCTCTTTCCAAAATTACTTTTGAGTTTTGACATAGCACAGAGGAGTTAAATCCTAAGCTGTCTTGTCTCCACATTCTCTTTGACTCATAATAATATCATCCAATGATTTAGATGCCTTAGTGAATGAGGCAATAACATTCTTGAGGTCATTCTCCCTCTTTTCTATAGCGAGCAATTTTCGCTATTAATTTAGCATTTTCGACCTTTAAACTTTCATTCTCATCGGCCTATTTGACTTAGAGTACTCGGCTCCTTAGTCGACTTTGAGTTTGACTTTTGAGTAGTTGTTTTCCTCATTCAATAGTGTGTGTGAGGATTTAATGTATTCAAAATCTTTCATCATTTTGCCTAATGAATCATAAAGATCGGTGGGTGATGAAGTGTGTGTGTCACGATCACTATCCTTGTATGCGAGTTTGTTGAGTTAGATTGTACCTCATCTTCTTGGTCGAGTTGATCTTGTTCTTTGGCCATCAAGCGGATCGGGCTTCTTCTTGAGTCACTTGAGTAGTCGGCTTCTTTGCTCTCGAGTTAGTTGTCTCTCTTGACTTGGACATTTGTTTCCGATCTCTGCAGCCATCATTGCCTTTTTCCTTTCTTGTCTTCTTTCTTTGAAGACCTTCCTTTCTTCTTCATCCCTGTATTTTGTTGACTACAGGATATGGGCGATCAATGGCATAGTGACCTGGTTGTCTACAGATTCAACATAGATATTCAACCTTTTGATCGACTCTTTCCATTCTTGGATTGTCACCCTTTGATACTCAACTTTTTGATGATCCTGTTCTCTTGGTTGGCCTATCTTCCCTTGATTTGGAGGGGAGCCGAGTGTCTTACGGAAGATTCACCCTTTCCTCTCTTGTAGTTCTTATTGAAGAACTTGTTGAACCTCTTAACCATCGGGGCTATTTTTTCGGGTCAATGACTTCTTTGACCTCGGCTCTCTTCCCATCTTTAACAATTAGAGCAGCCGTTTTGGGTACAACTGTCTCTTTCTGGTCTTTTCTTCTCGGCTAAAACTCGTAGGCTTTGAGGTCCGAGAATAACTCATGGTTGGATGTCTTTGATAGGTCCATGGAATGTCTCGAGTGCCATGACCTTCATTTCCCATTCAACTGGAAGACTTTTTAGGATCTTCATACACATTTCTTCTCGTGTATATTCCTTTCCAAGTGCGAACGGCTCATTTGTGATTTCGTGAACCGAGCGTCTAGTTGATCCAGGTTCTCTCCCGAGATCATTTTGAAGTTCTCAAATTTACGTACATCCACCGACAATTTGTTTTCTTTGATTTGCTCACGAGCCTTCACAAATCAATGTCACTTGTCTGCATTTCTTTAGCCGTTTTGCATGATTTGACTTTGTTGAACATGGCTTTGTCAAGGTTTTGTAGAGGATGTCCTTGGCTACATTGTCCAGGTTATATCTTTTCTGTCATCATTTGTCCACTCGGTTCTTGGTTTTCAACCATGGTCGGTCTAGGAGCAACATCTTCTTCTCCTTTTGCAACTCTTCGTACAATTTGTGTTCACCTTTAAGATTTGCGAGAGGCCCATCTTCTATCACTATCCACATCTCATCATGTAATCTTTGATAGATGAGCACGCATACGAATTTTCCAATCATCAAATTCTTCAATAGTGAACATAGGGATGCGTGTCAAATTTGCTTCCATGATAATAACTTTTAATGATAAAGAAGAGTTTTGAAAGTCTAAGTACTAAAGCGGACTTTGAAAAGTTTGGAGATCTAGTTCAAGAACGGTGCGGAGGGTTCAATGAACCAACCACTCGATACCACTTGTAGGTCCCAAGGGGTGTAAGTGTAAGGTTTAGAAGGGGGAGTTGAATAAACCTTACCAAATTTTCGATTTAGTCCTTTTTAAATATTCAGAGTTGATACTACACAGCTGTGTCCTTGATGGACAATCAATTTAGTTACTCAGTAGAGTTAATCTCTCAACAAACTCAATCGATTTGTTGATGGAATAACTCATTTGGTGGCTCTAAATTAACTCTTTGTGGTTTTGTTTTTTGGAAGACTTAACACCCTTAAGTTTGATTGAGCAAGAATTTAGTGCTTGGTTTAGTACTTATAAGTTATTAAGTGGATAGCAAATTTATCGTGAGATATAAGCGATTAAAAATGCAAGAATTAAAGTCTTTGAAATGTAAATGACACAATGAAATTTTTATAGAGGTTCGAAGATGGGGTAATTCTTCTACTCCTCTCTTCTCCAACTCTGGAGGAATCCACTAGGTAATGATCGGTTTACAAAGTGGTATGATCCAGATACAAGTCTTGATCACACGGCCGACTTGATCCTTTGGGACTCGATCTGGGGAGACGCCTTGATCACTCGGTGGCTTCTCATACGACTCGGCTTCTTCACAGGGTATTGCGCTTGCTACTACTGACTCACTTGCTCAAGCTCTTTGGATTTGATCACGAAGCCCTCCAAAAGCTTAAGACTTGGCTCAACCTTGAACCTTCCTACAATCCTTCCCGGAATGTAGACCCCTTGTTTTCGATATTTTCCTCTTCAACCGATTGAAGTTATCTTTCCTTCACGGGTGAGTGTTGGATTGATGTTCTTCGTAATGTAGGCTTGAGGATTGAGAATGTTTGAGTTTTTCTAATATACTTGTATATCTCACATGTGTGTCATCTTTTTTTCTCAAACAAACTCCTCGGCCTTTTATAGTGAACTTTCAAAAATTTGCCCGTTGAAGAGATAGGCTTATTTTGAAAGTCACTTTCGATCGTTGGCTTGTCTTGTTGCGATTCTTGGAATTGCCATTTCCTCGTATGAATTGTTCTTTCACCTTTTCGAGTTCGACACGGTGTGGTGCTTCCCATTGGTTCATTCCTTTTGCACGCTTCCGGGGGTGAGCACTCAGAAAAGTGGTATGGAGATATTACTTGTTTAAGTAATTCTCTTGATTTGTCTGCAACGGTTCTTTTATAGATTATCTCGACTTGATTTGCATTTCCTTGCTTTCCCAGGTGACTTAGAGTCGACTTCCAATCATGGATGACTCTTGTCACTTCAACTTGAGACTTGGCTTTTCTTGAGTTGACTTGGTGATGCTCCACTCAATTTGTATCTCTTTGCTTCTATAGTAGAGTTCTGTCTACTCTTCTTTGCCATACTCAAATTGTCTCATGGTGAGTCTTCCTTCAAGTCTTGATTGTCTTCTTGCATGTTAGGGCGTAGGCGACTTAACTCGGCTTGGCACTCTATTTATTACAATGCATTTTACAACAAGAATTGGGGTGCCAACTTTCTATTCTAAGTTTTACGTGGCATTCATCAAAATCTAAAAATAAAATTCCTAACATTGTCTTTTATCCTTTTGACTTTGGTGTTGATTCGTTTTACTATTTTATTCCTTTAGATCTCTCATCTCTCATTTTCCTTTTGTTTTGGTGTGTCTTTCGACCCTATTTTTCTCCCATTTTCTCATCCCTCTTCACTTCTCTTTTTTATTTTTATTTTTTCTTGTCCTATTAACTGTTTTTTTTTGTGGCTTTGTTCTCCTGCAAACTCTAGGTGGTCAGCTCGAAGGAAGAAAGACTCAGATCTGGATAGTGGTAGCCTTCTCTGAATGGAGTCGGATATTGTGCAGAGGCTGGAGCGTTTTGTGCTTTCATCGGAGGAAAAACAAGGTATCTCTGCGGATGAAACAGATATTGCGAGCAGCAAAGAGGAATGCTCTCGTAGTTTACTGGGAAAAAAATCGTCGGGGCTAAAAAGCTAATTTTTCAGGTGCGAAATACCCTGCTATCTATTTGGTAGGCTAAAGAAACCATTGTGATTAGAGAATTGGGGGACAACTTGTTTCAGTTTGTTTTGCCTCTAAAGATGATAAAACTATGATCCTTAAAGGAAACCAGTGGTCCTTTGAAAACCAATACTTAGTTTTGAAAGAATGGCCGGACATAACCGATGTTCACAGAGTGTTGTTTAAGAGGGTAGACCTATGGGTTCAAGTATGACAACTCCCATACCAATGGGTTACGATGGAGCTTGGGTCTAAAATAGGGAAAATGTTCCCCAAGGTCCAAGATATCATTATTCCAGAATCGGGGAGTGCGAGAGGAAGTTGGCTCAAAATGTTGGTGGCCGTTGACCTTGAGAAGCCTCTTCCACGAGGGATTTTTGTTAAAATAGGGGAGGAATCGCATTGGGTTGATTTTAAGTTTGAAACTATTTTGGGGTTCTGTTTCTATAGTGGATTTGTGGGGCATCAAGAGCGGAATTGTGAACAGAAAGAAGTGGACTTTCGCTGAAAATAAGCTGCGTTGTGGTCAATTCTGGGACTGGTTGAGGTTGAATAACCTATTTGGTATCTCTAGATTTGGTAAAGCTGGAAAAATAGATTCGGATCAAGGTAATCAAACCGCGAAAATGGGTAAGAGTTTGGCTACTGATGAGTGAGATCTTGTTCCGAGCCTGGAAAGGGAGAGGTTTGATGATTTTACAAATTTGGATCCTCTAAAAGGAGTACCAAAGAAAGGTGAGAATAATCTTCAAAAAGGGCTTATCCCCCCTCCTTTAAGTTCTGGTGATTTTGGCCTAGAAGAGGCTGGAAATCCCCCAAAGACTAAGGGGGAATAGTGTCCAAATTGGAGAAATCAAGGAAGGGATTGTGGAATTGGATAACGACTGGAAGGGGATGATTATTGACGAGGAGGAGAGTGGTACTAACCAACTTATGAGCAGGGATTTTGATACAGAGATGAATACTTTGCTGAAGGAATCTGAAATCAACAGAGTGCCTTTTAAGGAGATTCTTCAAAGTGACCTATTACTGAGTGGTAAGTCTAGGAAGGTTATTTGCAGAAAAAAATTTGAGGAGTATAGGGAAAGAGAATCTGAGTCAGGTTAAAGAGGATAACCCAAAAATGATAACTGCTTTGAAAGGAAAAAACGGGGACTCTCTTTAATTGATGAAGTTGAAGGTCTTGAGAATAATGAGAACAAAAGAAGTAAGGTCTGTGGGTTGATTCAGGAGGAGGAAGCTAACTTTGATAAGGTGCGAAGCCAACCTAAAGTGGCCCCAAAGTTATCAATGTTAGTCTCCTGGTGGAATTGTAGAGGATTGTGAGGACCCTCTACAATATCCCAATTGAAGAAGTCGTTAAGGCTGCATCTCCCGGATATGTGTTTTTTAAGTGAGACTAAGAAAAATAAAGCATTTATCTCTATTGTGTGTAGGTCTTTAAAAGTGGGGGATCGATGGACGTGCATTGATCCAATCAGAAAAAGTGGAGGCCGTGTTGGTCCTAGAGAGTTGAGATTATTAATATTAAGAGTAATCTATTTTGTTTTGAAGTTGAATGTGTGTTTAATGGAAAAGAGGAATCATTATGGTATATTTTTGTGTATGCTAGCACTGATCGCATTATTCACCTATCTCAATGGAACTATCTTTTTCAAGCTAGAGACAGTTGGGGGAGGAAATGGACTTTGGGAGGGGATTTTAATGACATCGCATGCAATGAGGAGAAAAATGGGGGAATCAAGAGATCTAAAACTAGCTTCCAAGACTTTAGAAAATTTATTGGTGATATGGGTATGGGAGAAATTGCATTTAAGGGTCTCCTTTTTACATGGTTCAATAACAGAGAAGGCGAAGGTTGTGTCCAAGAAAGATTGGATAGAGTGTTTGGATCTCCTGAGTGGCTTAATTCATTCCCTAATGCAATTGTCTCACACATTGATAGGCAATCCTCCGACCATTGCTTGCTTTTTCTAACCCCCTCTCCGAATATTTCTTATCATAAGAAGAGGTTTTATTTCGATAAGAGATGGACTCAAATTCATAGAGTGGATCAGATTGTTGAATGAGCCTGGCATTTCAAATCCAACGTAAAATTAAAAATTCCAGGATTGCATTATTGAAGTGGAGCTGCTCACAGAAAACCAATTCTGGGAAAAGTTGGGATTCTAAAGGAAAGAATGTCAAGCCTGATTAAGGAGGGAGGGCAAAAAAATTGGTTGAATGGACTTCTCTGAAATTTAAATTGAAGACTGCTTACAAAGACGAGGAGAGCTTTTGGAATCAAAAGGCTAAAACTCAATGGTTATGGGATGGCAATAAAAACACAAAATTTTTTCACGCTTGCACGACTCAGAGAAAAAAAAAAGAATTGCATTGAAAGATTGGTGTGCAGGGATGGAAAAATTTGTGAGAATATGTCTGATGTGGAAACAGAGGTGGAGTCAACCTTTAGAGACCTGTTTGCTTCGTCATATCCCCCTGTTGATCTGACGATTTTGGAGGGGATTCCGCTGTCCAATTCTGAGTCTATGAACCTTAAACTGACTGCACCTGTGGAGGATGCTGAAATTAAAGCCGCTCTGTTTGGATTCAGTCCCTCTAAAGCCCCTGGGCTCGATGGTATGATCCCGCTTTTTCCAACATTTTTGGTCTCTTCTTTCTGCTGATGTGTGTGCAGCTGAGAATTTTTTTCGCTATGCTAAATTGCCTAAATCCCTTAATCACACTCTAATTACTTTGATTCCCAAAACTAAAAATCCATCTTCTATTTCTCATTATAGACCAATTAGTCTTTGTAATGTGGTCTATAAAATTATTTCAAAAATCATTGCTATTATAATGAAAGGTGTACTCCATTAGTGCATTAGTGTGAATCAGTCAGGATTTATCTCTGGTAGGCAAATTCTTGATAATGTGATGATTACCCATGAGTGCATTCACTATCTTAATAGCCTTAGGAAGGGTAAGAAATCTTTTTTAGCTCTTAAATTGGATATGAAAAAGGCATACGATAAAGTCGAATGGCAATTCTTTGCTTCTGTCCTTCTTAAGATCGAGTTTGATTTAGCCTTTGTCAAGTGGATCTTTTCATGTATTAGCTTATCCTCTTTCTTATTTAACATAAATGGTAAAGTGTGGGGGTATATTTCTCCCTCTAGGGGAATTCGGCAGGGGGACCCTTCATCTCCTTACCTTTTTATTATTCTTTCAGAAGCTTTTATATAATTTGTTGAAAATGGCCTGTTTGAATGGTAACTTGCAGGGTATGAAAATTTGTAGGGGTTGCCTAATGATTACTCATCTTTTTTTTTTTTTGTGGATGATGCGATTCTTTTTTGTGAAGCTGATTCTAGACATGCCAATACTCTAAAAAATATCCTTAATTGCTATTGTAGGGCTTCAGGGCAGTCTATGAATTTAGATAAGTCATCTATTCTCTTTAGTAAAAATACCATTCCTTCTGTGAAAAATGAAATCTGTCATATTCTGGGTGGGGTCAATTGTAGTATTGTGCTAAATACTTAGGGCTTCATATGATGATTGGTAGGTCTAAACTTGATACTTTTCAATTGGTGATTTATGTTGTTGAGCATAGAATCTGCAATTGGAAGACTAACTTGTTAAGTCCTGCTGGTAAGGATACTCTCATTAAAGCTGTGCTTAATGCTTTGCTCACCTATGTTATGTCATGTTTCAAAATCCCTCATGGTACTTGTAAGAAAATCAATCAAATTACCTCTAATTTTTGGTGGGGCTCAAATTCTGAAGGAGGTAATAAGATTCACTGGGTTAACTGGAATAAGTTGTGCCTTGAAAAGGAAGGAGGGGATTTCACCACTAGCATGATTTTAATGATGCACTTATTGCCAAACAAATTTGGAGAATCATTACTCAACCTAACCTTCTCATGGCTAAGGTGCTTAGAGCTAAGTACTATCCACATGGGGGTTTGATAAGTGTCTATGGCCAAAAATTCTGATTCGTGGCTTTGGAAAAGTTGGTTAAAAGCTAAATATGTTATCCAAAAAGGACTGAGGTTCAAAGTGGGTGATGGAAGATCAATAAAATTTGGGAATCCCCTTGGATTCCAAAAGGGCCAAATTTTATTCCATCTCCACCTATCCACTCTGATCCTCAGTAAATATGGGCCTGGGAGCTATTTGAGCGTGGGATTTTGATGTGGGACTTGGGTATTCTTAATTCTTTATTCTCTTCTAATGATGCTAAAATATTGTTGGTATTCCTTTAAGCCATGAGGGTTACAAAGATAGATTGTTTTGGCATTGGGAGGGTAATGGTAAGTACTCAGTTAAATCTGCTTACAAAATGTTGAAGGAGTGCAGAATTTTTTGTGAAGACATCCCAGAAACTAGCAGCCTGCATCACGCTGTTCAGAAAATGTGGAGAACATGGAAGATTCGAATCAAGAACAAGATTAAAATATTTCTATGGAAGTGCCTTCAAGGAGTGCTGCCTACCTTGGACAAGCTGGCGAAAAGGGGCTGTGATTTAGATCCGATATGCCCCTTGTGAGGGGAGGTTGAAGAATCTATAGAACATATTTTGTTCAATTTCTACAGAGCCCAAGATGTGTAGAAGTTAGCCCTAGTTTGCTGGGATGGCATTGGTAATGAAGCTGATTGTTTCTTTTGGTGGTGGAATAAACTGAGTAAAATTGAAAAATCAGACATAAATAATCAGAGAGTTTAGTTATCGGTCTATATCTTATGGTGGCTCTGGAAGATGAGAAATATTTGGATTTTTCATAAGAAGCATGTTAAAGAAATTGATATTGTGAATGAGGCACTTCGAGAATGGCTGGAATTCAGTTCGACAAATGGGGGTAATAGAACTGATTATTGCACGCAGGAGGAGGGGTGTTTGGATCAGGTTATTGCATGGGAGAATGAGGCTGAAGTAGGACCAGTACAAGTGCAGGTCAATGTTTCTCTTCTTGATTCGAGGACGTGGGTGATTGGGGGCAATATGCGAAACTCCAAAGGTAGAGTGTTGAAGACTTGGGCCAAATCTATGTATTACATTTCTAATCCAGTGGAGGCTACCCTTGTGGCAATTCGTCATGCTCAGCTTTTGGTGGATTCCTTGGCTTTGAAACGAATCAATGTGGTGACAGAAGAGAAGACAGTCAACCCCCCAAATTATGTATTTGTCTACGTGTTGAGTTTCATAATAATCCTATCATTTCGAAAAAAAGGGATTATGATCAACTTTGTGCTCTAGTGGTTGAGACATGTGTTGTAAGGGTAAATGACCCGATTTCGATCTCATACGAGTGCGTGTGTCCCCTCCCCAAATTCCCCTCATTGTACTCAAAAAATAATTTTAGACTATGATTGTAAATTAAGTATAAAGGCAATGATTATAGTTGATGTGATTGAGAATCTTATTAAGATTGTGGTTGTTTGTAAAAAAAAAATTAAATAAAATCCTGTGAAAAAATCCACTTTATTGAAAGATTTGGTTGTAAATTTTTGTTTACTATTTTTCTTTAAATTTTTCAATTTTTTTGTGTCATTAAACTTGTTTGCATGAGCTGTATATGTTGGGTATCTATCCGCCTCAGAAAACATAGTACATAAAGTACTTAAACAAATTACAGACTCGATAATGGCCTATTTAGTATAAAACCAACTCTAGACTCAAGATCGAAAAGTAAAATAGCAAGAACTGAAATAATAACGAATATATGAGATAAAACCCTAAAACTGAATATCAAAATAGATTCGGATCAGGGACTGAAAACCCCAACATAAAGTTACCACAAATTATCCCGAGAACCAAGGTAAAACCATAATACAACCTTGCTAACAAGAACCTCCAAATAAGCCCTCAAGAGTGTTTCACAAAGAAACCCTAGGAATACTCCAGAACTCATAGAAACCCTAGCCTCACAAAGACGATGGATTGTACATCGAGATATGACTTAGGACCATTATAGTTACGACCACCGTTCACCGGGGCTTCGGTCGCCGGCTCCCCTGTAAATAAATGTACATAATAATAGAGTGCCAATTCCTTTTTTGTACAACTTTCTTACACAAACACTAATCTCAGATCTATATCACACAATCACAAATAAATCCAGCGAGAATCTGGAGAAAACTAGAGAGAGACGAGAGCACATAGCAACGAAGATTCGAGAGAGGAAAGAGAAACAAAACTCAGATTATGAAACTAGGGTTCGGGAACCAGGGCTTTTAAGGTACAAGCGGACGTCTTAGATCAATCCAATAAAAATGGATGGCTGAGATCAACTTAAAGAGGATCCGCGGACAAGTGACTCGAATCCCGCAATCTGAATAGATGACCCACGGGTTGAAGACATAAGAGGGCTTAGGGTGGATTTTGGGCTGCTAGTAAGTGGGCTCAATTGTTAGTAAATGGGTCAAGCCAAGCAATGGGCCAATAAACACAACAATCTCCACATTTGGGTCATTGTAATTTTATTAGACAATTTAAGGAGTTCCAGTCATCATCATTGTCGTTGCCTACTTTGCACTTAGCTGGGTAGGACTTTTGTTACAACAACACTTAAGCACGCTGTAACATAAAAAGGTACTCAAAAAGCACACAACTTGTCATAACCAAAACTTTTATATTTATTTATCATGGTTACTCAATCACGAGCATAATTATATGCATTTGATATCTCCTAATCACATTAGATTGCACACACAATCACGAAATTCCCATTTTAGTTAAATTACATTAAATTTGAGGCGAATACAGACATCAATGTGTATATCTGGATAATATAATATATGATTAAATTCAGTAAATAAAAAATAAAATAATAATATAAATAACTATACAATTACTAATGTCAGTAACTATATATGTTTGTGAAGGGATTGGCTATAATACATACGTGTATATAAATAGGTAATTTAAGTTTATATGATTATGTGTAAGTTATCAATCTATTATCTATATAACTGGACACATGTATTAATAAATGATATATATAAATTGTTAGTGTGTGCATCACCATTATGAAAAAGACAAGAAATAGATATACTAATATATATATATATATATATATATATATATATATAACCATTAGTAATTAAGTGCATAATGAATTATATAGATTTATCTATAGATAGTTCTAGGTAATATAGGATAACCATTCTTGAAGAATATAGATAAGATTGTCTGCTCAACCGACATACTCTAGGCAGACAAAGGTAATATTATCATATATACACAATTAAAACATACATGGGAAGAAGAAAAATAGAACTAGGATAAAGAAAAGTAAATAAAAATATATAGATATAATCACGCACAAACATAATAAGAAAAACTTGATTTCTGATGTTGAGTTGGTAAGTTTCATACTTTTAATCTTCGAATTAGTTTGATTTTCAAATTTCTATTGTGCATATTGAATTGTGATGATCTGAAAGTTTTATACCACAAATTAACAAATAAATGAAATAGCTAGGAATAGGGGAAAAGTTGATGAAGTTTGTTAACTAACCGTACTCATTCTTCTAATTATGATGTAGGAATTTAATTCCCAACTCTTTTTCCAATTGCACATCAAAAAAAAAAAAAAAAAGAAAGAAAGAAAGAGAAATTGAAAAAAAAAAAACGAAACTGAAATCTAGAATAAAATGAAAGTATAAGGTGAATAATAGTTATACTTAGATTACACATATGTGGAATGAGAACTAAATATTAAGATTGAAATTCAAATTTCACTGGAACCATATATATGAATTTAATAAAAGTTAAGATTGGATTGCTATTTAACAATTTAAAAAAGTTTAATCTGGATTCTGGTCCACATTAAAGTAATACAGAAATACACCTAAAATGAAAATAATGCCCCTGCAAATTCAATTAGGCCAGATTTTGGACAAAAAGTTTGATTAATTTTAACAAGTACAAAAATCATACTAATTAGGATTCTCTTTATATTTACAAGTTATAAATGTGTTGTACATGATGTCATTTATTAGTGATAAATATATAATTTTGAACTTGGTTACGCATTTTGACATGCCAATAGGATAAAATCCGATAAGGAAGGGAATCGGGCCAACTAGGAAAAGTCATCAAGATAAGAACACCACTTGTGTGTATAATCTTTTAACTTGCTATTTGACTTGTGTAATTATATAATTGATATGTTCGAATGACTTGCTTACTTGTTTGACTATAGTGATTAGAAGTTTATGGCACTCTAATGTGATTTGTATGATCCTCTTTGGTGGTATCGTGATGAAATCAAGATATTTGATCTTTATGTGATGACATTGAAATGGAACTGAGATATGTGATCTCCACTGATGTTATTAATATGGAAATGAGACATGCGATCTCTACTAATGTTATTGATACGAAAATGAAATATGGGATTACAGAAAATGCATTCATGAGAGATTAATGGATTCTGTTATGGCCGCTAATGACCTTGAATCCTGTGTTATGGAATTACAGACATCCATAAATTCTGGATTACAGAGTACTGTACGACCACACCGATTTCACTGAACTCTACGTGAATTAAGAATTACAGAATGCCATGGCCATCTTCGTGATCACGATTTATTCTTGGTATTAGCTGGCCCATTACAGTCAAAGAATATGATCAAACATATGTATTTATGTGTTTATGAACATTATAGTGTGAAATGGTTGTGATGATATGCTTATGTGATGTTAAATAACTTGTTATTAGATTATACTTGCTGAGATTGCAACTCACCAAATGCATTGTTGCCAATTATTAGTTGTAGATAAAAGTTGATCCGTGAGGTGTGACGAAAGTTTAAAGCATGGATCAAAGGTCGGCAGATTGGATTCACATCCTTCTCCCTTTGCTCATCATTTGCATTTCATGTAGGGAGTTTTATTTTGATCTGTATATAAAAAGGGCACGATCGTTAATGTTATGTAATATAGATAAATGCACATGTGTGAATAAGTGTTGCTAAATCGTTAAATCATCTTTGAGTAAATGCTTCCACTCGTGCAGAAAAGGTTACAACTGATGATTAACATAATAATCTTATGTGCAATGCAGCTGCGCTACCTATGAACTATAGTTTTATATTATATAAATATGTATTGCAAGGGTAAGGGTGTTACATGTTAGTTTGGTATCAGAGCCCGGGTAGGGGTTCTATGGTCCGTGGCATGACATGTGCATTATCACTCATGTTATATGTTGGCAAATGTTTTAATTGTGTCATATTATAGGCAAAAGGTTGTGAGTCATGAAGCATATGTACATAATGATGAGCAAAGTGTTCTTGTAGGGGAAGGAGCAGCCGAGCCAGAGTCACACTCATCTCATTTACCTCTACATCATGTGCACAAAATACCTACTCATTTTGGGTATCAACCTTATCCTTTGGTAAATCCTCATGAACCACGAGAACAAAAATATGATAAACTTAGAAAAATGGGAGCTATTGATTTTGCGGGTACTAATGATCCAGCAGAGGCAGAAATATGGCTGAAATGAACCAAAAGAGTTCTGAATTTGATGAAATGTACTCCTGAAGAAAAGTTTGATTATGCAGTATCACTCCTTCAGGGAAATGCGTAAGATTGGTGGGAGACCTTACCTCATAGTACTGTTCAGCCACCTGTGACCTGAGATGATTTTCTAAGAGAATTTCATGATACATACTTGCCAGAGGTTTATAGGGATCAGAAAGAAAAAGAGTTTCTTGAACTTAAACAGGAAAGTCGATCAGTTGTTGAGTATAAAGTACTGTTTAATCAGCTTTCTCATTATGCCCCACATATGGTAGCCACAGAAAAGCAGAAATGTATTAGATTTGAATCTGGACTCCGATTTGCTATTCGAAACCGTATCACACCTACAGATTTGGAATATATATAGTAAGTGAAAAGCTGCAGTAATACGTGCTGAGAAATTGGAAGCTTAAACAAAACAAAACTTTCAATATAATAAGAAGAGGCAGTGTGACGAACCTGGAGAATTTAGAAATAGAAGGGAATTTACTACGCCTGCAGAGAAGAGCTTCCCAAGAAGTTCAAAAGGTGGTAGTTACGTTTTAGGGGTGCAACATCAGGCAGTAAGAATGTTGGTTCTACACCATCAGTTTCTCCATGTGCACAATGTGGTAAAAATCATTATGGAGAATGCAGATTGCTTATAGGAAAATGCTTTAGATGTGGCGAACCCGGACATATAGCAAGGAATTGCACAAAACCACGCGAGGAACCCACAGTGGAGCAAACTAGATTTAGTGATTTCAATCCTAATAGAGGTAGAGGTCGAGGAAGATTCGGTATAGGAAGAGGCGCTAGTGCAGAGGAAAGTCAAGCGAGTAGACAACAAGGTCCAACTCGAGTTTTTGCTATGACACAGGAAGAAGCTAAAGTTGCATCAACTGTAGTTACTGGTAATCTATCAATCTCTAATACAAATGCTTATGTTTTATTTGATCCAGGAGCAACACATTCATTTGTTTCACAATCAGTTACATCACATTTGGGTAATAAACTGGAAACATTATGCTATGATTTACTGGTTCAAACCCCAGTAGAGTGTGTGATGATTGTAAATACTGCATATCGTGATTGCAAAATCTTGATCGGTGAATCGAAATTGAGTGCTAGTTTACTTGTTATGCCCTTAAGAGTTTTCGATGTGATTTTGGGTATGGATTGGTTAACCGAACACCATGCTAAATTGGATTGTTTTACTAAAGAAATCATGTTGGAGCTTCATGATGAGATGCAGATTGTATTTAATGGGGAAAGAGAAATTTTGCCTATATGTACAATATTTGCATCTACAGCTTTCAAAATGATTAAGAAAGGTTGTGAATATTACCTAGCCCACGTAATAGATACACGCTTATGTGGTTTGAAACTTGAAGACACTCTAGTGGTTAAAGAGTATCCAGATGTGTTTCCAGACGATTTACTTGCGTTACCTCCAGATAGAGATATAGAGTTCACCATTGAACCACAACCAGGTACGACGCCAATTTCTATCCCTCCTTATAGAATGGCATCTGTTGAATTACAAGAACTAAAGATACAATTGCAAGAATTACTGAATAAAGGGTACATTAGACCAAGTGTTTCGCCCATGGGGTGCACCTGTTTTGTTTGTTAAAAAGAAAAATGGTACACTGAGATTTTTTATAGATTATCGATAACTGAATCGAGTGATAGTGAAGAATAAATATCCATTACCTAGGATAGATGATTTATTTGATCAGTTGCAAGGTGCTAGAGTTTTCTCCAAGATTTATTTGAGATCAGGATATTACCAGTTGAAGATTGCAGAGGCTGATATTTCAAAAACAACATTCCGAACTAGGTATGACCATTATGAATTTTTGGTAATGCCTTTTGGTGTGACTAATGCACCCGCTGTATTTATGGAATTGATGGATAATGTGTTTAGACCCTACCTAGATAAGTTTGTTATTGTCTTTATTGATGATATCCTGATATATTCTAAATATGCTGAGGAACACGAACAACATTTGAGAATTGTGTCGCAAACCTTGCGAGAGAAACAGTTGTATGCAAAGCATAGTAAATACGAATTCTGGTTAGATCAAGTAATCTTTTTGGGACACGTTGTTTCTGGTGACATGATTAAAGTTGATCCACAGAAAATGGAAGCAGTGACCAAATAGGAAAACCCAAAAAGTGTTACAAAAGTTCATAGTTTTTAGCCGGATACTATCGATGATTTGTTGAGAATTTTTCACTTATTGCAACTCCACTGACAAAATTACTACGACAAGGTGTTCCTTTCAAATGGACAAATAGTTGCCAAAAGAGTTTCGAAGAGTTAAAGAAAAGGCTTACCACTGCCCCGGTCTTGACTATTCCTTCAGGTACCGATGGATTTGTTGTTTACAGTGAACGCTTCTTACCAATGTTCAGGATGTGTTTTAATGCAACACAGTAAGGTTATTCCTTATACATCTGGTCAACTTAAACCATATGAAATGTCTTAACCTACGCACGACCTTGAACTAGCTGCAGTTGTTTTTGCGTCAAAGATATGGAGATATTACTTATATGGTGCCACATTCCAAATTTTCACTGGTCATAAGAGCTTGAAATACTTATTAAGTCAGAAAGAATTGAACATGCGCCAAAGAAGATGGCTTGAATTGCTGAAGTATTATGATTGCACTATTGAATATCATCCGGGGAAAACGAATGTTGTTGTTGATACTTTGAGCCGAAAATCTTATGGTACTGTTTCTTATCTCTCAGTGCATTGTTTATCATATTTGCTAGATATGAGGAAGATGAATGTTGAATTGAATGTGAATGACATGGGTGTTATATGTGCTTTGCTTTGTGTTCATCCCGTGATGATTGAAAGAATTAAACAAGCACAATTTCGTGATGATAAACTGACCAGTATTGCAGAAAAAGTAAAACAAGAAAGAAGCACATCTTTGTTCTAAATGATGATGGTAGTTTGGCGATCAACAATCAACTTTGTGTTCCTGATATTGGTGACCTAAGGCATGAAATAATGGAAGAAGCTCATACAACATCATATGTCATGCACCCAAGAAGTACAAAAATATATTGGTGGCCTAGAATGAAGAAAGATATAGCAGAGTATGTTTCAAAATGCTTAACTTGCCAGTATTGCAGAAAAAGTAATGATAAACTGACCAGTATTGCAGAAAAAGTAAAACAAGAAAGAAGCACATCATTGTTCTGAATGATGATGGTAGTTTGGCGATCAACAATCAACTTTGTGTTCCTGATATTGGTGACCTAAGGCATGAAATAATGGAAGAAGCTCATACTGCATCATATGTCATGCACCCAAGAAGTACAAAAATATATTGGTGGCCTAGAATGAAGAAAGATATAGCAGAGTATGTTTCAAAATGCTTAACTTGCCAGCAGATTAAAGCCGAACATCAAGCACCGGTGGGTAAAATGCATCCATTACCTATTCCTATTTGGAAAAAGGAGCGTATTACTATGTATTTCCTTTATGGTCTGCCTATGATACCGAGGAAAAATGATGCAGTTTGGGTTATTGTGGATTGACTAACAAAGTTAGCTCATTTACCATTTAGATGGGTTCTAGTCTCGAAAATCTGGCAAAACGATATGTGAATAAGATTGTTAGACTACATGGCGCACCCCTGTCTATTTTTTCAGACCACGATCCTCGTTTTACGTCTAGATTTTGGGGTAGCTTACAATAGGCATTAGGTACTAAGTTACAATTTAATACAACATTTCACCCACAACTGATGGACAATCAGAGAGGACTATTCAAACTCTAGAGGATATGCTTCGTGCTTATGTTCTTGAATTTAAAGGTTTCTGGGATGAATATATTGCGTTGATGGAATTTGCATATAATAATCAACATCATAGCAACATTGGTATGGAGCCGTATGAAGCATTATATGGTAGGAAATGCAGGAGTCCAGTATATTGGGATGAAGAGGGAATACAATTATTGAAAGATCCATATCTGATTCAAGACACAGTTGAAAAAGTGAGAATAGTTAAAAGTCGATTAAAAACAGCTCAAGATAGGCAAAAGAGTTATATTGATCAACATAGGCGGGAAATGGAATATGAAGTTGGTGAGAAAGTGTTTCTCCGTGTTTTCCCTTGGAAGGGTATTCTCAGATTTGGAAAGAAAGGTAAAATGAGTCCTCGTTATATCGACCCATATGAAATACGGGAAAAGATTCGACCATTAGCTTATAGGCTTGCCTTGCCACCTGAATTATCTCATATTCATAATGTGTTCCATGTCAGTATACTTCGTCGGTACAAATCAGACCCGTCACATGTTCTTCGAGATGAACCAATTGAAATTGCTGATAATCTGAAATATGTCAAAGAACCAGTTGGAATAGTGGGATACAAAGAAAAGAAACTTAGAAACAGAGTGATTCTGTTGGTAAAAGTGTTATGGGGAAATCATTCTAGAGAAGAAGCTACATGGGAAACAGAACAATATATGAGAGAGTAATATCTGTGGTTATTTATTGATACAGATACAAATTTCGAGGATGAAATTTTTAAAAGGGGAGAATTGTCATAACCGAAAAACTTGTACATTTTATTTATCATGGTTAATCAATCACGAGCATAATTATATGCATTTTGATATCTCCTAATCACATTAGATTACACACACAATCACGAAATTCCCATTTTAGTTAAATTACATTAAATTTGAGGTGAATACAGATATCAATGTGTATATCAGGATAATATGATATATGATTAAATTCAATAAATAAAAAAATAAAATAATAATATAAATAACTATCAATTACTAATGTCAGTAACTATATATGTTTGTGAAGGGATTGGCTACAATACATACATGTATATAAATAGGTAATTTAAGTTTATATGATTATGTGTAAGTTATCAAACTATTATCTATATAACTTGACACATGTATTAATAAATGATATATATAAATTGTTAGTGTGTGCAGCACCATTATGAAAAAGACAAGGAATAGATATACTAATATATATATATATATATATATATATAACCATTAGTACTTAAGTGCATAATGAATTATATAGATTTATCTATAGATAGTTCTAGGTAATATAGGATAACCATTCTTGAATAATATAGATAAGATTGTCTGCTCAACCGACGTACTCTAGGCAGACAAAGGTAATATTATCATATATACACAATTAAAACATACATGGAAAGAAGAAAAATAGAACTAGGATAAAGAAAAAAAATAAAAAAAATTATATATATAGATATAATCACGCACGAACAGAATAAGAAAAAGCTTGATTTCTGATGTTTAGTTGGTAAGTTTCATACTTTTAATCTTTGAGTTAGTTTGATTTTGAAATTCCTATTGTGCATATAGAATTGTGATGATCTGAAAGTTTTATACAACAGATTAACAAATAAATGAAATAGCTAGGAATAGGGGAAAAGTTGATGAAGTTTTTGTTAACTATCCGTACTCATTCTTCTAATTATGATGTAGGAATTTAATTCCCAACTCTTGTTTCCAATTGCAGATCACAAAAAAAAAAAAAAAAAAAGAAAGAGAAATTGAAAAAAAAAAAAAACTGAAATCTAGAAGAAAATGAAAGTATAAGGTGAATATAGTTATACTTAGATTACATATATGTGGAATGAGAACTAAATATTAAGATTGAAATTCAAATTTCACTGGAACCATATGAATTTAATAAAAGTTAAGATTGGATTGCTATTTAACAATTTAAAAAAGTTTAATCTGGATTCTGGTCCACATTAAAGTAATACAAAAATACACCCGAAATGAAAATAATGCCCTGCAAATTCAATTAGGCCAGATTTTGGACAAAAAGTTTGATTAATTTTATATGTACAAGTTATAAATGTGTTGTACATGTTATAAATGTGTTGTACATGATGTCATTTATTAGTGATAAATATATAATTTTGAACTTGGTTACGCATTTTGACATGCCAATAGGATAAAATCCCGATAAGGAAGGGAATCGGGCCAGCTAGGAAAAGTCATCAAGATAAGAACACCACTTGTGAGTATAATCTTTTAACTTGCTATTTTACTTGTGTAATTATATAATTGATATGTTCGAATGACTTGCTTACTTGTTTGGCTATAGTGATTAGAAGTTTGTGGCACTCTAATGTGAACTGTATGATCATCTTTGGTGGTATCGTGATGAAATCAAGATATATGATCTTTATGTGATGACATTGGAATGGAACTGAGATATGTGCTCTCCACTGATGTTATTGATATGGAAATGAGACATGCGATCTCTACTAATGTTATTGATATGTAAATGAAATACGTGATTACAGAAAATGCAATTCATGAGAGATTAATGGATTCTGTTATGGCTGCTAATGACCTTGAATCCTGTGTTATGGAATTACAGACATCCAGAAGTTATGGATTACAGAGTACCGTACGGCCACCCTGAGTTCACTGAACTCTACGTGAATTAAGAATTACAGAGTACTATCGCCATCTTCGTGATCACGATTTATTATTGGTATTAGCTGGCCCATAACAGTAGAAGAATATGATCAAGTATGTGCATTTATGTGTTTATGAATACTATAGTGTGAAATGGTTGTGATGATATGCTTGTGTGATGTTAAATAACCTGTTATTTGATTATACTTGTTGAGCTTGCAACTCACCAAATGCAATGTTGCCAATTTTTAGTTGTTGTAGATAAAAGTTGATCCGTGAGGTGTGACGAAAGTTTAAAGCATGAATCAAAGGTCGGCCGGCTGGATTCACATCCTTCTCTCTCAACTCATCATTTGCATTTCATATAGGGAATTTTATTTTGATTTGTATATAAAAAGGGCACAATTGTTAATGTTATGTAATATGGATAAATACACATGTGTGAATAAGTATTGCTAAATCGTTAAATTGTCTTGATTAAATACTTTCGCTCGTGCAGAAAAGGTTACAACTAATGATTAACATATTAATCTTATGTGCAATGCAGCTGCACTGCCTATGAACTATGGTTTTATATTATATAAATATGTATTATAAGGGTAAGGGTGTTACACAACAAGTTAAGTTCCCCCATTGAACCAATAAGAGCACACATCCGATATAAGTTCAACAGTTTCGGGAAGACAGAAAACATAAAGTAAATTGTCAACCCAATAGAGGGTAAGTAATCCGGGTAACTAATCACTAATGTCAAAATTTAGAAATTTTAAACAAGTTTTGAACTTTGATAAGGGCAGACACTTAGTACCCATATCAGCTGGATTGTATTCAGAAGCTATTTTTTTTCAAGACAAACCAAACCCTTTGAATCAATATCTCTTATAAAATGAAAATGTACATCAATGTGTTTGGTTCTATCATGAAAGACTGGGTTTCTACAAAGCTGAATGCCAGATTGAGAATCAGAAAATACAACAACTTTTTGTTTTAGAAAACCAATTTCAGAAATAAGTCCTTTTAACCACAAAGCTTCTTTTAAGGCCTTAGTTACAACCACATATTTTGATTCTATAGTAAACAGAGCTACAATATGTTGTAATTGAGATGTCCAACTACTACAAGACCCACAAAGAGTGAAAACATAAGATGTTGATTTTCAATTATCTTTATCGTTAGCATAATTTGAATCAACATATCATTTCAAAATTATGCCATTTTCACACTTAGAAAATTTCAAAGTAGTAATTGGTAGAATGTCTCAAATATCTCAACAACCATTTTAAAGCATTTCAATGCACCATACCAGGATTAGACATAAATCTACTAAGGCAAGAAAGGCAAGAAACAACATATACAATATCAGACCTAATACTTACCATCAAATACATCATAGAACCAATGGTATTAGCATAAGCAATGTTTTGCATGGACAAAATTTCAGTTTCAGTCTTAAGGGACTGATCCTTATTTAACACAAAATGAGATGCAAGAGGAACATTCACATATTTTGCAGCACTCATTGAAACTTTTGAAGAGTTTTGTCAATGGTGAAGATTGGTGCAGATAAATCACAGAGTTGTTTATATCCCTATCAATGTTCATACCCAGAATTTTCTTAGCATCACCTAAGAATTTCATGTCAAATTTAACACTTAAGTAGTCTCTACATGATCAATAGTCTTAATGCATGGACCAATCAATAACATATAGCAACATATACGATTTGCGATTTATTAAAGTGCTGAAAAATAACCCTAAGCTTGAAAATGCATTTTTAAAAGGAAATAAATACTTCGACTTGTTCACAAATATGAAATACTCATAAAAATGTATCCGAAAAATTTTAAAAAAATAAAAATCCCCAAAATATCAAGTTTCTAGCATCATTAGATAAATCGAATTAAGGGGCCCTTTAAATTTCTTGATCTACTTCCACCTTCCCATTTGCGCACGCTCCAACTCCTTCATTCATCTATGGAGAAATAAACATGGGGTGACCATTCAACATCCCAGAGGGACGCAATGTCTAAATTAAATACACAAGCATAATCATTACTGCATACACACCCATGTTTTTCATGCTTTCATCATATAATGCCCGGAGGCCAACTGTGGGTGTACAATCAAGTACATTCATCCGTGTATAATTAAGTACCTTCATTTCGTACAATTAAGTACCTTCATGTCATGTCATGTTTAACATGCACATACATATAACAATCATATAAGGCATTTAAAATAGACATAAGCAATAGACATAAGCAGTAAACCGCACCTTAAATGTAGAAACATCGTGATTCCTTGTCTCATACAATGAAATAAATTTTCTAATTAATAAACTGTTGGAATTGGGTAAAAGAAAAGAAATTCAAATTTTCAAATAAGAATAGGGCTTTAGAAATATTGGCTTGGTAGATGGCTTGTTTGGTCAAAATTAAGTTTGGTCAAAAATCAAGAGTTTTTGGGCTTGATTGTTTTTCCTCCATCCTTTGTTTTCTTCTTTTCCTCTCTTTTTTTTTTCCTCCTATTTGTTTCCTCCTTTTCCGCGTCTCCCAACCCCCTCTCCCTCATATCTCTCTCTCTCTCTCTCTCTCTCTCTCTCTCTCTCTTTTCTCTTCTTCTTCTTTTCTTCTCTATTTCTTTCTCCTTGATTTCTATCTTTGGGTTATGGGTTATTGGGGCTTTGGGTTTGAGAAGAGGTTGGCATGGTGGAGGTGCCGATGGTGGTGGCGGAGCTCGGTGGTGATGGGCGACGGTTGAAGAGGAAGAAAGAGAGGAATATTTACCTTCTTATTTGGTGTAGGGAATTTTTGTGTAGAATAACCCTAATGGGGTTTTCAATTTATAGGCCAAGGGTTCAACTAATTTAAGGTAAGAATATTTGCTGGAAACTTATGCCCTATGTGAATGATTTCCCTTCCCTTTTGCATGTTTGATTTATTACCAATTTTAACATGATTTTTCTTTCTTGATTCTGGAATAAAATCTGAAAATATTACCCCCAAATTAGGAATTTTAGGGTTTCAAATTTCTTAATCATCCCCAAAATCGGTTCTAGTCAAACCCTAATTTTATCCCCAATTTAAAAAGAGCCGGGTATTACATTCTACTACCCTTAAAAATAATTTCGTTCTCGAAATTCGGTTTCTTACCTCTAGAATTTCTCTGACTCTTGTCGGTTGGTGCTCTTTTATACGTAGCGCATTCCCAAGCTTTGTGTCCTTCCTGTTTGCATCGAAAACAAGCATTCTTCCCGAACAGGCACTCCCCATTGTGATTCTTGCCACACTCAGTGCATCACAGTTTCTCCCCTAGTCGATGTGATGTAGAGTTTGCTTCAATCTTTGTTTGTTTGTTCTGATTCCCAATGCAATTTCTATTAGAGTCTTTCCATTTTCTTTTGGGTGCCTCATTTGCCTTACGGGGGTTCCCATCCACATTTATATTCACGGCCACTAGTCGAGCCCGGTCTACTGCTTGAGCATACGTCACCTCCCTAAGGAAACTTATCACGCCACTTAGTTCTGGGCGCAGGCTTGCCACAGACCACTTCACATTTTTTTGATCTGTCTCGACCAAATGCATAACATAACAAGATAGTTGGTTGAACTTACGCTCGTAGTTGAGTACATACATACTCCCTTGCGTCAAATCTACGAATTCCCTTTCCTTTTGGTCTATATACATCTGTGGAAAGAACTGTTGGATCACGAGATTTTTGTAGTCATTCCATGGCATTGCCTCTCTTTGCTCATTGGTTATGGTGCGCTGATGTGAATCCCACCATTATCTAGCGTCTTGCTTGAGCTGGAAGATGGCACAGGAGACTCGGTGTGCATCAGTGCACGCAATCAACTCAAAAATACCTTACAATTCCCCAAATCCATTCTTCCACAGCGAAATGATCCTCACACCCAGTAAGGGTGGGCAACCTATAACGCCGAAATTGCTCCACAACTTATGATGTGTTGTCAACTGTTGCTGGTAGATTCTGTCCATTCTGAGCATTTGTAGTATTCTATTGAACCAGCCCTTGCACGATTGTAGTCAGGTTGGCCACAAGGTTCTCCAAGTTTCCCTGAGCGCCTTGTGTTGGAAGATCTCTCATAGGTGGTGCCATCCTATAATGAATGAAATAAATCATCGTTTACATTCCATAAAATTCTATAACTTAGGAAAAATGAGCATTAAATCTCAAGTCAACGTGTTCATGTCATATCCAAGAATAGGTTCCTATCGTATAAAATCATCCCATTTTTCTTTTTTTTTTTTAAAGTTGTGTACGTGTACATTATGAAATTTGGAATTTTTTTTTCAATTTTTTTTTCTTTCGAATTTTTTTTTGAACTTTTTTTTTCCAATTTTTTTTTGAATTCCCCCCATTTTTTTTGTTCAACGAAAATTATAAATACTTGAATGCGTAGAAAATAGACTTTAAAGGAAATATCACTTTTATTCATAAAATTCATAATTTAACAACCAAAATTTGAAATAATAAAAGGGAAATAAACAATCTACTGGAATTGGACAACGTCCATCTTATTCATGCATAACTATCTATTCTAAGTTAATAATAACTCTATCCATCCATGTAGTCATCTTGTTCCTCTGGGTTATCTTCCTCTTTAGAGTGTTATATCTCCTTATCTTCTTCTAGCAGCGAATCCATCCCCTTGCCATATAGTATGGCAGTACATGCCCTATAGCTGATCTTAAGCTCGTTCTCAACCTCATCATATTTCAATATATCAACATACAACTTCTCTGCTTCTAATCTCCACTCAGGAGTCAGGGACTCAATCATCCTCCTAGTAGCTTGGAATTCACTAGGAGCCCCAATAACATCTTTAACTTTATACCATTCCTGATGCATTCTTGCGATGTACATCCCTATGCCCTCATATTCTTCCCATTCACAGTTCAGATACCTCTCCATGTCTATTTCTAGAGGGTATCCCTTCCAACTATTGGTGTTCCTCCTAATAGTTAACCTCATTCTCTTCATCTGTTGATTATAAGATACTTAGTGTTTTGTTGGTTTAAAAGAAAACAATCTCATATCATATATCAATATGACTGGAATCATAGCATGTGTGAGTATAATGAACATGAAATTGTCAAATCTCTAGTAGAAACCATTGATTGGAAAGTGGAAGACAAAGCCGATGATACATGAAATATGTAACTACTCAAATGAAAAAGATCGCAAAAGAAACGTTAGGGGTGTCAAATGGTAATAAATGGAATAAAGAGTCATGGTGGTGGAAATCAAGAAATCCAAGAGAAGGTAAAGAAAAAATGAACTAGTTACAAAATATTATATTCATGTAAAAACGAAGAAAATCTTAAAAGATATAAAGACGCCAAAAAAGAAGTAAGAAGAGCAATATATGAAGCAAAAACCAAGACATATGAAGATTTCTATAAAAAACTAGATACTAAGGAAGGAGAGAAAGATATATATAAATAGCAAAATTTAGAGAAAAACAAACAAGATATCAAAACCAAATTAAATGCATAAAAGATGAGAATGATAATATTTTAGTGAAAGACGAGGACATAAAAGATTGATGGAAGAGGTATTTCAATAATCTTTTTAACGAACCGAAGAGGAATGAAGTCACATTAGGGGAACTAGGCCAATCTGAACTGAATAGAAACCGTACCTTTTATCGTAGGGTTCAACTTCATGAAACAGAAAAAGCACTAAACAAAATGAAAACTGGCAAAGCAGTTGGCCTAGATGATATACCAATTGAAGCATATAAATGTCTAGGTGGAGTTGGAATTGCATGGCTTACTGAATTATTTAATGTTATCCTAAAAACTAAGAAAATGCCTAATGAATGGAGAAAAAGTATATTGATACCTATATATAAAAACAAAGGGGATATACAAAATTGTGCAAATTACAGGGGAATTAAATTAATAAGTCATACAATGAAACTATGGGAAAGAGCTATAGAAGCAAGAATAAGAAATGAAACTAGTATATTACATAATCAATTTGGCTTCATGCCAGGAAGATCCACAATTGAAGCTATACACTTAATTAGACGATTATGTGAACAATATAATGAGAGAAAACATGATTTACATATGGTTTTTATTGATCTTGAAAAGGCATACGATAGAGTCAACTGAGATATAATGTCACGCATATTGGAAAAAAGAGGAATAAAAATAGCTTACATAGATGCCATAAAAGATATGTATGATGATATAACATGTATCAGGACACCAACAAGAATATCTAATGAATTCCCAAACACTATAGGTTTGCATCAGGGATCCGCTCTAAGCCCTTGCCTGTTTATCCTAATAATTGATGAAATCACTAAAGACTTATGTTAGGAATTTTATTGTTTAGATTTTGATGAATGCCATGTAAAACTTAGAATAGAAAGTTGGCACCCCAATTCTTGTTGTAAAATGCATTGTAATGAATAGAGTGGCCAAGGTGAGTTAAGTTAGCTACGCCCTAACATGCAAGAAGACAATCAAGATCTGGAAGGAAGACTATCTGCGAGACAATTTGAGTATGGCAAAGAAGAGTAGACGGGAACTCTCTTGAAGAAGCGATTGAGATGCGGTGAGTGGAGCATCGGTCAAGTCAACTCAAGAAAAGCCAAGTCTCAAGTTGAAGTGATGAAGAAGAGTCATCCAATGATTGGAAGGCGACTCTAAGTCACCTGGGGAAAGCAAAGAAATGCGGTCAAGTCGAGATAATCGTAAAAAGAACCGTTGTAGTAAATCAAGAGATTTACTTAAACAAGTAATATCTCCATACCACCTTTCTCGGAGTGCTCGGTCCCGAAGCGTGCAAAAGGAATGAACCAATGGGAAGCACTACACCGTGTCGAACTCAAAAGGTGAAAGAACAATTCATACGAGGAAACAAAGAATTCCAAGAAGCGCAAGCCAACGACTGCAAAGTGACTTTCAAAAATAAGCCTATCTCTTCAACGGGCAAATTTTTGAAAGTTCACTATAAAAGGCTGAGGAGTTTGTTTGAGAAGGAAGATGACACACACGTGAGATATACAAGCACATTAGAAAATGAAACAATCTCTATCCTCAAGCCTACAAAGATTAAGTACTTCAATCCAACACTCACTGTGAAGGAAAGAGAACTTCAATCAGTTGAAGAGGAAACTTTTGAAAACAAGGGGTCTACATTCCAGGAAGGATTGTAGAAAGGTTCAAGGTTGAACCAAGTCTTAAGCTTTTGGAGGGCTTCGTGATCAAATCCAAAGAGCTTGAGCAAGTGAGTCAGTAGTAACAAGGTGCATTTGCCCTGTGAAGAAGCTGAGTCGTGACGAGAAGCCAGTTGAGTGATCAAGGAGTCTCAGACAGAGTCCCTAAGGATCAAGTCATTTGTTGTGATCAAGACTTGTATCCGGACATTACCACTTTGTAAACCGATCATTACTTAGTGGATTCCTCCGGGAGTTGGAGAAGAGAGGAGTAGAAGAATTACCCCATCTTCGAACCTCTATAAAAACTTTCTTGTGTCATTTACATTTTAGCATTTAAATTCTCGCACTTTTAATTGCTTATATCTTTGATAAATTTGCTATCCATTTGATAATTAACAAGTACTAAATCAAGCTCTAAAATCTTGCTTAATCAATCTTAAGGGTGTTAAGTCTTCCCTGAAAAATAAAACCACAGTTGAGTTAAATCGTAGTCACAATTTGAGTTACTCCATCAACAACTCAATTGAAATCATTGAGAGATTAACTCTACTTGAGTGACTAATTCGATCATCCATCTAGGACACGGTGTGTAGAATCAACTCTGTAGATTTAAAAGGACTAAATCGAAAATTTGGTAAGGTTTATTCAACCCCCTTCTAAACCTTACACTTACACCCCTTGGGACCTACAAGTGGTATCGGAGCGGTTGGTTCATTGAACCCTCCGCACCGGTTCTTGAACTAGATCTCCAAACTTTTCAAAGTCCGCTTTAGTACTTAAACCTTCAAAACTCTTTTTATTAAAAGTCATTATCATGGAAGCAAATTTGACACGCATCCCTATGTTCACTATTGAAGAATTTGATGATTGGAAAATTCGTATGCTGTGCTCATCTATCAAAGATTACATGATGAGATGTGGATAGTGATAGAAGATGGGCCTCCGCAAATATTAAAGGTGAACACAATTGTCACGAAGAGTTGCGGTGAAGGAAGAAGAAGATGTTGCTCCCGGACGGTCATGGTTGAAAAACCAAGAACCGAGTGGACAAATGATGAGAAAAAGATACAACCTGGACAATGTAGCCAAGGACATCCTTTACAAAACCATGGACAAAGCCATGTTCAATAAAGTCAAATCTTGCAAAACGGCTAAGGAAATGGGACAAGTTGACATTGATTTGTGAAGGCTCGAGCAAATCAAAGAAAACAAATTATCGGTGGCGTACAAAAATTTGAAAATTTCAAAATGATCTCAGGAGAGAACCTGGATCAACTAGACGCTCGGTTCACGAAATCACAAATGAGTCATGTCTACACTTGGAAAGGAATATACGAAGAAATGTGTATGAAGATCCTAAAAAGTCTTCGGTGAATGGGAAATGAAGGTCATGGCATCGAGACACTCCATGGACCTATCAAAGACATCCAATCATGAGTTATTCTCGGACCTCAAAGCCTACGAGTTTGAGAAGAAAAAAACCAGGAAGAGACAATTTTGTACCCCCAAAATAGCTGCTCTAATTGTCAAAGATGGGAAGAGAGCCGAGGTCAAAGAGGCAATTGACCCGGAAAGAAATAGCCCCGATGGTTAAAAGATTTAACAAGTTCTTTAACAAGAACTACAAAAGAGGAAAGGGTGAATCTTCCGGAAGACACTCGGCTCCTCCAAATCAAGGGAAGACATGCAAACCAAGAGAACAGACCATCAAAAAGTTGAGTATCAAAGGGTCGACAACTCAAGAATGGAAAGAGTGATCAAAAGGCTGAATATCTATGTTGGAATTGTAGACAACCAGGTCACTATGCCATTGATCGCTCATATCCTGTGTAGTCAACAAGTACAGGGAATGAAGAAGAAAGAAAGGTCTTGAGAAAGAAGACAAGAAAAGAAAAAGGCAATGATGGCGCAGAGATGCTTTGAAACAACCAAGTCAAGGAGACGGTGATTGTAAAGCGATGAAGCCGACTATTCAAGTGACTCGAAGAAGAAGCCCCGACCGCTTGATGGCCAAAGAACAAGATCAAGAAGATGAGGTACAATCTAACTCAACAAACTCGACACTAGTGATAGTGGTGTGACACACTCACTTCATCACCTACAGGATCTTTATGATTCATTAAGCAAAATGATGAAAGATTTTGAACACATTAAATCCTCACACACACTATTGAATGAGGAAAACACCTACTCAAAAGTCAAAACTCAAAGCCGACTAAGGAGCCGAGTACTCTAAGTCAAATAGTCGTTAAGAATGAAAGGTTAAAGGTGAAAATGCTAAACTAGTAGCGAGAAATTGCTGCTATAGAAAAGAGGAGAATGACCTCAAAAATGTTATTGCCTCATTCACTAAGGCATCTAAATCATTGGATGATCTTATTATGAGTCAAAGAGAATGTGGAGACAAGACAGGCTTATGATTTAACTCCTCTGTGCTATGTCAAACCTCAAGAGTAATTCTGGAAAAAGGATCTTCAAGTCATGAAGAGTCTGAAAAATCCAAAACTCTAAATGTTGCACACACATTCACTCCAAAGCACAATACTAAGCAAATTGGCCTTGGTTACAAAGGAAAAGGAAAACAAAATTGATTGAGTGTCTTTGAAAGGGACAGTGAGAAGAGATTCAGTGAGTCCTCAAAGCAAACTCCAAACAGAAAAATACTCTGTAAAGAAGAAGCAGAGCTACCAAAAACCCCAGAAAATCCACAAAAGAAATACATATGATGGGGATGGTAGAAAATATCCAAGCCAAGCTGATTGGAATAATGTGAACTATCAGCACAGACTTATGGAATATAAGCCCAAATGGCAAAGGCCTAGAACTCAAAGAAAGGCCATTCCAAAAGCATAAGAGCTTTCATCAAAGACACATATGCACCTAGGCACTACACTCAAAGACACCACAATTACCCAAGGAAGGCAATTGCTAAAACACATATATGCATAGCATGAGGAAAAGAGATAAATTTGTATGAACCTAGAATCCCCAAGCAATTTGCCAGGATTAATTATGATTATGGCATCGATAGATGGCAACCTCTTAGAGTCAAATCATTTGGCTATAGGTTGGTTGGATCATCTTACAATTCTAACCCCTCGGGACCCAGACAAGTATGGGTACCTAAAACTTAATTTCCTTGATTGCGGGTTCAAGGAACATCCGAGTGCCAAGGAACCTGGTACATGGATAGTGGTCATTCCGGACATATGACAGAAATAAGAGAAATGTCAAAATTCAAGGAAGTCAAAGGAGCAAAAGTCATATTTGGGGAAATGAAGCTCCTGGTGAAATAAGAGGCATTGGATCCATCAAGAGGAATGAATTAGAAATCACGGATGTTGCATATGTTGAAGGACTCAACTTCAACTTATCGAGTATCGATCGGCTACTCTGTGACAAGGGCTACAATGTTGGATTCAACATGGGTATATGCCAAATCAAAGAAATTGAATCAAATGAAGTGGTCTTTGCAAGGATGTAGACAGAGAAAAATATGTATGTAGTGGATTGGTCAATTTGCAACACCCAAAGACTTGTCTACTAGCAAAAAGAGCACAAATTGAATCAAGTTGGTGTGGCACAAAAAAGCCGAGTCACTGAATTTCAAAACAATTAACAAGTCGGGCAAGAAGCCATCTTGTAGAAGGACTTCCGGACTAAGATACAAGAAGGAGAGTATATGTGATGCATGTCGAAGGGAAAGCAAATCAAGTCGTCATTCAAAGAAAAGACATGCCCATCCTCAACAAGAATATTGCACCGCTTCATATGGATCTATTTGGCCCAAAGAGAACCACCCAAAGATAAGTGGAAAGAAATACACCTTGGTGGTAGTAGATGACTACTCAAGATATACATGGACAATATTCATGTGCAAGAAGAAAGAAACTCTACAAAAACTACCCACGGTGATGAAGAGGATTCAAAATGAGAAGAGTCAAACCATTATCAAAATAAGATCGGATAGAGGAACCGAGTTTGTCAATGGAATAATAACTCGATCTTGTATTGAGAATGGTATTGGTCATGAACTATCGCAGCAAGGACTCACATGTGAGAATGGAGTTGCGAAAGAAAGAAAGAAACAGAACCCTCAAAGAAGCGGCAAGGACCATGTTAGGTGACGGGGGTTACAAAAAGATTCTCAGGGTGAAGCAATTAACACACACTTGCTACACCCAAAAAGCAGGATGTATGATAAATAGACGGTGACAAAGACTCCCTATGAGATTTGGGTGGAAGAAAACCAAATGTCGCATATTTGAGAATATTTGGTAAATGTAAATCCACAACAATGGCAAAGACAACCTAAAGGCTTTTGATGCTAAAGGCGATGAGGGTATCTTCTTAGGATACTCGGTGAAAGCAAAGCCTACAGGATACTCAATAAAAGAACTATGGTTACTGAGAGGAATCCATTCATGTAGTATTCGATGAACCAAATGTAAATGGAGAAGACATTGAAGAGTCGATGATGTTTAATCATCCAACCATACGAGAAGAGTCCCTATCTTCAAGTCAAGCTGGAATTATCAATTCGAGAAGAAGATGAGATAGTGAATCTCAAAAACAGTTGGAAAATTTGCTAAGTGATAACGAGAGAGTCGACCACACCAACACAATTGCAAGTCGATCGAATCCAGCTAACTTACTCCAACCTGATATAAGATGGCCGAGAGACCATCCACGTAACTTGTCATTGGAGATATAAGAGAAGGTGTCAAAACAAGATCCAGAACTCAACAAGAAGCTATGTTCACATGCTTCATCTCGCAAATAGAGCCAAAAGATGTGTCACAAGCATTGGATGACACACATTGGATTCAAGCTATGCAAGAAGAGTCAATCGGTTTGAGAGAAATAAAGTATGGGAATTAGTGCAAAGACCCATACATCAAAATGTTATTGGAACCAAATGGGTATTCAGAAACAAGATGAACGAGGAAGGCTCTGTGGTAAGAAACAAAGCAAGACTAGTAGCCAAAGGATATTGCCAAGAAGAAGGGATAGATTTTGATGAAACATTTGCCCCTGTAGCAAGATTGGAAGCTATAAGGATGTTTCTTGCCTATGCATGACTCATAAGAATTTCATTGTATATCGATGGATGTAAAAAGTGCATTCCTAAATGGTTTATTGGAAGAAGAAGTATATGTTGAACAACCTCCAGGATTTGAGAGAAAACTCTTGGAGATAAGGTATACAAACTCAAGAAAGCCCTGTATGGATTGAAACAGCACCAGAGTATGGTATGACACTGTCACAATTCCTAGCGAAAATGGAATTCACAAAAGGAAAAGTAGATAGAACACTTTTGAATTCAAGACAAGAAGAGTATCTTTGCTTGTTCAAATATATGTGGATGACATCATTTTTGGATCCACTAACAAAGAGCTATGTGAAAAATTTTCAAACCTCATGCAAAGTAAGTTTTAAATGAGCATGATGGGAGAGCGACATTCTTCCTTGGACTCCAAGTGAAACGGTGAAGGATGGAACCTTCATAAGTCAAACAAAATATACCAGAGAATTAATGAAGAAGTTTGGTATGGAAGAGAAGTCTTCGTAAAAATACCAATGAACACATCGATCAAAATGGACATGGATGCGGATGGCAAGCACTGTAGATCAAACAAGATGACTGAGCACTTATTGGATCATCGCTCTATCTCACGGCTAGCAGGCCGGACATCACCTTTCTTTGTAGGTGTATGTGCAAGATTTCAATCTGCTCCAAAAGAAAGCCACATGACAAAGAAATGACTAAGAAAATATTGAGATACTTGAAAGGAAGCCAAGAAGTAGGCCTATGGTATCCAAAGGAAGGTGGATTCAAGCTAATTGGCTATTGATTCGACTATCTTTGGATGCGAGTGGACGAGAAAAGCACTTGAGGCACATGTCAAATGCTAGAAACAGTGATTTCTGGTTTAGCAAGAAGCAAAACTCAATAGCCACCTCTACGGTGAGGCGAGAATACATATTGCTGGGCAAATTGTTAGCCCAAGTCCTATGGATGAGCAATGGTGAGAGACTATGAAATTGAGGAAAAAGAAATTCCAATCATGTGTGATAACACAAGTGCCATTGCAATCACTCAAAATCTTGTGTTGCACTCAAGAACAAAACATATTGATGTCGATATCACTTCATAAGAGATCATGTTGAAAAGAAGGACATTATCTTGGAATACATCTCAATCGATAAACAACTAGCCGACATCTTCACAAAACCATTATGTGAGTCAAGATTTGAAGAACTCAAACATGAGTTGGGGCTAATCGAGTGGTGACACTCAAACAAATCAAAGAAGAGAGTTAGAATCGAAAAGGAGTGAAAAAGAGTGAAAACAAAAATCGGCTCAAGAAAAATCGGAAAGATATCGGAAAAACTACCGAGTCGGTGATATTTGAGTCACTAAGAGAACTGCGAGGAGTAGAGTTAAATCGGCTAAGAGATAAATTTGAACAACTTATGAGCAAAGTGACAAAAACGCAGCCATTTTGACTTAGTGGGAATGTTTTAAGGAACACGTCAAGATAATGATGATGTGTCTGAGACATAAAGCCGCACACCAAGCTTATGATTGGATATAAATCTGCCGCATTAAATACGAGACGTGAAATGCTCAATAGGCGTCGCGAAATCCAAGCCGTTGATTTCGATCACAATTCAAAACCGCCCGCACGTCCTTTCATAAACCATATTTAAACCATTTTAAATCCGTTTCACTCTCACACTTCTAAAACCTGTTCATCTCTTTCTCTCAAAAGCAAAGGCAAAATACTCGAAACCCTATCAACCTTCAAATCAATTTCTCGAGTTTTTCTTGATATAATCCCGAGAAATGGCACCAACTTATGACTTTACCAAGTTAGGAAAGCAAATCCACACCGGTTCGACGGTGGATTTCGACGGAATGGTGAAGGGGTCCGACGACACCCTGGTGAAGAAAATCGTTGGGAAGTTGGAAACGTCGGATTAAAACCGTTTCTAACGCTAGAATATCCGATGACCTATGTGGAGGAGGTCGCACAATTCTACGTGAATGCTTTGAGATTCACGATGAAGGAATCAAGTCATCTGTTCACGGAAAGCGGTGACTATCATCTTGCTAAGGTTTGGTGAATATTGCTTACTACCGCCAGAAGGAGCATCCGAGATCAAAGAAGCGATGTAAACTTGGCCGACGCCTGGAAAGAAATAGCCAAGTCCGACTTTGCTTTGATAAAATTATATACTGACAAACAAGAGATCGCTGAAGGAGGATTATCACAAATTGTTGGACATAGTTGCCAAATGTATCGACATCAAATTTGGCGACTTTGACCAAATCAAAGGCAAAGCGATTGTGATGGCGCAATCATCGAAGAAAAGAAGATAAACTGGGCTGAGTTTATCTCTGCATTTCTCTGCCCGCGTAACGTGGGGAACAAGTCCGTCAAAGAAGATGGCTCATTTGGAAGATCCCTAGGATATGGCCTCGGTGATTGGCCGGCTATTGGAGGTGAAAGGAGTCCCTCTTAGACATGGGAAGGCATTCCATGTTAACAAAAGGATGTTGAGCTAACCTCTCTGGCGCTCGAAGCGAGCTTACGCCAAGAGAGCGACACGATGAGGGGGAATCGGTGACCAAGAGAAAATTGCTTTTTCCTCTTAAGAAGAGAGGCGCCCCTGCGGTGCTAAGAAGATCGCTGCCCCGCAAAGAAAGAAAACCAAACATGCTCCCCGCCTGCCCCTGCCAGCGAGTCACCGCCCCGGCCCGGCCGTGTCACCGCCCTGCTAGCGGTGGTCGAGAAGGACTCACAAATGCCTTCTCCGATCGTCAAAAGGAGGAGAATCGACAAGCCAAGACGGCGGCTCCTCGTAAACAAACACCAAGACGGCCCCCGCCGCCCAAGACTCAGAGGACACCGCCTCGAACCGTAAATTCCCCCGGTACAAACCCGGAGACGAAGAAGACTCGTCAAGCGGTCGAACAAGAGAAACCAGTGAGTCGATTTACTCGGCTAGCACAAATACGGAGACTCTTTGGAGAAGTAGAGTCTCCGGATGTAGTTGATGAAACAACCAAGTCTCAAGGCGTCGTGCCCAGAGGCAACCCGAAGACACAACGATTGTAGCTCACATTTACAAGCACAAGAAGAACCAGCTCAAGCGGATAGTGATGTAATGATCCTATCTCCCCTTACCCGGACATCCAAAATCGTCTGCGTGAGTGGAGAAAATGGAAGTTGAGCAAGTCGGGAACAGTTCCAACGGCCCGAGTTCATAGAAGAAGAAGAGGAAGCGCTAAATTTCCTGGACTAACTCATTTTGCCCCAAAGACTTGATGAGGACAAGCTGCTTAGACATCCCGCAAATCTACAAGGACGGGGAGAGAGCAAAGCAAAGTCAAGAAGCCGAAGCACGTGAAAAGGCAAGACATCGCCCTATCTCGGCACCACGTAACACTTCCATCCTCTCTTGATGTCTTCTCCAAAGTGACGAGGAACTGAGAGAAATGCCGCCACGGAAGAGTTACAAATGCGGCAAGCATTGACGAATCAAGAATCCTTCACGAGCAAAGCGATGGAGGGACCAGGAGAGTCCTCGAACACACCGAAATCGATCCAATGGGAGTGGTTCAAACAAATAACCACCGATGTTCTTGCTACCACTTCCTGACTCACTCGGAAGAAGGCAATAAGGAAATGGCGATGAAACCGGGATAGTGGGGATCCCGGTCGAGCCAACCCCTGTTGAAGGTGTGCTACCACCCCCCAACGGCTGAGCAATCAATCAAACATAGGGAGTTTGGAGACGAGTGACCCCATTCCAAGTCACTCGGTGGTGCGCCACCGAGGGGAAACTCCCTCCCCACGGCAAGGTCGGAGGATCTGCAGATGACTCCACAAAGAATCAAGGAGGCGAAGAAGAGAAATTACAATCACAAGAAGAAAGCAAGTTGCCATCAACGAAGCTCGGGCGATTGAGACCGTCTCGGTGAGGTGCCAACCGCTTTGAAGGCCAATGACGCCGCCGATGCGTCGAGGCACGGAAGGAACATCCCCGGGAGTTAACACTGGGCGATGAAAGTGCAATCCATGGGGTTGAGACTCCAATGGATGCCATCGTAGAAGACCCCAAGACAGTGACACTGTCGAAAGGGAGGACAAGGCCTCGCAGAGAGAGAAGGGCCGGAGGTAATGAAGGCCCACGGGAGGTTGAGACTTCCGGGGTAAAGGAGTCAAGTAGAGAACATCCCTCCTGCAATCATCGACTCATCCGAGAAGGAGATCGTGCACTTCATGATTCCCAGACAACCCCGATGTCACTTTTGCGGGATCGGAAGGCGAAGAAGAAGTGAGTCATCCCCATGACAAATCCAAAAGACTCGTGCGGATGTTCCAGGCACGAGCAAGTCTCGATCCCAAGACTACTCGTCAAACATTTAACTTTGATGATAAGCCACCAATGGAAATCTCATCATCGTCCGATAACGCACCGATAAGGCCGAGGACCGTCCTACTAAAATGGAAAAACCAGTGAGACCAACGAAGCTGCTAAGACATATTGAGGCTCGGCAAGTCGGGTCTACTTCACAATGTAACCCGGTGAACAAAGAGACCACCGCACAGGCTCCTCAAGCTGCAGCAGGATCGATTCCCAAAAGAACTTCCGCGCACCGCTCATCATCGAACAAATCCCCGATCGGCGGTGATGAATCTTTTGTAGAGTCTTTTCCTTTTTCACTTTGGAAATAAGGAACTCCACGAAGAGTCGAAACGAACAAGCACGCTATCACACGGACCACCTCTGCATTTTTCACTCAGGCACCATTGTTCTAGCCAACTTTGATTTTGATTTGACAGATGGCCATCACCGCAAATGAAGAAGAATTTGAAGTTCGAGAAGTGTTCAAAGCACTCTTTCTTGAGGTTGAACGGATGGAGAGGCATCAGGCCTCTTTGGACATGCGCTGGACAACGAGAGATGCCAACCTTACGGTGACTTGAGAGGCATCACGGTCGAGGATAAGGGAATGGTGGCAACAACATCAATCAATGCGTGTGGAAAGGTGAGATACTTGAGAACTTTGTTCAACAAGTTCTTTGGTGTGGAGAGTGAAAATGTTGATGCAAAAACGGCTGCGAGAACACATTGAGCATATGCATGAAGCTCACACCGCCGAGATCAAGGCTGCTGCGTGAGCGAAATGCAAATGATATCTGGCGTTTGAAAGAACACATGACTAGAAAATTCAGCCTTCTCATGGCCGAGATGGTGATTTCAAGCAGAGTCCAACGCTACTCGATCCGGGAGTCGTGCCGCTTACAACGCGCAGACTTGAAGCGTAACTCAACCATCGAAGACTCGATTTCATGCTTGCCAAAGATGTTCCCTAGGGTTCCTCTATCCTTTGATGATGCCAAAAAGGGGGAAGAGGAATACCTTAAAGCAAAGAAAATCAAGTTGAAAAGAAAGGAGCGAGTGAGAAGGAACAGATGAGAAGGGAAAATCAATGAGGAAATTTTGAAACGAGAAGAAAGGAAAACTTGTTGAGGGGGAAGGATCGTGGATGTAACATTGATGATTGCACAAACCCCCCAACAAGGTCCTCACATGGTGACATTATAAGCGACAAACTCCCCGTGACTCTCGCCACTTCAACACTGCTTTGTATCCATGGCCGAGAAGAGAAAAGCAATTGAAGGGATGAAAGGAAGTGGAAGGAAGAATGGATGCTAGGGTGATGAACATCTTGAAAGAACATGGAGGCATTCCGGTTGGACAGAGACACCTATGCCATCTCGGATGTCGGGACAGAGCCACGATCGGTCGATGAATTTAAAACACTCGAGAGTCGAGGGATATTTTGCAAATATGTCTATGGCTCAAGCTTGGGACTGTCTTGGGAAAAGGGTCTCACATTATGTGAAGAAGGCGACAGCACGGAGACAACCTGATCGCTCTGCTGGTCACTCCGCCTGGTCACTCACCAATTTGGAAAGAAGAATGCCCCAAAGACAAAGATACGCCCCAGGTAGAGGAAGAAGCAATAGTGGAGGAAGAAGCTTGGACCTAGGCCGCCCAAGAATATTGAATACGTAGATCCGGGAAAGAAAGGAGGGATCTCTTGGGTGGGCTTGACCAAGTGGCAAATTTAAAAGTGGCTAAATCTAACGCCGAGTATGCAAAGAGATTAGAAGAAGAAAACAAGAGACAAACTCGGATATGGCGAGAGAGACAGGAAAGATTAAGAAAAGATGAAGCCGCCAGAAAGCATATGAGAAGAAAAAGAAGCGGTGACGACGAGAAAAAAGAGAAGAAGAGAAGAAGATCTTGATCAAGATGAAAGAAGGAGACAATGAAGGAGATGAAGTGTTCTTTGTCCAACCCTTCATGTATTTTATTATGTAAATACATACAATGTAAGTCTCTACGTAATAAAGTTATATATTTTTTTGAAGACAATTATATATACGATACACCTTGTGATTGTGTTAAGTACAAGAATGATATGATCAATAAAAAGATTGATTCTGCGCATACATTCTATGTCAATACACTATCGTATGTATCTTTGTTATTTGCATCTTTGTATGGTTTAAGTTTTGGCATCATCAAAAAGGGGGAAATTGTTAGGAATTTTATTGTTTAGATTTTGATGAATGCCATGTAAAACTTAGAATAGAAAGTTGGCACCCCAATTCTTGTTGTAAAATGCATTGTAATGAATAGAAGCTGGCCAAGGCCGAGTTAAGTCACCTACGCCCTAACATGCAAGAAGACAATCAAGATCGGAAGGAAGACTCTGCATGAGACAATTGAGTATGGCAAAGAAGAGTAGACGGGAACTCTATGAAGAAGAAGCGGTGAGATGCAAACGGTGAGTGGAGCATCATCAAGTCAACTCAAGAAAAGCCAAGTCTCAAGTTGAAGTGACAAAAGAGTCATCCAATGATTGGAAGCGACTCTAAGTCACCTGGGGAAAGCAAAGAAATGCGATCAAGTTGAGATAATCGTAAAAGAACCGTTGCCGCGTAAATCAAGAGATTTACTTAAACAAGTAATATCTCCATACCACCTTTCTCGGAGTGCTCGGTCCGAAGCGTGCAAAAGGAATGAACCAATGGGAAGCACTACACCGTGTCGAACTACGAAAAGGTGAAAGAACAATTCATATGAGGAAACAACAATTCCAAGAACGCAAGCCAACGATCGCAAAGTGACTTTCAAAAATAAGCCTATCTCTTCAACGGGCAAATTTTTGAAAGTTCACTATAAAAGGCCGAGGAGTTTGTTTGAGAAGGAAGATGACACACACGTGAGATATACAAGCACATTAGAAAAATGAAACAATCTCTATCCTCAAGCCTACAAAGATTAAGTACTTCAATCCAACACTCACTGTGAAGGAAAGAGAACTTCAATCGAGTTGAAGAGGAAACTTTTGAAAACAAGGGGTCTACATTCCGGGAAGGATTGTAGAAAGGTTCAAGGTTGAACCAAGTCTTAAGCTTTTGGAGGGCTTCGTGATCAAATCCAAAGAGCTTGAGCAAGTGAGTTTGTAGTAACAAGGCGCCTGCCTGTGAAGAAGCCGAGTCGCACGAGAAGCCGGTGAGTGATCAATCAAGGCGTCTCAGCATCGAGTCCCTAAGGATCAAGTCAAATTTGTTGTGATCAAGACTTGTATATCCGGGACTGTTACCACTTTGTAAACCGATCATTACTTAGTGGATTCCTCAGGAGTTGGAGAAGAGAGGAGTAGAAGAATTACCCCATCTTGAACCTCTATAAAAACTTCTTTGTGTCATTTACATTTCAAAGATTTAAATTCTCGCACTTTTAATTGCTTATATCTCACGATAAATTTGCTATCCATTTGATAATTAACAAGTACTAAATCAAGCTCTAAAATCTTGCTTAATCAATCTTAAGGGTGTTAAGTCTTCCAATGAAAATAAAACCACAGTTGAGTTAAATCGTAGTCAAAGTGAGTTACTCCATCAATGCACTCGGTTGAGTCTGTTGAGAGATTAACTCTCTTGAGTGACTAATTATTTGTCCATCTAGGACGGTGTTTGTAGAATCAACTCTGTAGATTTAAAAGGACTAAATCGAAAATTTGGTAAGGTTTATTCAACCCCCTTCTAAACCTTACACTTACACCCCTTGGGACCTACAACTTACAAAAATCCATCCCTGAATGTATGCTATTTGCGGACGATATAGTTTTAATTGATGAAACAAGGGAATGAGTAAATGCAAAATTGGAAGTTGGAGAGAAGCACTCGAATCAAAAGGTTTTACTATAAGTAGGGCAAAAACAGAATATTTGGAATGCCACTAGTAAAAACAACAGGAACAATGAGACGAAGGTTAAAATTGATGGACATGAAGTGAGTATAACAAAGAGTTTTAAATACTTAGGATCTATAATTGAAGACAATGGAGAAATCAATAAAGATGTCACACATAGGATACAGACGGGTTTGAATAATTCATCTTCTATCCTTTGTGACCGTAAAATACCATTAAAATTGAAAGAAAAATTATAAAACGACCATAAGGCCCGCAATGCTTTATGGAGCAGAATGTTGGGCGACTTAATATGAACACGAACAAAAAATGAGGGTAGCAGAGATGAGAATGCTAAGATGGATGTGCAAACACACTAGATTAGATAGAATAAGAAATGAACACATTAGAAACAAAGTGGGAGTAGCACCAATAGATGAGAAAATTAGAGAAACACGATTAAGATGGTTTGGACATATTTATAGGAGACCTTTAGATGCACCTGTGCGACGTTTAGAAGGTAGAGAATCACTCACACAAATCAAAAGAGGCAGAGGTAGGCCTAAAAAGACTTGGAAAGAAGTTATTAACAAGACATGTTATACCTAGAAATAAATGAAAATATGGCTTATGATCGTGTAAACGATGGGACGATATGATCCATAGAGCCGACCCCACGTAGTGGAATTAAGGCTTAGTTTGTTGTTGTTGCTGTTGTTGTAGTCGGCGTGGCATGAGGCGGTGGATAAGTCAATTTCTTTACTATTACTATTTTATTTTAAAGTAGTCATCTTCATAAAAAATATCAAGGCCCATTTTTTTTGAAAAAATTTAGCAAGTCTATAGGAATAATAGACCCACTCTTATACCACTTTGTAACATTCCAATTTCATAAAAATAAATATATATGATTTGCGATTTATTAAAGTGCTAAAAAAAAGACTAAGCTTGAAAATGCATTTTTAAAGGGAAATAAATACTTCGACTTGTTCACAAATACGAATACTCATGAAAACTGTGTCCAAAAATTTTAAAAAATAAAAATCCCAAAATGTCAAGTTTCTAGAATCATTAAATAAATTGAATTAAGGGGCCCTTTAAATATCTTGATCGACTTCCACCGTCCCCTTTGCGCATGCTCCAACTGCTTCGTTCATCCGTGGGGAAATAAACATGGGTTGAGTATTCAACACCCAAGTGGGGACGCAATGTCTAAATTAAATACACAAGCATAATCATTACACCTATGCATTTCATGCTTTGATCATATAATGCCCGGAGGCCAAGTGTGGGTATACAATTAAGTATATTCATGTGTGTACAACTAAGTACCTTTGTGTTCGTATAAAATTAAGTACCTTCATGTCAAGTCATGTTTAATGTGCACATACATATAACAATCATACAAGCATTCAAAATAGACATAAGCAGTAAACCCCACCTTAAATGTAAAAACTTCGTGAAAATAAATGCGGGTGTGCAAGCCTAGAATTTGTTTGATAAATAGTTTTATCATGATTTTGATAATTTTGTTTTTATACCAAAACAATGCTTTTAAAGGTTGTCCAAATACTCCTTAATGATTTAAAATGGTTTTAATATTTTCCGAAGTATTTCTTCAAGTTTATTTTCGACAAAATTGGACAACACATTTAATGTTTTTGTGTCAATAGGTTTCTTACATTGAAACTATGTTTCTAAATGTTGTCTTAATACTCCCAATCGGTCTAAAATGTTTTTACTATTTTTCGGAGTATTTCTTGAAGTTTATATCGGACAACACTTTTGATGATTTTGTGTTAATGAGTTATTTCATCAAAACTATATTTCTAATGTTGTCCAAAATACTCCGGATAGGTTTAAAATGTTTTTACTATCTTTTCGGAATATATCTTGAGGTTTATTTTCGACAAAAATTGGACAACATTTCATTTTGGAGGACGACCGGTCGACCAAAGAGGCGACCGGTACCTGGGAACGAGTTTCGTGAAACAGAACTCGCAGAAACCTCAAAATGGTCAGGGGTGACCGGTCGCACCCCAGGGCGACCGGTCGACCACCCCCTGGACCGGTCTCCCCGTGTAATTTTGCTGAGTATTCTTTCAAATCTTATTTATTTGTCGATGACGGTCGTCGCTCCTAATGTTTGACAGCAAAATTTTAACCATTGTGCAACAGACAACTTTTCTTTAAATTGTGGGATTGATTTCAAACAGCTATAATCTTGATTTTAATTGCAATTGTTTTGTAGATATCAGATTCCAAGAGGAGCCTATCAATGATCAATCATCTCCTATAAATAAAGGAAGATTTGAAGCACAACAATAAGAGAGAAAAATACAACACAACAAGAAATACTCAAGCAAACACTTGGTCTTATATTGTCATTATTCTTGTTGTAATTTGCCTAGCTTATCACTTTCACATTCTTGAGGACTAGGCTATTCTTGATTACACTTGCACTCAATTGTATAATTCATTATCGAGTTGTAATCATGGATTTTTGGGTTATCATTCAACACAAGATATCCTTGTGAGTGTTCTTGTGGTAAGAACACACTTGGGTGATCTAGGTGTTAGGTGTAAGAAGATTGTGGTAATCTTCTTGTTAAGGTGTTGAAGAATTTGGTATTCTTCAAGGTTGAAGATTGTGGTAATCTTCACAAGGTGCCGTTGGAGATTGTGGTAATCTTCAAGAGAGATTGTGGTAATCTCATAGGTGGTGTTGAAGAAGAGTGTGGTGCTCTTCAAGGTGTTGTTGTAAGTTAAATTTGTATTAATTTTGGTAATTAATATAATTCTTTTTTGTTTTCGAAACCCATCCCCGATATACTGGGGTGGTAGAGCACGTAGTCCCTAGGTGGGGTGAAGCTCTATAAATCGTGCGTGTTGTTTACATTCCGCACCTTTACTATTGTCTTGGTGTATTTGGTTCGAAAAAGAGGGCGAAATCGAAAAGATGGAGATAATCTATTCACCCCCCTCTAGATTATCATAGCCGCTTGGACTTACAAGTGGTATCAGAGCCAAACTCTTTGGCAAGCTCGTTTCACATCGCGAGTGAAGAGGAACGATCGTCAGCTACGAATGAAGCTCACCTTTCCGGCACCTGCACCACCAAGCCACCTCGATTTCATTCCAAAAATTTTGCATTTTGGAAAGAAAGAATGGAATGCTATTTATAAGGTTGTGGGTTCGATATTTATAACATCGTCATCAATGGAGAATCCATTTCGATGATAGACACACCACACACCTCCAAAGGCCTCAAAGAGCTCAATGATGAAGAGAAGAAAATCATCTCCTTAAATGGTAAAGCACTTAATATTTTGTATTGTTCACTTACCACTTTGGATTTTGATCATATTGTAGGAATTCGATCGGCACATGAAGTATGGCAAAAATTAGAAGCCATCTATGAAGTATATGCAAATGAAAGGAGCAACTCAAAAGCATCTACTTCTCAAGTGTATACAAAATCAAAGTCAAGGAACAAGCCTCTTACAACTTCCAACTATGAAGAAGTTGAACATTGTCTTATGGGCTTCGAAGAAAACGAGGTAAGTTCTAAACCCTCTACTTCTTATGACAATGAATTGCAAAATGATTATGGTGATTTGCTCAATGATTATGATGAGCTACAAAATGAATTCCAAAGCTTGCTTGTTAAATACAAAAATTTGAAAAAGGAATTCAATACTTTGAAAAATGATAAGGATAGTTTATTTACCTCCTATGAATCACTATCATGTGCTCACACCACCACACTTGACAAGGTTAGAAACCTTGAAAAAGAAAATGGTACTCTTGTTGAGGTTATTAATTGCATGAAAAAGGATTTATCAAAATCCAACTTGAGTACCGATAAAATGACCGATATTGTTGATGTTCATAGTTGTGATAAATTGAAACAAGGACTTGACCATAAGCCTAATGCTGTTAATCATATGAAAAAAAGTCAAGTCTCCAAGCATGTTGGTCATTACACTTCTAGAATTATTACATGCTTCTATTGTGGTAAAAAGGGTCATATGGTAAATACTTGTCGGGCTAGAAATAGCTCTAATTATTGTTGGAGACCTAAAAGTCTCAAAGCTAATCTTAAAGGACCCAAGCACTTGAGGGTACCACAAAACAATGTTATAGGTACCCAGCGAAATAATAATCGAAGAAAATTCATACCAAGAAGACATCAAATGACCATCTCATTTGATCAAAGGAGAAGACATCACTACAATGAATTCCCAAGAGAAAGAAACTATCAACAATAGGAAAGACATAATCCTTGGAAATGGAACAATCGAAGAAGCTATCATCAACAAGATGACTTTCAAAGGGGAAGATATCATCAACAATGGGAACGGCACAACCCATGGAAATGGCGAAATTGGTAAACCGTAACTCCCTATTTAAATATGTATTTTATTTTCTTGATTGTTTTTATTTGTGTCTAAATTGCAAAATGAGTTTTAATTTTTTTTAAGGTCTTCTATATATATTTTTGTGTTTTTAAAATCCTTTGAAAATGAGACCTTACATGTTGTGGACTTAATTAGACTTATGTGTTTTTATCTCCTATGGATGTCTATAGCATTAGCATTTTTGTGATATCTCTTATTGCTTGGCCTACACTTGTATTATTATGTTTGTGCAAAATTTTGTTTAAGAATTGTGTAGGATTTACATATCTCTTTCAAGGGTTATCTACTCGTAATATAACAAAAAAAAAACATGAACTATCGAGGTAAGCTCATTATTATTATTCATATCATAGACTCGATACATGTTGTGCCATATATCTATGTGCTTATTTTATACAATTGCCATTTAGAGGATGTTTTGATTTTTTGAAAAGGCATTATTTGACATAGCTTGTTTTATCCAAGATTTGTAAAGGATTATATTTTATTTTGATAAAACAATTGATCTACTAAGTTATGCATTTTATTGCACTTATAAATGCCATTATTCTTGGATGCTTATGTCAAATCTCTTGTTCATATGATTCTTGTAAATGAGGTCTCAACTATGTGCTCTCGTATTTTCATATTTCAAAAGAGACCTTATATAGTTTTCTACAAGCTTATTTGAACTTACATGTTGTATTATATTCTTGATGATTTTCTTTAAGCATAGTATGTGTTACTTGCTATAGTGTCTCTATCACTCGATATCACTATGCTCTTGTACAAGATTCTTTGTTGAGATTTTTCAGAAATTTTTGGTATTTTGGAACAAGTTTGATGAACAAGGCAAGGTTAGTAGCTCAAAGGTATTGTCAAGAAGAAGGTATCGATTTTGATGATTCATTTGCACCGTAGATAATTTAGAAGCCATTAGCATTTCACTTGCCCATTCTTGTTTTTAAGAAAATTTCAAGCTTTACCAAATGGTTGTTTAATCCAATTTTCAAAATGGTTTTATTCAAGTAAAAGCCTATCGGGGTTTGAAAATTTTTATAGACCAAATGATTTTTATAAAAGGCCTTGTTTATGTTTAATACAAGTACCCCGTGTATGGTTTGATAGACTTAGCTATCGTTTGCAAAATGGTTTTACAAGAGGTAAAGTTGATACTACTCTCTTTCTTTTTGAAAAAGGGCAAGATTGCTTATTAGTACATATTTGAGTTGATTTGGTGCCACTAATGAATTTTTGTGCAAGATATTGTTCTAAGTTGATGTTAGGTGAACTTGAGATGATCATGATGGGGAAGCTTGTAGGTCCAAGCGACTACGATAATCTAGAGGGGGGGTGAATAGATTATCTCCATCTTTTCGATTTTCGCCATCTTTTTCGAACAAAACAAGCCAAGACAATAATAAAGGTGCGGGAAGTAAACAACACACGTCGATTTATAGAGGTTCAACCCACCTAGGGCCTAATCCTCTACCACCCCATTATATCCGGGATGGATTTCAAAAAGAAAAAAGATTTTATTAATTACCAAAATTAATACAACACCTTACAACATCACCTTGAAGAGCACCACACTCTTCTTCAACACCACCTTTGAGATTACCACAATCTCTCTTGAAGATTACCACAATCTCCAACGGCACCTTGTGAAGATCACCACAATCTTCAACCTTGAAGAATACCAAATTCTTCAACACCTCGACAAGAAGATTACCACAATCTTCTTACACCTAACACCTTGATCACCTAAGTGTGTTCTTACGACAAGAACACTCACAAGGATATCTTGTGTTGAATGATTACCCAAAAATCTAAGATTACAACTCGATAAGAATTATACAATTGAGTGCAAGTGTAATCAACAATAGCCTAGACTTCAAGAATGTGAAAGTGATAAGCTAGGCAAATTACAACAAGAATAATGACAATATAAGACCAAGTGTTTGCTTGAGTATATCTTGTTGTGTTGTGTTTTTCTCTCTTGTTGTTGTGCTTCAAATCTTCCTCTATTTATAGGAGATGATTGATCCTTGATAGGCTCCTCTTGGAATGATATCTAAAAAATTTGCAATTAAAATCAAGATTATATAGAAATCAATCTACAATTTAAAAATTTGCAATTAAAATCAAGATTATAGCTGCCACATAAATAGCGTTTGAAAAATCAATCCCACAATTTAGGGAAAAGTTTTTTCAAGTTCTATTTCAAAGATACGCCCATTCGACAGATGGGGATAGACGGTCGACATCACCGATCGCCGACACTCGGTCGTCGAACGGTTCATTTTTCTGTTCCAAAATTCATCTTGTCACAAACACAGTAAATGTTGTCCAATTTTTGTTTTAAAATAAAACTCAATAAATACTCAGAAAATTAGTGAAAACATTTTAGACCGATCGCGAGTATTTAGACAACATTTGGAAACATTGTTTGATGTAAAAACACATTAACTCAAAATCATAAAAAGTGTTGTCCAATTTAATGTCGAAAATAAACTTGAAGAAATACTCAGGAAAATATTAAAATCATTTTAAATCATTTAGAGTACAACCTTTAAAAACATTGTTGTATAAAAAAAAATCATCAAAATCATGATAAAACCATTTATCAAACAATCTCCCTTTTTGATGATTACAAACCAAAAATTTTAAAGGTCGATTTTGAAAACAAAACAATTTTCAGGTTAAAAAAACTATCCGTTGAGCGACAACATCCCACGCATTATAATCACAAGGATGGCAAGATAGATTTTAAACATATATAGCAAAAGCTCCCCTATCAATATGCACAACAAGAGTAATATAGAAGCAATCAACCAAAAGCTAAAAGCTCGGCTTTTACAACTTGAGCTTAAGTATCAAGAGCTTATAAGCTCCCCTGTCAACAAAACATCCATAAGTCCATAATACAACAAATGGACTAAATATAATCCACAAATGGCTTTTAGAAGTCCATAGCTTAGCCCACAACATGGGTTTTTTTGGAATTAGCTAACGAGCCAATATCCTGTTTTCCCCTTTGGAATCATCAAAAAGAATGTTAGGATGATAAAACATTATCAATTAAATCAAAGTGCGCCAAAGAAACGGTTTATCAACTATTGGGCTTAAAATCCAAAGAAAATGGGAGAAATGTATCATGAAGAGTTCATAAGCTCGTTTAATTTGCTAAGACATGATCTCAATAAGTATTTAAGACTTTTGGAGGCAAGAGAATCATGTAGAAGTTGAAATTTTCATTGTGACATTTCATTGAACACTTTGTGGGCGTAAAAATTAAAAGAAGTTTTTGTAAATGAATCAAGCCAAAATTCATCTTCACATCAAACATCATACAATACAATATAACAACTAAACTCATCATGATCGGTTGACCCACAAGCTCAAGGGTTCAAATGTTGAGCAAAGAAAAGAAAATTCTTACCATTCGATCGGTAAAGGATGATTTTAAATATTTATAAGGTCCAAGATATACTATCACATGAAAACAAAGATGAAATTTGTGTGAACATTTTCAAAAAGTTAAAACATTTGTAATCCACCAAAAGGTTTGTTTCATCCAAAGAAGATTTTAATACGAATTTTCAACAAAAAATTTTTCCCTAAGTTTTAAAAACATGCAAAAGTCAAACGAAATATATTCATGCAAAATGCAAACGTAAACCTCATTTAGTATGCATTATGTTGAAAGTGCAAAACACAGATAGCGGTTTTTTTTGCAATTGATCTTTGTACAAAAAACCAATTTTTCGTTTAGAAACACAATCCTTAGAAAATGATGTTGAAAAATGTTTGACATGATCCCGGGTTTTGAGCAATATTTAAGTACGGATATTTCACAAAAGATAGGAACATTTTCAATATTTCCCTAACATAATCCGTACAATCACTATATCCGGCCGTTGAAAAGAGAAAATTTTTCATTCTTTGGATAGAATAAACTATTGAATTGTGTCTTTCAAATATCTAAAAATCCTTTAAGAGAAAATTTTTCATTCTTTGGATAGAATAAACTATTGAATTGTGCCTTTCAAATATCTAAAAATCCTTTTAACGGCACTCATATGAGATTCTTTGGGATTGGTTTGAAAACAAGCACATAGGCATACAACATGAAGAATGTTCGGTCTACTAGCGGTTAAATAAAGTAAACTACCAATCATACCTCGATACTTTGATTCATCCACGGACTTGCCTTTTTCATCTTTGTCAATTTTGACATTTGTTGCCATGGGAGTAGAAACGGTTCTTCCTTCTTCAATGCCGAACTTTTTCAAAAGTTCTTTTGTATATTTTGATTGCGAAATGTATATGCCTTATTGGCATTGCTTAATTTGGAGTCCAAGAAAGAAGTTGAGCTTCCCCATCATACTCATCTCAAATTCACCTTGCATTGACTTGGAAAAATATCTTGCACAAATATTCATTAGTAGCACCAAAAATATTATCAACATAAATTTGCACAAGTAAACAACCTTGCCCTTTTTCAAAACAAGAAGTGTAGTATCAACTTTACCTTTTGTAAAATTATTTTGCAAAAATAGCTAAGTCTATCAAACCATATACGGGGTACTTGTATCAACCGTACAAGGCCTTTTTATAAAAATCATTTGGCCTAAAAATTTTAAACTCCGATAGACTTCTATTTGAATAAAACCATTTAGAAAATTGGATTTAACATCCATTTGGTAAAGATTGAAATTTTCTCAAAACAAGAATGGGCAAGTAAAGTGCAAATAACTTCTAAATGTGCTATGAGTGCAAATATTACATCAAAATCATTACCTTCTTCTTGACAATATCATTGAGCTACTAACCTTGTCTTGTTCATCAAACTTGTTGCGAAATATCACAAATTTCTGCAAAATCTTAACAAGATATTTTGCACACGAGCATAGTAATATCGAATAATAGATACACTATTTTAAGCACCACATACTATGCATCATCAAGAGTCTAATAAATCATTCAAGTTCAAATAAGCTTAAGAAAGCTACATAAGGTCTCTTTTGAAATTAGGCAATAAGAGAGCACATAGTTGAGACCTCATTTACAAGAATCATATGAACAAGAGGTTTGACATAAGTATCCAAGAATAGTGGCATTTATATGTGCAATAAAATGCATAACTTTGTAGATCAATTGTTTTATCAAAACAAAATATAATCCTTTACAAATCTTGGATAAAACAAGCTATGTCAAATAATGCCTTTTCAAAAATCAAAACATCCTCTTAATGGCACTTGTATAAGCACATAGGCATATGACAAAAATATATAGAGTCTATAAGATAAATACGAATGATGAGCGTACCTCGATAGTTAAAACATCTCTTGAAGAGAATGACGAAATATATATCCTACATATATCTTAAACAACTCTAGCACAAAGCAACATGATACAAGTATAGGATAAAAACAATGTATGTCATAAGTATGCTTGTGCCAAGAGAATCCATAGGAGATTATAAAACACAATAGATAAAGCAAATGCTCAAGAGTTTTAAAAACATCGTGCAAGGTCTTCTTTAAAAAAAATTTGAAACTCACAAATATATTGAAGACCTAAATTTTTAAGAAATATGAAAACCCATTTTGCAATTTAGACACAAATAAAAACATGCACAAAGAAAACAAGATGCATATTTAAATAGGGAGATACGGTTTACCAATTTTGCCATTTCCATGGGTTGTGCCGTCCCCATTGTTGATGGTATCTTCCCTTTTGAAAGTCATTTTGTTGATGATAACCCTTCCTATTGCTCCATTTCCAAGGATTATGTCCTCCCCATTGTTGATGATGTCTTTGCCATTTCCAAGGATTGTGTTCTTCCCATTTTTGATTATATCCTCTTCTTGGAAATTTACTTTGTTGAAAATGTTTTCTCCTTCTTTGATCAAATGAAATGTTCATTTGATGTCTCCTTGGCGGCATGAATTTTCTTTGATTATTAATCCGCCGGGTACCTAAAATGACATTGTTTTGTGGTACCCTCAAGTGCTTGGGTCCTTTGGGATTAGTCTTGAGACTTTTAGGTCTCCAACAATAATTAGAGTTATTTCTAGCCCGACAAGTATTTACCGTATGACCCTTCTTACCGCAATAAAAGCAAGTAACATCACTAATATGCATAGGAACTCGATTCCTTTTCATATGATTTATACCATTAGGCTCGTGATCAAGTTTACTCTTCAAATTATCACAATCATAAACATTCACAACATTGGGCAATTTATTGGTACTCAAGTTGGATTTTGATAAATCATTTTTCATGCAATTAATATCCTCAACAAGAGTATTATTTTGTTTTTCAAGGTTTCTAACCTTGTCAAGTGTGGTGGTGTGAACACATGATAGTGATTCATAGGAAGTAAATAAACTATCCTTTTCATTTTTCAAAACATTGAATTCCTTTTTCAAATTTTTGTACTTAACAAGTAAATTTTGGAATTCATTTTGAAGATCATCAAAATCATTTTGCAAATCACTATAATCATTTTGAATAACAATATCATAGGAAGTAGAGGGTTTAAGACATACCTCGTTTTCTTCTTTGATGCCCATAAAACATTGTTCGACTACTTCATAGTTGGAAGTTGTAAAAGGCTTATTCCTTAGATTTGAACTTGTATCCCTTTGAAAAGTAGATGCTTTTGTTTGAGTCCTTTCATTTTCATATACTCCATAGATGGCTTCTAATTTTTGCCATACTTCATGTGCCGATCGAATTCCTACAATATGTTCATATTCCAAATTAGTAAGTGAACAATACAAAATATTGAGAGCTTTACCATTTAAGGAAATGATTTTTTTTCTTCATCATTGAGTTCCTTGAGAGCTTTGGAGGTGTATGGTGTGTCTTTCACTGGAATGGATTCTCCATTGATGGTGATGTTCCAAATATCGAACCAGCAACCTTGTAAATAACATTCCATTCTTTCTTTCCAAAATATATAATTTTTGGAATCAAATAGTGGTGGCTTGGTGGTGGAGGTGCCGGAAAGGTGAGCTTCATTCGTAGCCGACGATCGTTCCTCTTCACTCGCGATGTGAAACGAGCTTGCCAAAGAGTTTGGCTTTGATACCACTTGTAACTCCAAGCGACTACGATAATCTAGAGGGGGGGTGAATAGATTATCTCCATCTTTTCGATTTTCGCCATCTTTTTCGAACAAAACAAGCCAAGACAATAATAAAGGTGCGGGAAGTAAACATCACACATTGATTTATAGAGGTTCAACCCACCTAGGGCCTAATCCTCTACCACCCCAGTATATCCGGGATGGATTTCAAAAAGAAAAAAAGATTTTATTAATTACCAAAATTAATACAACACCTTACAACATCACCTTGAAGAGCACCACACTCTTCTTCAACACCACCTTTGAGATTACCACAATCTCTCTTGAAGATTACCACAATCTCCAACGGCACCTTGTGAAGATCACCATAATCTTCAACCTTGAAGAATACCAAATTCTTCAACACCTCGACAAGAAGATTACCACAATCTTCTTACACCTAACACCTAGATCACCCATATGTGTTATTACCACAAGAACACTCACAAGGATATCTTGTGTTGAATGATTACCCCAAAAGCCAAGATTACAACTCGATAAGAATTATACAATTGAGTGCAAGTGTAATTAAGAATAGCCTAGACCTCAAGAATGTGAAAGTGATAAGCTAGGCAAATTACAACAAGAATAATGACGGAGTACTGATCCCGGGAAATTCCTTCCAACGCTAAGTTAGTCTGCTTATTCTCATTATTAAATATTTAATGGGGCAGTCAGAAGGCGAAGGTCTACATTATCAATGAAGGATCGAACCATGGGAACGAATCTACAGGGCTATCACCATATAAGACATTATTAAATTAGAAGTGTTTGCTTGAGTATATCTTGTTGTGTTGTGTTTTTCTCTCTTGTTGTTGTGCTTCAAATCTTCCTCTATTTATAGGAGATGATTGATCCTTGATAGGCTCCTCTTCGAATCTGATATCTACAAAAAAATTGCAATTAAAATCAAGAATATAGCTGTTAGAAATCAATCCCACAATTTAGGGAAAACCCGTCTGCTGCACAACGGTTAGAATTTTGCTGTCAAACATTAGGGCGACCGGTCGCATAGAAATAGACGTTTGAAAAATACACAGCAAAATAACACAGGGCGACCAGTCGACGTACACCTCGACCGGTCGACCTCATCCACAACCGGTCCCCCTCATGGGTTTTTAAGGGAATTCAAGTTCTATTTCAAAGATACGCCCAGGTACCGGTCGACAGGGGGTCGATTGGTCGACGATGCCGACACACCAGTCGACCGGGTCGACTGGTCTATTTCAAGTCCGTCTCATTTTTCTGTTCCAAAATTCATCTTCAGGTACGGGTTGCCCTCTACGGCGACCGGTTGACCGCGAGACAGAAATGTTGTCCAATTTTTGTCGAAAATAAAACTCAATAAATACTCCAAAAATTAGTGAAAACATTTTAGACCGATCGCGAGTATTTAGACAACATTTGGAAACATTGTTTGATGTAAAAACACATTAACTCAAAATCATAAAAAGTGTTGTCCAATTTAATGTCGAAAATAAACTTGAAGAAATACTCCGGAAAATATTAAAACCATTTTAAATCATTTAAGAGTATTTGGACAACCTTTAAAAACATTGTTTTGGTATAAAAACAAAACCATCAAAATCATGATAAAACCATTTATCAAACAAAGCTCAATTTCTTCATTGGAATTCAAGTTCAACAATGCCAAGAAGGTGGTTATATTCCACACTCATAGTATACAAAAGAAGAAGTGAGGCATTGAATAAGAAAGAACCATCTCATCCTCTATGACTACCCTGTAAAGATTAACAAAGGTTGAGGAAGGCATATCAGTCGACAAACATATTCGAGGTATGTTCATTCACTTTTATTACTCCCATAGACTCGACATTCCATATGCCTTACATCTATATGCTCGACTTCAAAAACTATCCCAACGAATCTCATTAAAGTGCCGTTAAAAGAAATTTTCAAATATTTAAAAGGCACTTCTTCTTATGGCTTGTATATCCAAAATTTTAAAATGTTCATATTTTTTGGGATAATAAGTCCGATGATAATAATTTTTCAAAATGTGGTTCGTCATAATCAAACAAAACATATTGAGATTCGATATCTTTTTCTAAGGGATTGCATGTTTAACAAAAACTTGAGATGTGTTTAATTCCATCTCAAGGATAACTCGTGAATTTTTTAATCGTTTACCGCCGAGTATTTTACTCCATTTGAAGCTTGATTATGACATAATGTATATTGAATGATGTCTATGTTTGCATTTTGCACGTTTTTAAAACTTAGGGGCGAAAAATCGGATTTTTGTATCAAATTTTGGATTTTCAAACAGATCAAAACAGTGGTACATCGGGGGCTTGGGCGATGGTCACCCATAGCTCCGACCGGTCGCCATCAGCCTTGACCGGTCGCCCACTGTGTAATTTTGGTTAAAAACGTCTCTGTTCTTATTTTCTGCCATTTTGGCTTATTTCTCTCTATCTTCGTCCCCTTTGCAAATTTCACACACAGTTCACTTCTAATGTGTTTTATTGCATAATTTACATATATTGGGGATTATCTAGCTCAATTATCATCATCATTGCTCGTCTTTACCGATTGAATGGTAAGAATTCTACTCCTTTATCTCAATTGGGTTGAACCCTTGAGAACTTGACTTATATGTTTATTTCTTGATGCAATTCTTATACATTTGTGTTGAGCATGATGATTGTTGATGGATGATATTTGTTAAATTGCTTTTGGTGATGAAAAACTTGGCTTGATTACATTTAAAAGGGCTATATATATCATCAATTTTTACGCCCGCCAAGTGTTCGATAAAATATTTCAATGAAAAATTCATTACCTACATGATTCTCTCATTTTCAAAAGTCTTATATATTTATAGAGATCATGTTTTTGCAAATCAAATGAGTTTTCATAAGCCTCTACAAGTCGTATGATCGACTTTTTCTCTCCTATTTGATCTATAAGCTTCAATGTTCAAAATAGCTCGATACATCGGTTTAGTTGCGCACTTTGATATGATTATATGATGTTTTTATCGTGCTAACATTCTTTTTGATGATTCCAAAGGGGGAGAAACATGTTATAAGCTTATTAGCTCATAAAAGCTAAAATAAGCTCGAGAAAGAAGCTATAAGCTTTGGTTTCTAAAAGCTATAAGTTGTGGATTATATTTAGTCCAATTGTTGTTTGATGAACTTATATACTTGTCTAATGATGTTTTGTTGACAGGGGAGCTTATAAGCTCTTGTACTTAAGTCCAATATGTAAAAGCTAAGCTTTTAGCTTGTGGTTGATTGCTTTTACATTACTCTAGTTGTGCATATTGATAGGGGGAGCTTTTGCAAAAATGTTTTTTAAAATCTATACTCCCATCCTTGTGATTATATTGCATGGAATGTTGTCGCTCACAACGGATAGTTCTTTTTAACCGGTAAAATTGTTTTGTTTTCAAAATCGACCTCGTTAAAATTGTTTTGGTTTGTAATCATCAAAAATGGGGAGATTGTTTGATAAATAGTTTTATCATGATTTTTATGATTTTGTTTTTATACCAAAACAATGCTTTTAAAGATTGTCCAAATACTCCTAAATGATTTAAAATGGTTTTAATATTTTCCGGAGTATTTCTTTAAGTTTATTTTCGACAAAATTGGACAACACATTTAATGTTTTTGTGTCCATAGGTTTCTTACATTGAAACTATGTTTCTAAATGTTGTCTTAATACTCCCGATCGGTCTAAAATATTTTTACTATTTTTCGGAGTATTTCTTGAAGTTTATATCGGACAACACTTTTGATGATTTTGTGTTAATGAGTTATTTCATCAAAACTATATTTCTAATGTTGTCGAAAATACTCCCGATCGGTTTAAAATGTTTTTACTAATTTTTTGGAATATTTCTTGAGGTTTATTTTCGACAAATATCGGACAACATTTCATTTTGGAGGTCAACCGATCGACCAAAGAGGCGACCGGTACCTGGGAACGAGTTTCGTGAAACAGAACTCGCAGAAACCTCAAAATGGTCAGGGGTGACCGGTCCACCTAGGGGGCGACCGGTCGCACCCCAGGGCGACCGGTCGACCACCCCCTGGACCGGTCTCCCCGTGTAATTTTGCTGAGTATTCTTTCAAATCTTATTTGTGCGCGACCGGTCACCCTAATGTTTGAAAGCAAAATTCCAACCGTTGTGCAGCAGACAGCTTTTCCCTAAATTGTGGTATTGATTTCTAACAACTATAATCTTGATTAATTGCAATTTTTTGTAGATATCAGATTCCAAGAGGAGCCTATCAATGATCAATCATCTCCTATAAATAGAGGAAGATTTGAAGCACAACAATAAGAGAGAAAAATACAACACAACAAGAAATACTCAAGCAAATACTTGGTCTTATATTGTCATTATTCTTGTTGTAATTTGCCTAGCTTATCACTTTCACATTCTTGAGGTCTAGGCTATTCTTGATTACACTTGCACTCAATTGTATAATTCATTATCGAGTTGTAATCTTGGATTTTTGGGTTATCATTCAACACAAGATATCCTTGTGAGTGTTCTTGTGGTAAGAACACACTTGGGTGATCTAGGTGTTAGGTGTAAGAATATTGTGGTAATCTTCTTGTTGAGGTGTTGAAGAATTTGGTATTTCTCAAGGTTGAAGATTGTGGTAATCTTCACAAGGTGCCGTTGGAGATTGTGGTAATCTTCAAAAGAGATTGTGGTAATCTCATAGGTGGTGTTGAAGAAGAGTGTGGTGCTCTTCAAGGTGTTGTTGTAAGTTGAATTTGTATTAATTTTGGTAATTAATAAAATTCTTTTTCTTTTTCGAAACCCATCCCGGATATACTGGGGTGGTAGAGCACGTAGTCCCTAGGTGGGGTGAAGCTCTATAAATCGACGCGTGTTGTTTACATTCCGCACCTTTATTATTGTCTTGGTGTATTTGGTTCGAAAAAGAGGGCAAAATCGAAAAGATGGAGATAATCTATTCACCCCCCCTCTAGATTATCGTAGTCGCTTGGACTTACAGAATTCCTCCGCTTTGAAATAAATTTTCTAATTAATAAACTGTTGGAGATGGGTAAAAGAAAAGAAATTCGAATTTTGAAATAAGAATAGGGCTTTAGAAAAATTTGCTTGGTAGATGGCTTGTTGGGTCAAAATTAGGCTTGGTCAAAAATCAAGGGTTTTTGGGCTTGATTCTTTTTTCTCCACCCTTTTTTTTCTTCTTTTCCTCTCTTATTCTTTTTTTCCTCCTCTTTATTTCCTTCTTTTCTCTTCTTCTCTACCGCGTCTCCCAGCCTCTCTCTCTCTCTCTCTCTCTCTCTCTCTCTCTCTCTCTCTCTCTTTTTCTTCTTCTTCTTCTTCTTTTCTTCTCTCTTTCTCTCTCCTTGATTTCTATTTTTTGGTTTTGCGTTTTTGGGGCTTTGGGTTTGAGAAGAGGTTGGCATGATGGAGGTGCCGCCGGCCATGGCGTCGGAGCTCGGTGGTGATGGACGGCGGTTGAAGAGGAAGAAGGAGAGGAATATTTACCTTCTTATTTAGTGTAGGGAGTTTTTTGTGTAGAATAACCTAATGGGGTTTTCAATTTATAGGGCAAGGATTCAAATGATTTAAGGTAAGAATATTTGCTGGAATCTTATGCCATATGTGAATGATTTCACTTCCCTTTTGCATGTTTGATTTATTACCATTTTTAACATGATTTTTCTTTCTTTATTCCGGAATAATATCTGAAAATATAACCCCCAAATTAGAAAATTTAGGGTTTTGAATTTCTAAATCATCCGAAAAAATCGATTCTAGTGAAACCCTAATTTTATCCCCAATTTAAAAAGAACTGGGTATTACACATATCATCAACATAGATGATCAGCAGAAACACAAGGGACTTAGCATCACATTGAAAATACAAGCAGTGATCAAACTGACTTCTACAGAATTTTAAATCTAGCATGCACTGATTAAACTTTTTATTCCACTGTCTAGGAGACTGTTTTAAACCACACAAAGACTTTTTCAATAAACACACATAGTTGGGCATGAATTTATCTTCAAAACCCTTAGGTTGTTTCATGATGATTTTCTCATCCAAGTCCCCATGTAAGAAAGAAGTTTTAACATCAAGTTGCTTTAGTTCCCATTTAAACTGAGCAACTAAAGCTAGCTTAATTCTCACAGTTACAAACTATAAAACAGTAAAAAATATCTTAGTGTAATCAATACCTTCTTTCTAAGTAAACCCCTTGGCTACAAGTCTAGCCTTACACCTAGCACCTTCAGATTCTCGTTTAACCTTAAATAATTACTTACTATCCACAACATAACAGTTTGTAGGTTTAGGTACAAGCACCCAAGTATTATTAACTTGCAAAGAAGTCATTTGATCTTGCATAGCATTCAGCCATTTCACAGAGTTAGTAGATTTCATTGATTCATAATAGGTTTTAGGCTCAACATTTTTAATTTATTCAAACACAGAGAACACATAAGAAGTCATGTGAAAATCGGCAAACTTATTAGAGATTCTAACATTTCTTCTAGATTCAAATCATCATTATTAACATGTTCATCAACTTGTTTAGTTTCAACTAGAGGAAAATCATCATGCACATTATCATGCAAGTTATCATTCACATTCTTAATATCATTATACACATTTTCAGCATTCACAGAATCATGCTCAACATCAATAATCTCAGGACTATCATTCACAGAACTAGAAGTTAAGTTAGAAAGCTCCACTTTATGAGGAATAGTGGGGTTTCGAGTTTCAGAAATAGATTTAGAATCATCAAGTCAAGGGAATTCATTTTCATTAAAACCCACATCCTTACAAATAATCACTGTGAAACCATTTTCTGACTTATACCACAATCTGTACCCTTTAACCCCATTAGGGTATAAAAAAAACACATTTTAAGGACCTCGGACCAAGTATATCAAGTTTTTGATGCACAAAAGAAGAATAACCAAAACTTTTTAAATTTAAAAAGTCCACAAGTTTTCGAAACCATAAAAATTCCGGATATTCCCCCCTGAAAGGTACAAATGGGGATCTATTAATCATAGGTTGTTGTATGAACAACCTCTCCCCAGAACTTTTTGGAAAGACCAGATGTATTTAGCATACTTCTCACCATTTCCAAAAGAGTTCTATTCATTCTCTCAGCAACACTATTTTGTTGAGGGGTGAATGATATTGATTTGTGCCTTACAATTCCAGATTCAACACAAAGTTGATCAATAAGTTGGTTATAGAATTCCAACCCATTGTCAGTTCTAAGATACTTAATCTTTTTACCAGTTTGATTTTCCATCAAGATTTTGTCCAATATGGGTCAAACCCATATCTCTAAAACTAAATTTCCAACAATCCCTCCTATGAATCAAATTAATGCATGCATGTACTAAAACTCGCTTGAAAGTCTCATCAAACTATTATCGCATCATGATAGGTAGCTTGTGGCCTGAACCTTCCTTAGTAAAATATTATCGGATTTACAAGCTACTTAGAGATGTTATATCTTGAAATATTCAACCGTTTTTGTAAACCAAAATAATAATATTTACACATAACAATTCTAACACTTAATATTTCACGTTGTGTCCATTTTGGTCTTCGACTCTATCTTATATTCATAAGTGTTCTTCTGAAGCGGCCATTACTTCTTACTTATATAGATAATCTCCTATGATGAGTATCTTACCATACTCTAACTTTCAGGTATAGGAACCAATAAAAGTCTAAACTTAACCTCACCACATTCTCAAGTTTTTGCACTTGGACGTTCTTGGAATGAGCTAACTACATATTCCAAGTGTTCAACTGAACATTCATAGCTTAGTTGTCCCATTGCACCAAGGTCTTGGGATCTCTAATTCACAAGGTTGGGTTACTACTATGAACATTCTTATTTTGTGGATTTTAAACCCATTCCCTTTAACAACTTGTACAATTGATCTTGATTTATGCATTTTATTAGCAGATCCATCAGATTTTCCTTTAACTTCACATAGTCTCCTGAAATAACCTCATTCGAGATCAACTGTCTAATAGTATTTTGTCTTTGATGAATATGTATAGACTTACCATTATACATACTAACTTGTGCCCGTCCATTAGCTGATTGGCTATCACAATCTATCGCTACAACTAGCATAGATTTATCCCAATAAGGAATATCTTCCAAGAAATTTCTAAGGCATTCAACTTCTTCTCCAACTTTATCTAAAGTAATAAACTCGGATTTCATAGTGGATCGAGCTATACATGTTTGCTTAGAAGATTTTCGTGATAATGCTCCTCCAACTATTGTGAACATATATTCACTCGTGGATATATTCACTTGTGGACTTTAAGTCTTTTATGTCGGATATCGAGTTGGCATCACAGTATCCTTTTAATACTGTTGGATATCTTGTATAATATATCTCATAGTTCATGGTGTACTTTAAGTATCAGAACACCCTTGTCAATGCTTTTCAGTGATGCTTACTAGGGTTACTTGTGAACCTACTTAGCTTGCTCACTGAATATATGCAATGTCTGTACATGTACATTAATTAAGTACATCAGAGAGCCAATTATCCTTGCATATTTTAGCTGAGAAACTGGTTCTCTTTTATTCTTGCCTAAGTGTAGAGTAAGGTCTACCGATGTCTTAGACGGAGAACTATCGAAATGATTAAATTTTTTAAGTATACATTCGATATAATGGAATTATCACAAAACAATTCCATCTGAGGTTCCAGAGATAGTAATCTTTAATATGACATTAGATAATCTCATATCTATCATGTCAAAGTTTTTCTTTAACATTCTCTTTGCACTCAAAATTAAGTCATGATTACTTATCATAATCAATATATCATCTACATAAATGCAGACAGTGATGTAATCATCAGTGGTACATTCAATGTAGACATACTTTGTCACATTTGTTGGTTCTGAAACCATTTGACAACATAGTTGAGTTAAATTTTCCATGTCGTTGGTTAGATGTTTATTTTAGTCCATAAAGTAACTTAACAAGTTTACACACATTTTTCTCTTGTCTGGGTGCAACAAATCCCTCAGGTTGTTCTCTATAAATTTTCTCTTCAAGCTCGCCATTCAAGAAAAGTTTTCATATCCATTTGATGTATCTCAAGTTAATGCAAAGTTGCAATATCAATAAGAACACAAATGGACATGATCCTTGTAATAGGAGAATATGTATAGAAGTCATATGCTTCTTTTTGTTTAAACCCTTTAGCTACCAACCGAGCTTTATACTTATCTATAGATCCATTTGTTTTATACTTCCTTTTAAGGATGCACTAGCATCCTAAACGTTTGCAACCCAGTGGGAGATGAACAAACTCCCAAGTATTATTATTCATAGTGAAAGCTATTTCATTGTTGATGGCTTATTTTCAAAGAGGAGATTTTTGACTAGACAAAGTTTCTTGAATAGTTTTAGGTTTGTTTTCTAACTTATAAGTTAGAAAATCAAGTCACTTAGTTTCTTTTGTCCTTTTATTAAACCTTGGTTCCTCTTCATCACATTGATGTAAACCTGCAGCTTCATAAGTTCTTTTGTTCGAACTTTCTTCATTCATTTCTTTGCAATTAAATATGTTTTCGAATAATACAACATTTATTGATTCTATGATCATACCATCATTTATATTAGGAATCGCTAACTTTTGCACTAGAAACTATAACGCACTGCTATTATTTGCATATTCGATGAAAATGTAATCAATCATTTTAGGATCGATTCTAACTGGTTTGGCTTAGGTACTTCAACTTTAGCCAAATACCCCACACATTAAGGTACCTATATGATGATTTCCGATCTTTTCATAACTCATTTGGAGTTTTATTTTTACCTTTTTTTGGTATTTTATTAAGAATGTGGGTTGTAGAAAGTATAGCTTCCTCCACAAGTTTTGGGGTAAGCCAGAGCTTATTAACAACGCATTCATCATCTACTTAAGAGTTTGATTTTTTGTGCTCAGTAACACCATTTTATTGAGGTGAGTATGGAGCCATAGTTTGATGAATTTTTACTATTTCTGAGAAGAATTCTTCAAACGGAGCAACTTACTCTCCGCCTCTATCACGCGAATTATGTTAACTTTCAAGTTAAGATGATTTTCAACCTCAATTTTATAAGTTTTGAAAGCTACTAAAGCTTCAACTTTGCTTTTTAAAAGATATACATAACAATATCGTCAATAAATATTATAAAGTATTTTTTCCCACCTCAAGTTTGCACAAGTTCTAAATCACACACATCTGTGTAGATTAACTCAAGTGGTTTGATACTTCTTGTCACTGAGTGAAATTACTTTGGCCAATTTTCCTTCAACACAAACTACACACTTATCTTGTTAATTTATTTTAGTCAAATGTATTAAATTTAAATTTTCAAGTCTTTGCAATGCGTTGAAGTTAATATGTCCTAATTTATCATACCATAAATTATAACACTCACGTAAATAAACAAAAGTATAGACTTTATTCATCACCTCTTGGCGGATAATATTCATTACTCATTTTAATGAATCATTTCTCTAGGTAGCCTTTAGCTAAAAACTGATCGTTCTTGCCCATTACAAACTGGTAAGATTCAAACACTAGCCTAAACATGGTTTTTCTTAACAGGGGGCCATAAACTAAATTTTTGCAAATGTCTGGGACATGCAACACATCCACAAGCATCAAATCCTTGCCGGAAGTCATTTTCAGCACCACCTTCCCAATCCCTTTAATTCCCCATGAACAGCTTCCATCCATTTATTGGAGTGTAGGAAAAAAATATCTCCTTGTCGGAACAAATGTGGTGAGTAGCTCTAGTATCTATCCACCATTCCCTTGTATTATCCACTATATTAGCTTCAAAAAAATGATGGTAAGATCGAGCACTGATAGGTCTATCAAAACAGTTGTCCTTAGTCACATTTCCTTGTTGTTGGTTGCCATTTTTATTGCCTTTTCTTGGTAGTCGACAATCCGTGGCCATATGAATCGGTTTGCCACACTTGTAGAAATCCCCTTAGAACTTTTTAGCCCTTCCCGATTTCTTATCATTCTTAGGGTGCTTCTGTTTCTTGCTAGTTCTCGATTCTTAAAGATTAGCCTTAACCTTTTTATCCCAGTCTAGTTGGATTTAACTTCAAATTTTCGGTTGTCTTCCTCAATCCGAAACCAAACTACCAAATCCTTAAGCCTTATTTCCCTGCACTTGTGCTTGAGGTATTTCTTGAAATCTTTTCACAATGGCGATACTTTGTCGGTAGTTGCAGCCACTTGAAAAGATTCATTCAACATCATCCCATCAGACACTAAATCATGATGTATGATTTGAATTTCCTACACTTGGCTGATTACTGTTTGTAAGTCCAAGTGGCTACGATAATTTAGAGGGGGAGTGAATAGATTATGCCCATTTTCTCGATTATGCCCTCTTTTTCTAATGTAAGAAACCAAGACAAGAATTGAAGTGCAGGAAGTAAACAACACACGTCGATTTAAAGAGGTTCAACCCACCTAGGGCCTAATCCTCTACCACCCCAGTATCTCCGGGATGGATTTCAAAAAGAAAAAAAGATTTTATTAATTACCACAATTAATACACCATCACCTTACAACACCTCTTTGGAGATTACCACAATCTCCCTTGAAGATTATTACAATCTTCTACGACACCTTGTGAAGATTACCACAATCTTCCGACTTGAAGAATACCAAATTCTTCAACACCTCGAAGAGCACCAAACTCTTCCACAAGAAGAATACCGATATCTTCTTACACCTAACACCTAAGATCACCCAAGTGTGCTCTTACCACAAGAACACTCACAAGGATATCTTGTGTTGAATGACGAACCCAAATTCAAGATTACAACTCGATAATGAATAATACAATTTTGAGTGAAAGTGTAATCAAGAATAAAGCCTAGACCTAAAGATGTGAAAGTGAAAGACCTTAGACTATTACAACAAGAATATAGAATTTGAAGATCAAAAGTATTTGCTTGAATTTATCTTGTTGTGTTGTAGTATTCTCTCATTTTTTGTTGCATCAATTCTCATCTATTTATAGAGGATGTCTTGAACTTGATAGGCTCCTCCTAGGAGATTGAAATCTGTAAAAAATTGCAAGATAAATGAAGAATATAGTTGTTAGAGATCAACACCATAAATTGAGGAAAAGTTGTCTGCTGCCAACGGCTAGAATTTTGCTATAAAAACGGTATGGCGACCGGTCGCGTAGAAATGAGAAAACCTTGAAAACACTGAGATTTTACATAGGGCGACCACTCACCATGGGGTTCGACCGATCGACATCCCCTTGGACCGGTTGCCCTCTTAAAAAATGCAATATAGAGAAGTTTGCAAAATTCGAACCAAACTCAGACACCGGATGCCCTATAGGGTGACCGGTCGACGTCACCCGTCGCCCTATAGGGTGACCGGTCCACCTCCCTTGTTTTAGCAAACATGTTGTTCTCTGTTTTGCACAACTTTTAGATATGGGTTTGCCCTATAGGGCGACCGGATAACCTCAAAACAGATGAGTTGTCCAATTTTTGTCGAAAATAAATTTCAAGAAATACTCCGAAAAAATAGTAAAAACATTTTAGACCGATCGAGAGTATTTGGACAATATTTAGAAGCATTATTTTAGTGTAAAAACACAATGAAACAAATTCATCAAAATCATGACAAAACAATTATGTGTTGTCCAATTTTTGTCGAAAATAATCTTTAAGAAATGCACCAAAAAGTTAGTAAAAATATTTTAAATCATTTAGGAGTATTTGGACAACATTTAGAAATATTGTTTTGGTGTAAAAGCAAAATCATCAAAATCATGATAAAAATATTTATCTAACATTGTTTTGGTATCACAACAAATTTCTTTGTGTCGGCACCTTTCATTTTTACTTTTTCTCCAAAGAGTCCAACGACTCTTTAGTATCTTGACTGAACTGTACACGTTATATAATATATCCATTAGAGTGAACGATATGCTTTCCATCTCTTCAAAACGTCAATTTTTGTCTTGTGATTGTTAGGAAAATATGTTAGTTTTCTAAGAAATGGTTGAAAATAGGACAAAAATTGAAGTTGAGGCTATAATTTAATTCTTTCTCCGCAAGACAAAATTACCATGTGTATAGTGCTTTAAACGGATAGGTGATCATCTCTAAGATACAACAACTTCCGTTCTTAAGTTAGTAACACTATAAAACTTAAGAACTCAGTGAACTATAAGTGTTAAGTACATTCAGTCATTTGATGAAAATAGATTAATCAATATGTTGTGTATTTAGTATGAAGATTCAATTTCTTTTTTCTGTGTTAATCAGTTTAAATTTCGGACATAAAAGAGGATATTTATTGGATTTTACATACCTTATGAAAATCGTCATGTATTTTGTCTCAAACATACATGTTCAAAGGCCAAAAATGGACATTTAGGCACTTATAAACGCATTAATTTGAAGTTGCACGATCACAAGCACTTTTGCAACTGTTCAATACACAATATCGCACACAGTATCGCAAGACTGCACCATCTTTCAATCCAAGTCACGCGAGAGCCCACCCGGTGAACAGTGGAGTATTAGCGCACGACCACGTACAGAACTGGTTGATCGCGTGATTAATTTTAGAGAAGCCAAATATATTTTGTCTAAAAAGATAAGGGTTTTGTAAGCCCAAGCCTAGGCCCACAACCTGAATTGAGCCGGAGTCGAGTTAGGCCGGCCGATGCACTGGCGGGTGGTATGTGCATGTGTATTTTGGACCGAAATCACTAGCATGTAGGTCCTCCTTCCTCTGAAAACGTCGGTGCCCTAAGCGCACAAACTAATACTCTAACTTGGACATATAAGGTGAACACATTTTGGCTAAGTAACCCATGTGGGTTGGAGTGTCACTCCACCCCACACTTTTTCCAATTTTCAAAATAATTTTATGTTTTTAGTGGCCAAATGGTACATTAGTTCCTCATTCACCCGAAATTTATTTTTGAGAAATACAAAATACTAATCTCATCTACTCACTTAGTAGATTATGATTCTGTAATTTATTTCAATTTCCTATAAATGGAAATTACTTAATTGTTTGGTCTAATATGGGTCAAAACTCAGATCTCCAAAACCAAATTTCCAACAATAGAAAACTATTCAGTCACAAATAGACAATTATTGAGTGATTGAGATATCCACATTCCAAAGAAAGCAAAAAAAAAAAAAAAGAAAACTTTTAAAATATGCACTTAGCAACATAAGATATTTAACCAAATTGAACACATAATACTTATATCGCATCACGATGAAATTAACATATAGTTATACCCATCTTAATTGTTCAAGCCTGGGCAGTCGGACATGTTACAAACTTGACATTACTTATAAATATACATATGCAGTCCTACACTTTGTCAAAAATTATAACTTGTTGACGGTTTTTGAATAAGGTCGAAAATAATATAGAAGAAAAGAAAAGTCCTGATCACAAGACGATCAGGTAGTGTAATATTTAGGGCCTCGTTAAAAACCTACCGGAGTAAAACCCAGCATTGTGGGAAAAATCCTCAGTAGGAAAAGAGTACCCCTGCCAGAGGAATCCAAAAGAACCATAAAAACACATAAACACAAACTATCTAACAAATCTATACTGACTACGACCAACATAATCATCATTAAGTAAAGAAACAATATCCGCAGGAGGCGCGTCCCACCACTTGGATTCTGAGGATTTACTGAGACGATCAGCCACACGAATTCCCCCCGATATATGCGGGAAATAAAAAAGTTCATCTATGAGATCAAGTGCAACGAGTAATTCCATTACCCAAGAAGATGCCACGGGACGGAGACATCGCAATTACGAAATAAGTCGGCCAAAAAAGATGAATCAAATTCCACCAAAAGGTGCGTCCCACCCTTATGATGCGCAAAGGCGATCGCCTTAATAACAACAATATGCTCAGCCTCAAAAGCAAACCCAAATCCGCATTTCTCAACAAAGCAACCTCTGAAGAATCCCCTAGCCGTACGATAAACATCGGCTGCAACAAGACGGCCTAGAAATCCAGATGTACTGCCATCAGTGTTAACCTTAATCCAACCTGGAAGAGGAAGGTGCCAATTAACCAGAATGATACGGGGGGCTCTGGGAGCACGACCCTGGACCTTGAGACGATTGAGACATAGTAGATCATCCTGAGTGTTATTCATGCAACCCTCATCCAGAACGGCATATTCCAGAATCATTGCCTGGAGTTGATCCAATGCATCCTCCGGAGACCATTTATTAATATTGAAAATAATGTCATTCCGAATATGCCAAAGGAGCTAATGGCGGATATAAAAGCCACCTTCCAAAGAAAGGACACCTGATCACTGAACTGAAAGCCCATTACTTGAACAAGAAATTCATTAAAGCTATGAGTCAAATGAATAATGACAGCAAAAACCTCAGCCATCCATCCCCAAAGATGACCTGCAAAATCACAAGAAATAAAAATGTGATCAATTGATTCCGCCTAAGAGGAACAAAGACTACAAAAATCGGCCCAATGAAGCCCTAATGTCGCATAACGTCTAGAACTGCCAGAGGCCCAAAAAATCGCTCTCCAAACAGTCACAGTTCTCCGTTCTGGGATGTGCAAAGACCAAATCCAAGAACCCCCTCTAACCACCTGAAGAGCAGGCTGCAAAAATGAATAGGCCTATTTAGAAGAAACCACACCATCCATAGAATGCATCCATATTCTTTTATCCTCTGAATGCGGGGAAAGTGGACAACGGATAATGTCCCGGACTATATCTATGTAAGCATCCACAAAAGAGATGGTGAAATGCCAAGTGCCATCATAATAGAAGTCCGAGATCATTTCCTTATAATCAACCCGATATTCATTGGGAATGCCAATCCGATCCGCAATGACATATTCGAGCCAATTATCATTCCAAAATCCAACAGAAGACTGCGTCCCTGGAATCCACCTCGACTCTGTCAAACAATTTTGAATAAGAGGATGAAGACTAGCCCAGATCGAAGAAGGTAAAAAGGAATTACAGATCACCCCGTTCGCCAGAAGGTATTGATCGTGAAGAGTGGCGAGAACAATATAATTCGAATTGATGATCTTCCAGCCCAATTTCATGATATAAGCCTGATTAGCCGTGATGATTGAGCGAACCCCAAGGCCCCCTTCTTTCCTAGGAGTGCAGCAGCGAGCCCAATTAACCACATGATTCCCTTTCTAGGATATGTCACCAGTCCAGATAAAATTACGCATAGCCTTCTCAAGCTGCTTAAGGAATGAGTCGGCCATTTGTAAACAAGAATAGAGTGCACAAAGAGCTCATGATCACAGAGTTAACCAAACAAACCCTTCCAGCAAGCGAAAGAGAAGACCCCTTCCATCGTTTGAACTTAAGAAGCACCTTGTCAAAGGTAGCTTGAAGAACCCTCTGCTTAGGGGCCCCTTAGAAAATAGGAACGCCAAGGTAGGTAGTAGGAAAATCGCCCCTCTGAATCCCAATAACTGCTTGAATCCGATTGCAAATGTGTCTGGAAACCAAAGCCCCCAAAAAAAACCTTGGATTTGTTAGGGTTGAAAACTTGGCCCGAAATTGATGCATAAGATCGAAGAGCTTGGCGAACATGACGGGCATTACCATTCGTAGCCTCACAGAGACTGACAATGTCATTGGCATATAGAATCGTAGAAGGGAAATGGATGTTCCGAGGAGCAACAAAAAGGCCAAAGACTACTAGAAGCCACCAAGTCAGCAGAAAATTCTACCCAAAACTTCCTCAGCAACACAGAAAAGAATGGGAGATAAAGGATCGCCTTGACGCACACCTCAGGAACAAGATAAGTAACCCACAAGCGATTCATTTAACAAAACTCAAATACGCACCAAATTAAGAATCACCGAGATCCAGCCAATGAACTTTGCAGAAAACCCAAATCTATGCAAAACATAAAGCAAGAAGTCCCAGCTCAAAGTATCGAAGGCCTTATGAATGTCAATCTTTAAAATCATGTTCTTGTTGGCCCTATTCTGCAAAATATTATGCCTTCCAAAACCAAGGTGATGCAGTCATGAATATGACGTACCGGGATAAAACAAAACTGAGTGGGAGAAAGAATCCTACTGACAATTTTCCCGAACCGAGTGGCCAATATTTTTGTAATAATCTTGAATATGAAATTGCTCATAGCAATTGGCCTGAAGTTTTCAATAAGAATGGCATCTTTGCATTTAGGAATAAGCACCATAAAGCTGGAATTGAGCCCATCTGGCAAAGCCCCATACACAAAGAAGTGGCGAACCGCCTTAATGACATTAATAGAAATAATATCCCAACACTGATGATAGAAAACCCCATTGAAATCATCCGGGCCAGGGGAGATGTCGACGCCGAGATAAAAAACTGCCTCCCGAATCTCAGTCTCAGAAGGCAAGGATTGTAGAACTACGTTTTCAATATCTGAACAAGCCGGAGAAATAATACGATCAATATTAGAATAATCAACCGACGATCCAACCGGAGCCGCAACCAAGTCCTCAAAGAACTGAATAACATGATTACAATTGGCTGCAGTGCTAGTAGTAAGCTGGCCGTCAATCATCAAACCGTGGTTACCAGACCGAGAGGTTTTGGTTTAACAATGATGGTTGGAAAAATATGTATTACGATCGCCATCACTAAGCCAGACTGCCCTTGATTTTTTACGAAGAAAATCAGATTGCATCGATAAGGCCTGATTGAGAGAACTTTGAGCAATAAATTCCTGATCCATGAGATAATTCGTGTACCCAATAGTCTCAATATCCGATTGAATCTGCTTAAGTCTCTCCAATTTATCATCCACAACCCGATTAATATCACCAAAAGCCTCCCTATTCCGAGTACGAATCATTGAACGCAACTGCTTGAGTTTACACATCAGTTTAATTAAAGGATTAGAGCCCCTAATTGGAATAGTCCAACATGAAGCCACTGTCTGCTGAAAACTCGGATGTTTAACCCACATATGCTGAAAATGGAACGGACCCGGGCCCCTCGTAGCTTGCGTCGAACATGAGAGCAAAAGAGGGTGATGATCGGAACAAATACGAGGTAGGACAAAATTATCCATATTTTGCCAAAGGGAAATAAAATCATCGGTAGCCATGGAGCGATCTAACCTGGCCTGAATGAGATTATGCGGAACCCTCAAAGCACACCATGTGAAGAAGTGACCCATGGTCGGAATGGATGCCAATCTCGAATTATCCATGAAATTGCGAGAGTCCTGGCAGGAAGCAGAGAAGCAATCCCACGACCCTTTTTCTCATGATTACCAAGAATAGCATTGAAATCCCCCATTAAAACCAAGTCATCCATACCCAAACCAGTAATATTATCCCAGAGGTACAGACGATCCACATGATTACAATGAGCATGCATAAACCCCATATGAAAAGTGATACTAGCATAATGAACCTTAATAATAAATAATACACTGATCCGAAGTGAGAACATGCTAAAGAATCGTGACATCTGAGTGGTGATAAATCCAAATATTAGATTTCCCAGTAGACCAGAAATTATGCAACACAAACTGAAACCCCATACTACCCCAAAAAGACTCATGAACAACATCCAATTCTACCTTGGGTTCCACGATGGCACCCAAGGATGGGTTGTGATGTTGACAGAGGGCTTTGAGAATATTGCGAGAAGCAGCATTCCCTACCCCTCTGATGTTCCAGAACATGCAATTCATGATATAACATCGAAGGTGGAGGACAATGTTGAAGACACGGGAATAGGCGCATCAGAAGAGGTCTGCAAAGTCATAGGTCCCGTGTCCCCAGTAGATGGACGAGTCTCTGAGGCGAGAGTAGACCCCTCTTCATCATAATCAACCCATCTTTTAGTAGCCACAATGTTAAGATTGGTAGCTCCGTCAGAGTTCGGGGTGATAGCAACCTGATGAATAGGAGGTGTGAAACCATGCTCGATCTCTTTGTGCAATTGTTGCCTGTCCACATCAAATGATCGATCCCGGAAGGCTCTACTTAAAAGTCTGATAGGTTTCTCGTAAGGATATTAGACCACATTAGATGGCTTTCGATTCCCAGATTGAGGTGGCAGAGAAATCATAGGCAGGGGTTGAGAATCCTCAGTGACAGAAACTGGAACATCCAAAGATTACGAATCATTAACCAGATCATCCGCTTCAGCCAAAGCGACAAACGAATTACCCAAACAAACATTAGAGGAAGCCGTGACGTTGTGAACATCGGGCACCAAAACCGGATGGAGAGAGACGGACGACTGTGGGCCCGATAAAACCGTATCATCCATTGAGTTAACTATAGTTTTTCCTTTATCTTGTGCTTTCTGCACATGATGATAAGCTCTGCGCTCCTTAGTACGTCCCCATTGAGAGGTAGGACGTCCATGAGCTTCTTTATTATCACCTGACTTATGCATGCGACGACAGGACATAGATGTGTGTCCGGTGATACCACAAGTGGGGCAGAAATCTGAAAGTCGTTCATAGCTAATCGACAGAAAAGAACAATGACCCATGTGTTCCAACATAATATAATCTTGCAAGGGCTTAGCAAGATCTACTTCCACCAGAACCCAGACAAAATGGCCCAGAGAACCATCCAAAGACCTCTTGTCAATCTGTAAAGGATTACCAATGGCCTTAGCAATACCCAAAATAAAGTGCGGCTTCCAATATTCAAGTCTAAGCTCAAATATGCGAACCCAGACACTAGCAATCAAGGATGTGACTTTGTAGGGGTTGAAATCTGGCACCCACGGAGATAATCTGATGTTGCCCAGATTAAGGAACCAAGATACCCGAGACTGAGCCCGAGAATGATCCTGCATATTATCAAATTTGATATAGACATAACCCTTACCCAAGGGGATTAGCTTCCAATTAGTTTTAATACCCCATAAATCATAAAGACATTTTTGAAGCGGCAAAATATCCCAAGGCTTATTACCTTTACCCATAGTAACACGCCCAATCAAGGAAAAAGTGAATATAGAGATGCTTTGTTTATATATATTTTCTTCAATCGTAACTAAGTAATAATCACCCTTTTTAATAGGTTTACGAATCGAGCTATCTAAATCATTAACCACATTAGAGTAGGTTTTAGGATTACCTGGAGGGTGTGTATGTAAAGAATCTAGCGTAGGGCCATTACCATTACTTAGAGGGGCATAAGAATTAACAAAATTTGGGCTGAATTTGGGCATAGTGGCAAAAAACTGAGAATCCCCAGAACCAATTTTGGATACATGACTCAACAATGGGAAAACATTGGTGGAATCACTTTGTGGAGGAGCTCGAGCACCTACTTGTCCTGGAGAACTATTGCCAACCCGATTGTGGATCACATGCTGAGGGAAGCCAGAAGGAGGAGCCCAAGGGCCATCACCCCCTGGGAGGGGGCGACCATGTACGAGGTAGTAATAGATGTTCCCCTTGAAGTATAAGGGAGGGGGGACGGTCCCCCATGGTCTGCATGCACCATGGGGGAAGGGGGAAAAACCCCTTGATCATGAAACTGAGAAAGGGCATGAGGGGCGGCCTTTTTGGGGACCCATATATTCGGAAAACAGAATGAAGCCCAGTTGAATGCATGGTGAGGATTTCTTGGGTTGTTGTTGACGGTGGGGAATGAAGCTGGATGGAGAAATCCATATGGACCAAACAAAGAAGGTGGAGACGCGACCATCGTGCGGGTTGCATCGGACGGCTGGACGTTGTGATCAGACATGGTTGTACATCGAGAAGAGCTAGGGTTCGTAGCTTTTGGGAGAATTACAGGCTTGTGATTAGAAGTTCGATGTTAGGCCATGGAAGGAGGACGACTAATCCATGGCGTGGAAGGTGGCCGGCGATAATCAACGTGGAAGGTGGCCGTCGATCACAAAGGAGGAGAAAGGGTAGAACATATTAGGGTTTTTTAAATTTATTTCCTTGGTGCGAAGTGCAATATAAAACCACGAATAATCTATAACTTGTTGATGGTGCACAAAAGGATCTTCTTCTTGAACAGACACAAAAGAGGGACTGTCCATCTATTTCTTTGCATCATGTGGAATATTAACTTAGACAAAAGATGATTACTTATGAAAAAATAAGTCCTTCTTAGCGTGATATTTGATCTATGATGTTAGACCAACATTGACATACCCACTACCAAAGTGATATCATATTTCTGCTAATTTGGCGGAAGAGGGCGTCGTGCGGATTGTGCCATGTTGGACTCTGATGTAATTATGGAGTCCGCACACTTCGGACGCTGCAATATCCTGGCATCCACTAAGCATGAATCCATATCTCCAACAGATGTATGTTTCTCTCTAGTCTCCAAATTCAGCCTTGTTGCATTGTTGCCTAATGAATCTTCATCCACAAGAAAAAGCTTCTTTCGACATAATATTTCTTCCTTACATAAAGACATACATCCGGTGGTAGCAGAATGAACAATGGGTGACGGATCTAAAACCAAAACCAGAATAGGGTTTAGAAACATTTAGATTGACCTTGAATTGCAACTCTTCCTCCACGTCCCCAAGCACTTGTTTTAGAACATTCCAACAATATTCACCCAAATGGAAAAAAGTTTTCGCTAAGGGCCAGTGTTGTCCAATAAATTTAATGCCCAAGTCAGACACCTAAACTCACTGTAAAATATATGTTTGCAGTAAACATATAATGTCCATGCAACTAATGAAAGTATGTGAGTGGGAATAAATGAATTCATTCCATACAATTATAAGTGAATACTGAAACGAACCAGTTTAGTTATATTAAAACAATGACTATTAAAATATGAAATAAATACCTCTATTATTTTTATGTGTTGATAGAACAAACATGGAGTTCACCGATTCACAGTAAACCATATCAAGGTGTTCTAACAAATACTTGAAAGTTTTGTGTCTTTCCTTGAGTGCATAAATAGTTTGCGAACTTCTTCAATTGTGAAGTCAAACCATATGCTCTGTTTAAGATCTCTTGTGTTGTCAAACAACAACATTTCATCTTGAAGTCATCCGTGAGGGTGGTAGTGTTCGATCATTGCATAATTGTGTCACAAAAGGCTTCCTCAACCTCTGGTGAACATTCATCATTAAAATGGTTTGGTTCAAATAAAAAGTCATGCATAAAGCTCGTTGTTTGAAATTCATTTATTTTGTGACCACTGAATATGTTTGAAAGTTAGCTTTGTATTTAAAGAAATGTCATTTTGGTGGAAACAAGTTGTTGAGTTAATATAGAATTTAAAAACATTCGGCAAGTTGCTTGGGTGAATTTAGGGACGTATATATATTACCACATCATTAAATATGCACCGAAATATAATCCGCCGGTTGATTTGACTAATTTTGGTTTGTTTCATTTTGACGACAAACAGGTGCATTGTAGATGGGATTGATTTTCAGCTGACTCACTGACTTAGTAAATGTAAATGTAGTGCTCATAGCCATAGCAATATATAGTAATCATAATAGGATTGAAGAATAGTAGTTCACATAAAGTCCATGTATGTCAACACAATAATTAAAAAATATTAGTACATAATAATGCGTTTACGTCTTTTTACCTCATATAACCTACAAAAGTATAACTGTGAACAATGAATGTACATTAAATTTAGTCAACTGGGTTTGCATATTTGTTAAAGGGTTATATGACCTTAATGGAGTGATTGTCTGTTATTTCGGCCATAGGGTTTATGTCTCAATCCATTACACCAAATGAATAATTTTTTCTTTATTTTCCATTCAATTGTATATAATTTTTTTATTTATACATTATTTAATATGCTTATATTTTATTACTATTAATGTAATTAAATAAAAACTTCCATAATTTTTCATTAATTAGTTATATTACAAAAAGAAACATTACAATTAATATTAGTATCTCTTTTAGTTTAAGTTATTATTATTTGTCATTTATTATTATTTATAAAAAAGGTTAAGTTTAGATTATTACAATTTATTGCTAAATTTAATTATTTTTTAGTTATTATAAATGTTCATCCAAAATATTTACTACATACCAAATTTAAATAATTACAAAGTTATAAATTAATTATAGATAAATTGTAGGGGTGGCAATTCGGGTTATCAAACCGTGTTCGTGTTTAGCTTCGGGTTAATTTCGGGTTATATTCAAAATACATCAAAAAATAAAGAAAATTTAAGATATTTTTGGACAAATTGGTGACTTCGAATCAGATCCGTGTAAGTCGTGTTCGTGTCAACATTCCACAAGATACATCAGACCATCAAGACGATACCCGAGCACGTGCAAAAACAACAAATGACAATATCACTCGGAAATCCTTGAGACAGACATGTCATTCACTAAAATTGTGTTTTTAAGTTATTTTTGTGGTTTTTTCCTGAAATTTTGCATTGTTTTTCCTTTGCTACCCGATCGGCTTGTGATCATGACTTTTTCCTTTTTTTTATATATATTTTCATTTATCTAAACAAAATCCAAACTATACTTTGGCATGTAGGCAAGCAAAATCAAAAGATTCAGTTAACTCCTAATTAGTTTTTATTATTTGAAACTCTTCGTGTTCGAGCTTCTCTCAGTGACTTCAGCTTGTGTTCTGATCAGTATAATCTTTTCGCTAAACCACAAGTGTATGGTGTAGTTTCTAGATAGTGGCAAACAAGGTCGTACATTCCACATGAATTGGTACGAAGCACATAAAGTATAGCAAATCTAGTATTACAATTTTATTGAAGCGATTGTAGTACAAGAAGAGCATCTACTTAACCCTAAAATTATCAAACTAAAATATCTAATTATTGTAAATCGCCGAGCTTCACGAAATTCAATCAATCACAAAACCAATCCTAGGACTATGAACTTAACATATTTCATCAATATTATTCCAATTAGTGTTTCACAATAACCAATTTTCTTGTATCTATGGGTTTAGTTCCTAACATAGTTTATTCCCTCTCCCGAAGCAATAAAACCATAGATCAATGTAGGTCCCAAGGGGTGTGAGTGTAAGGTTTAGAAGGGAGGGGGTTGAATAAACCGTACCAACTTTTCGATTTAGTCCTTTTAAGATAGTTCAGAGTTAATACTTCATGACTAAGTCCTTGATGGGGACTAAGTAATTAGTTAAACAGAGTTAGCCACTCAACAGACTCGACGAGCTCTGTGATAAGTTGTTAGAATAACTCACCGCTTAGTCTAAGTCTTAACTCAATTTTGCAAATATATTGGTGTGATATGTTTTCTAATTGGAAGACTTGAATTTGGTTTAAGTTTGTTTTAACACTTGGTTTTAGCACTTTGTTGAAAGTCAATTGGGTAACAAATTTATCTGATTGAGATATAAAATAATATGGTCACAATTGAAGTCTTGAAATTTAAATGACACAATAAATTTTATAGAGGTTCGAAGATGGGGTAATTTTTCTAATCCTCTCTTCTCCAACTCCTGGAGGAATCCACTAAGCATTGATCGAGTACAAAGTGGTTATCATCCGGATGCAAGTCTTGATCACACGGTGACTTGATCCTTTGTGACTCGATCGAGATGCCTTGGTCATTTGCTCAAAGTTGGCTTCTCGCTCGACTCAACTTCTTCACAGGCGTATATAATTTTTTTATTTGTCTTGCTACTACATTGACTCACTTGCTCAAGTTTCTTGGATTTGATCACGAAGCCCTCCAAGAACTTTAAGACGGGTTCGACCTTGAACCTTTCTACAATCCCTCGTGGAGTGTAGACCCCTTTGATTCTTCGTATTTCTCTTCAACTGATTTAAGTCGTCTTTCCTTCACGAGGTAAGTGTTGGATTGATTTCCTTCAAGTTTTGGTCGAGGATTTAGCTTGAATGATTTCAGAATATTTTGTAGGTTACAGCTCAATTGATAGCTTGAATGTCCGTAGTACAGGTAGTCAAGGTAACCTCTGTAACTCTTTCTCAAATTGATTCCTCAGCCTTTTATAGTGTTCTTTTGAAAATCGCCCGTTGAAGAGATAGGGTAATTTTCAAAAGACATTTGGGGTCGTTGGCTTGTCTTGTTCTCCTTGAAATTGACATTTCCTCGTATTGAATGAACCTTGACTTTTCGTAAGTTCGATTAAACAAAAGTGCGAGTGTTTCCCATTGGTTTATTTAACTCAATCCTTTACACTTGGTTTTTCCTTTTGCACGCTTCGGGACTAAGCACTTTAAGAAAGGCAGTATGGAAGTATTACTTGTTTAAGTAACTTTCTTGACTTTTGTGCAATGGATCCTTTTCAGTTGTCTTGACTTGACTGCAGTTCTTTAACTTCCCCAGATGACTTCGAGTCACCTTCCAATCATTGGATGACTCAAAGACATTACTTCAACTTGAGACTTGGCTATCTTGGGTTGACTTGATCGAAACTTTTCACACGTTTATTGCATCTCAAACTTTGATACTTCACTTTTGATCGAGTTCTGTCTTCTCTTCCTTGCCATACTCACTTTTGTATCACAATTGAGTCTTCATTCTAGTCTTGATTGACTTCTTGCATGTTTAGGCATAGTGACTTAATTTACCTCGAACAACCCTATCTATTACAATGCAAATTACAAAGAAAATGGGGTGCCAACTTTCTAGTCTAAGTTTTAAAAGGCATTCATCAAAATCTAAAAATAAATTTCCCAACAATTTCCCCCTTTTTGATGATGCCAAAACTTAAAGCATACATACAAAATGTAAATGTCAAAGATACATACAGATAGTGCAGTAACAGAGAATGTATGCGTAGAATCAATCTGTTTATTGATCATAACATTGTTGTCCTTTACACAGTTGTTTACAAAGTGTATCAGAGCAACCATCTATGTCTACGCAAAGAAAATAGAGAAATTACAGATTTCTTATTCAATGTACAGAAGACTTACATACTTATGTATTTACAAAAGTAAATTACATGAAGGGGTGGACAACAACACTTCATCTCCTTCGCTGCCTCCTTCTTTCCTCATCAACTCTATCTTCTTCTGACCTTTTTCTCTTCTTCTCTTCTTCAGCTGCTTTCTTTTTCTCATATGCTTTTCTGGCAGCTTCATCTCTTCTTTTTCTTTCTTGTCTTTCTTCCCACAGCTGAGTTTGTCTTTTATTCTCTTCCTCGATTCTCTTTACATACTCAACATTGTTCTTGGCCACTTGCAGGTTGGCTACTTCGTCAAACCCAGCCCAATAGATCCCTCCTTTCTTCCCTGGATCTATGTATTCTATATTTTTTGGTAGAGGTCTAGGTCTGAAACCTCTTCCTCCACTGCTTCTTCCTCTTCCTCTAGGTGTGTCTTATACTGGGGCCTTCTTCTTCCCAGCAGAGTGATTAGCAGAGCGATCGCGCAGTCTCTTTGTCTGTCGCCTTCTTCACATAGCTTGAGGCCTTTTTCCTAATACAAGTCCCAGGCTTGGGCCATGGTCATGTTCACGAAGTGTTGGGAAATTATTTTTAGATTTTGATGAATGCCATGTAAAACTTAGAATAGAAAGTTGGCACCCCATTTTTGTTGTAAATTGCATTGTAATAGATAGGGCTAGTCGAGCTGAGTCAAGTCAGCTATGCCTGAACATGCAAGAAGACAACTGGAGACTAGAAGGAAGACTCACGCGAGGCAAATTTGAGTGTGGCAATGAAGAGAAGACAGAACTCGATCAAGGTGCGGTGAGTGAAGTGAAGTATCGGTCAAGTCAACTAAAGACAGCCAAGTCTCAAGTTGAAGTCAAGAGTCATTCAATGATTGGAAGCTAAGTTCAAGTTGAAATGATGTAAGAGATAATCGAAAGAGATGATTGTCAAGAAAATTACTTAAACAAGAAATTCCAATCTTGTCTTTCTTAAAGCAACTAAGACAAAAGGAATGTCAATTCCAAGGACTGCAACAAGACAAGCCAACGACCACAAGTGTCTTTTGAAAATAAGCCTATCTCTTCAACGGGCAGTTTTTCAAAAGAACACTATAAAAGGCTGAGGAATCTATTTGAGAAAAATGTTGGTTACCTTGACAATCAAAAATCAAATACGAGCAAGAAAAGCAATATCTGTAACCAAAAATATTCTCAAGTTATTCAAGTTCAATCCTCAACCCTACATTACGAAGGAAATCAATCCAACACTCACCAACTTCAATCAGTTGAAGAGGAAACATTTGAAGAATCAAGGGGTCTACATTCCACGGAGGATTGTAAGAAGGTTCAAGGTTGAACCAGTCTCAAGTTTTTGGAGGGCTTCGTGATCAAATTCAAGAAACTTGAGCAAGTGGGCTGTAGTAGCAAGGCAAAATGCCTCGCCTGTGAAGAAGTTCGAGTCGCACGAGAAGCCGATTGTGTGACCAAGGCATCTCGCATCGAGTCCCAAAGGATCAAGTCACCGTGTGATCAAGACTTGTATCCTGGGATCATTAACCACTTTGTATATTGATCAATACTTAGTGGATTCCTCCAGGAGTTGGAGAAGAGAGGAGTAGAAGAATTACCCCATCTTCGAACCTCTATAAAAACTTATTGTGTCATTTACATTTCAGCGTTTTAATTTTTGCATATTACTTTCATATCTGCTGATAAATTTGCTATCCATTTGATAATCAACAAAGTGCTAAAACCAAGTATTAAAACAAACTTAACCAAATTCAAGGGTGTTATGTCTTCCGCTAAAAACATATCATAGTCGAGTTAAAGTCTTTAGTCAAAACAGCTGAGTTATTCTATCAACAGCTTAGTCGAGTCTGTTGAGTATCTAACTCTGATGATTAACTAACTTAGCTGTCCATCAAGGACTCAGCTGTGAAGTATTAACTCTGAACGTTTTAAAAGAACTAAATCAAAAAATTGGTAAGGTTTATTCAACCCCCCTTCTAAACCTTACACTCACACCCCTTGGGACCTACAAGTGGTATCAGAGCGGTTGGTTCATTGAGCCTTCCTTTGGTCACCGAACTAGATCTCCAAATTTTTCAAAGGTTGTTTTAGCACTTGATCTTCCAAAACTCTTTTATTCAGCAAAGTTATTATAATGGAAGCAAATTTGACACGCATCCCTATGTTCACAATTGAAGAATTTGATGATTGGAAAATTCGTATGCAGACTCATCTATTTGCATTACACGATGAAATGTGGATAGTAATAGAAGATGGGTCACTCCAAATCTTAAAAGTGAACACATGCAAGGAAGGAGAGCCGTTTGAAGGAGAAGAGGATGTTGCTCCCAGGCGGACCGATGGTTGAAAAATCAAGAGCTGAATGGACAAATGATGACAGGAAAAGATATAACTTGGACAATGTGGCCAAGGACATTCTTTACAAAACTTTAGACAAAGCCATGTTCAACAAAGTCAAATCATGCAAAACGGCAAAAGAAATCTGGGACAAGCTAACCTTGATTTGTGAAGGCTCAGAGCAAATCAAGGAAAATAAACTATCTATTGTTGTACAAAAATTTGAAAACTTTAAGATGTTTGCAGGAGAAACCTTGGATCAACTGGATGCTCGGTTCACAGAAATTACCAATGAGCTATCTGCACTTGGAAAAGAATATACACAAAAGGAAATGTGTATGAAGATTTTAAGAAGTCTCCCAAATGAGTGGGATATGAAAGTCATGGCCATTAGACATTCCATGGACCTATCAAAGACATCCAACCATGAGCTATTCTCAAATCTCGAAGCCTACGAATTTGAGCTGAGAAGAAAAGACCAAGAGGAAACAGCTGTGCCCAAAATAGCTGCTCTAATTGTTAAAGATGGCAAAAGAGCTGAGGTCGTCAAAGAAGTCATTGACCAAGAGGAGATCGCACTGATGGTTAAAAGGTTTAACAAGTTCTTCAATAAGAATTACAAAAGAGGCAAAGGTGAATCCTCCAGAAGACACTCAGCTCCCTCCAAGTCAAGGGAAGAAAGACCACCCAAGAGAGCAGAGCATCAAAAAGTTGAATATCAAAGAGCTGACAATCCAAGGATGGAAAGAACTGATCAAAAAGTTGAAATTCTATGCTGGAACTGCAGGCAACCCGGTCACTATGCCATTGAATGCCCATATCCTGTAGTCAACAAATACATGAATGAAGAGGAAAGAAAAGTCTTCAGAGAAAGAAGACAAGAAAAGAGAAAGGCAATGTTGGCTGCAGAAACTACTGAGACAGTCAAGTCAAAAGACACAGCAGACTCGGAGAGTAGTGAAGCTGACTACTCAAGTGACTCTGAAGAAGAAGCCTTGATCTATCTAATGGCTAAAGAACAAAACCAACCAGACCAAGAAGATGAGGTACACTCTAACTCATCACACTCAGATACTAGTGATAGTGATTGTGACACACACATTTCATCACCCACTGATCTTTATGATTCATTAGGCAAAATGATGAAAGATTTTGAATACATTAAATCCTCACACACACTACTAAATGAGGAAAACAACCTACTCAAGAGCCAAAACTCACAGCTGACTAAGGAGCTGAGTACTCTAAGTCAAATAGCTGATGAGAATAAAAGTCTAAAAATTTGAAAATGCTAAGTTAATAGCAGAGATAGCTGCTATAGAAAAGAGGGAGAATTACCTCAAAAATGTGATTGCCTCATTCACTAAGGCATCTAAATCCTTGGATGATCTAATTATGAGTCAAAGAGAATGTAGAGATAAGACAGGCTTAGGATTTAATTCCTCTGTACTATGTCAAGCTCCAAAAGTGATTTTGGAAAAAGGATCTTCAAGTAATGAAGCATCTCTAAAATCCAAAACTCCAAATGGTGCACACACATTGATTCCAAAGCACAATCACAAGCAAACTGACCTTGGTTATAAAGGAAAAGGAAAAACAATCGAGTTGAGTGTCTTTGAGAGGACAAATGAGAAGAAAGAAATCGGCCGAGTTCCTCAAAGAAACTCAAAACAGGAGATACTCTGTAAAGAAGAAACAGAGCTACCAAAAGCCCCAGAAGGTCTATAAAAGAAACACATATGATGTGAACTATCAGCAAAGACCTATGGAATATAAGCCTAAGTGGCAAAGGCCTAGAACTCAGCAAAGGCCATTCCAAAGGGATAAGAGCTATCATCAGCACACATATGCACCTAGGCACTACACTCAGAGATATCACAACTACCCAAAGAAGGCAATTGCTAAAACACATGCACAGGCATACAGACAAAAGAGACAGCTGTATGAACCTAGAACCCCCAAGCAATTTGCCAAAATTAATTATGATTATGGCACTGATAGATGGCAACCTCTTAGAGTCAAATCATGTGGCTATAGGTTGGTTGGATCATCTTACAATACTAACCCCTCAGGACCCAGGCAAGTATGGGTACCTAAAACCTAATTTCCTTGATTGCAGGTTCAAGGAGCGGTTGAGTGCCAAGGAACCTGTACATGGATAGTGGCTTGTTTCCGGACACATGACAGAAACAAGAAAAATCTATCAAAATTCAAGGAGGTTAGAGGTGCAAAAGTCATATTTGGAGGAAATGAAGCTCCATGAGAAATAAGAGACATTGGATCCATCAAGAAAAATGGATTAGAAATTACAGATGTTGCATATGTTGAAGGCCTCAATTTCAACTTGCTAAGCATAAGTCAACTCTGTGACAAAGTCTACAATGTTGGATTCAATATGGGTGTATGCCAAATCAAGGACACTGAAACTAATGAAATATTGTTGCAAGGATGCAGACAAAAGAACATGTATGTGGTATATTGGTCAACTGCAACACCAAACACTTGTCTGCTAGCAAAGAGCACAGCTGAATCAAGTTGGTTGTGGCACAAGAAGCTAAGTCACCTGAACTTCAAAACTATTAACAAACTCACAAGAAGTAATCTTGTGGAAGGACTTCCAAACTCAGTATACAAGAAGGAGAGTATATGTGATGCATGCCAGATGGGAAAACAGATCAAATCATTATTCAAAGAAAAGACAGGTCCATCTTCAACAAGAATATTGCACCTGCTACATATGGATCTATTTGGTCCAGTTGAACCAACCAACATAAGTGGGAAGAAATACACCTTGGTGGTAGTAGATGACTACTCAAGATATACATGGACAATATTCATGTGTAAGAAGAAAGAAACTCTGCAGAAACTACCACAGTTGATGAAGAGAATCCAAAATGAGAAGAGTCAAACCATTATCCAAATAAGATCTGACAGAGGAATTGAATTTGTCAATGGTATAATAACTCAGTACTGTATTGAAAATGGTATTGGTCATGAATTATCTGCATCAAGGACTCCATAGCAGAATGGAGCTGCAGAAAGAAGAAATAGAACTCTCAAAGAAGCAGCAAGGACCATGTTAGTCAAGTGACGGGGTTGCCTAAAAGATTTTGGGGTGAAGCAATAAACACAACATGCTATACTCAAAATAGATGCATGATAAATGATAGTCGACAAAGACTCCCTATGAGATTTGGACAGGAGAAAGCCAAATGTTGCATATTTTAGAATATTTGGATGCAAATGCTTCATCCATAACAATGGAAAAGATAATTTAAAGGCTTTTGATGCTAAAGCGATGAAGGTATCTTCTTAGGATACTCGGTGAAAGCAAAGCCTACGAGTGCTCAACAAGAGAACAATGGTTACGAAGAATCCATCCATGTGGTGTTTGATGAACCCAATGTAAATGGAGAAGACATTGAAGAGTCGGTGATAAGTCAATCAACCAACGATGCGAGAAGAGTCCCATGTTGAAGTCAAGCCGGAATTATAAGTCCGGATGAAGATGAGATAGTCGAGTCTCTCAAAGACTAAGTGATGATGAAATTTGATCAAAAATTTGCGGCGATGTAAGATGATGAGAGACCATCCATCAAAATAATCATTGGAGATGTAAGAGAAGGTGTAAAAACCAGATCAGAACTCAACAAGAAACTATGTTCACTTGCTTCATCTCACAAATAGAGCCTAAAAGATGTGGACAAGCTTTGATGTAAGATGGCCATGCAAGAAGACCATCCGGTTTGAAAGGAACAAATCATTGGAGACCTACCCATCAAAGAAGGTGTAAAACCGAAACAAGATGAATGAGGAAGGTTCTGTGGTGATAAAAAAGCTATGATTGGTAGCCAAAGGGTATTGCTTCATCTGAACAAATTTGAAATGAGCATGATGGGAGAAGCCATAAGGATGTTTCTTGCCTTCCTTCACAAGAACTTTATTGTATATCAAATGGATGTAAAGAGTGCATTCCTTAATGGATTATTGGAAGAAGAAGTATATGTTGTACAACCAGGATTTCATAAGACTCTTGGAGATAAATACAAACTCAAGAAAGATTTAATGAAGAAATTTGATATGGAAGAGACTTGAGCAAATTCAAGATGGAAGAGCACTTCAATTCGAGAACGGATTCAAAATACCAATGAATACATCAAGATGGGAAGAGTATATCGCTTGTTCAAAAATGGATCATCTTTGGATGATAAATTCTCAAATCTTATGCAAAGCAAATTTGAAATGGCATGAGGGAGAGTAGATCTTGGAAAGTGAAAGAAGGATGCAACCTTCATACTTATTAGATTTAATGAAGAAATTTCATTGCTCTGAAAATCAATGAATACACATCACCAAAATGGATATGGATGCAGATGGCAAGCTGTAGATCAAACATCACTTATTGGATCATTGCTCTATCTCATTGTAGGTGTATGTGCAAGATTTCAATCTGCTCCAAAAGAAAGCCACATGACTGCAGCCAAGAGAATCTTGAGATATTTGAAAGGAAGCCAAGAAGTTGGCTTATGGTATCCAAAGGAAGGTGGATTCAAGCTAATTGGTTATTTAGACTCTGACTATGCTGGATGTAGAGTTGACAGGAAAAGTACCTCAGGCACATGTCAAATGCTTGGAAATAGGCTAATTTCCTGGTTTAGCAAGAAGCAAAATTCAATAGCTACCTCCACAACTGAAGCAGAATACATAGCTGCGGGCAACTATTGTGCCCAAGTCTTATGGATGAGACAACAACTGAGAGACTATGAGGTTGAAGAAAAGGAAATTCCAATTATGTGTGATAACACAAGTGCAATTTCAATCACTCAAAATCCTATGTTGCATTTAAGAACAAAGCACATTGATGTCAGATATCACTTCATAAGAGATCATGTTCAAAAGAAGGACATCACCTTGGAATATATCTCAACTGATAAGCAATTAGCTGACATATTCACAAAACCATTATGTGAATCAAGATTTGAAGAACTCAAACATGAATTGGGGTTAATTGAGCTGAGTTGACATTCAGAAGACTCAAAGAAAAGAGATGGAACATGAAAAGATGAAAAAGGCTGAACTCTTGAATCAGCTAAGTGAATCAGTCGTATCGGAGAATCAACTGCACAGAGTTGGCTGACAGCTGAGTATCTATGTGCAAAGAGAGAAGAGTTAAATCAGCTAAGGAATAAGCTGAGTCATTTATGAGCAAAGTGACAAAAATGCAGTCGTTTTTACTAAGCGGGAATGTTTTTAAGAATGACGTCAGCATAATTATGATGTGTACAGTCAAAAGCTGCACACAAAGCTTATGATTGGATATAAATGTTGTCGCATTAAATACGAGAAATTATGTGTAAATTGGCGTGCAAAATCTAAGCCGTTGATCTTGATCAAATTTCAAAAACCACCCGCACTTCCTTTCATAACCTATACTTATACCATTTCGTCCGATTTTCTCTCACTTTACCAAAACTGTTCATCTCTCTCGAAGGCAAAGAATGAAATTTTCTCTCAAAACCCTACAAATCCTCAAGTTCATTTTCAAAGTTTCGTTCGGTAAAACATCGAGAAATGGCATCTACTCATGATTTCGTCAAGTTGGGAAAGCAAATCCATACTGGGTCTACTATGGATTTCGACGGCATGATCAAACAGGGGTCTGACGACACCCTTGTGAAGAAGATAGCACAGAAGTTGGAAAAGTCTGGGCTGAAACCATTTTTGACGATGGAGTTTCCGATGATCTACGTGGAAGAGGTCGCATAGTTCTACGTGAACGCTGAAGTTCACGATGAGGGCATCAAGTCCTCTGTTCACGGAAAAGCTTTCACCATTATTGCCAAGGATCTGGCAGAACACTGTTTGTTGCCGGCGGAAGGTGTGCCGGAGATTTATGAAGCTGATGTTAACCTGGCTGCTGCTTGGAAGGAAGTAGCCAAGTCCGACTGTGCTGCGAAGGTGGTCTACACCTAACAAGAAGTGTTGAAAGAGGACTACCACAAATTCTTTGGACATTGTTGCCAAATGCATAGACATCAAATTTGGAAGCTTTGACCAGCTGTCCAAAGCTAAGCTGATCGTAATGGCTGCGATCATTGAAGAAAATAAGGTGAACTGGGCTAAGTTTGTATACAACAGACTCTGCCAGAATATTGGGAATAAATCCTTCAAGGAGGATGGTACGTTTGGAGGTTCCCTGGAGTACGCCCTGGTGATTGGCCGGATGATGGAAGCAAAAAGAGTTCCTCTTCGACATGGAAAGGCGTTCCATGTAAACAAGAAGATGTTCCGATCTAACCTTTTCGGAGCACATAAGAGAGCATATGCAAAGAGAGCTAATACGAGTGAGGGGGAATCAGCTGGTCCTGAAGAAACAGCTGTCTCCTCCTCTCCCCAGAAGAAGGATGCCCCTGTAGCTACTAAGAAGATTGCTGCCCCTGCAGCAAAGAAGAAGAAAACAAAAGATGCTCCTGCCCCTGCAACCGAGTCACCTGCCCCCGCAGCCGTGTCTCCTACCCCTGCAGCCGCAGCGGAGAAGGAAACCTCAAATACCTTCTCCGGTTGTCAAGAAAAGGAGAACTGATAAGCCAAGACGGCCAGCTCCTCAGAAGAAGACGACAGCACCGACCCCCGCCGCCTAGGACTCAGAAGAAACCATATCCGAGCCAGAAATCCCTCTGGTAAGGACTAAAAGAAGAAGAATCATCAAGCGTTCGACTTGAAACCGGGCCGAGTCGGCCACTCAATTTAAAAACAAATACCGGACACTGTTGAAGAAGTAGAGTCCCCAGAAATCATTGATGATATAGCCAAGTCTGCTGAAGCCGATCAGCAGAGGCACATTGAAGACACAGCTGTCGACAGAACAACTGAGACAAAAAGGACAGCTGAGAAAGCAAACTCTCATGTTGACAGGGTTGTATCCCCTCCTGCAACAGACGCTACTGAGGGTGTGGAGCACCAAAGTTTGCTACCCTCAATCCCCGAGCACGAGGGACAGCATGAAGAAGATGACAAGAATGATGATGTGATGATCCTATCCCCACCATATCCAGACATCCAAAATCGTCTGCGAGAATGGAGGAAATGGAAGCTGAGTCGATCCAGGGAACAGTTCCAAAGACCGGAATTCATTGAAGAAGAAGACGAACAATTGAACTTTCTTGGATTGACCAATGTGGTCCAAGCACTGGATGAAGAAAACTGCATAGATATCTTGCAGATCTTCAAGGACAAGGAGAAGGAGAGATCGGAGAGGAAGCCGAGGCTCGTGAAAAGGCCGATTTGTCCCTTTATCGGAACCATCGATCACACACATCCTCATCTCGACATTCTCTCTGGGAGTGATGAGGATCTGGACCCTGCTGCTGCTCTAGAAGAATTGGAGATGCAGCAAGCCATGCGGGAATCCAGGGCCCTACATGAGCAACGATTGTTGGAAGGACCAGGGGAGTCCTCCACATCACAGCTGGAGATTGATCCGATGGGAATGGTGCAGCATATTGCCACTATTGTCGCGGCCACCACTTCCCCAACTCACTCAGAAGAAGGTGATAAGGGAACTGGCGATGAAACTGGGATTATGGGGACCCCAGTCGAGCCAACCCCTAATGAAGGTGTCTTACCACCTGCCCCAACGGCTGAATACTAAAAGGGAACAGCCGAGAGTCTGGAGACGAGTGACCCCATTCTAAATCACTTGGTTGTGCCACCGGTGGGGGAAACTCCCTCCACCTGCGGCAAGGTCGGAGGATCTTTGCGGTGACTACACAATGAATCTCGGAGGCAAAGTGGAGAAGGAACAACAACTGAACACACAACAAGTTGTCATTGATTTGAGGCTCGAGGCGATTGCTTAAGACGCCTCGAGCCGAAGTGCCAATCGCTTCGCGATAGCCAATGACGCCGATGATCGAGGCACGGGAAGGAAGCGCCCGGGAGTTAACACTCTGGGCACTAAAAGTGCAATCCATGGAGTTGAGACTCCAGTGGATGCCACCTCAGAAGACCCCAAGACAGCTGACACTGTCGAAGGGATTGTCCAAGGCCTCGCTGCAGTTGAGAATGCAAGAGGTAATGAAGGCCAACGGGAGGTTGAGACTTCCCGGGGTAAAGAGACGGACGCACAGAACATCCCTCCTACTATCATTGATCCATTTGAAAAGGAGATAAGTGCTCTTCACGATTACCAAGACAACCCTGATGTAACCTTTCTGGGATCTGAAAGTGAAGACAAAGCTGAGTCATCCTCTATTGCCGATCCAAAAGACTCAGCTGAGGATGTTTTTCCAAGCACGAGTAAGTCTGACCTTAAGCCTACTCGCCAAACATTTAATTTTGATGATGAGCCACCCATGGAAATCTCATAATCGTCCGATGACGCCTCTGATATGGCCGAGGACCAGTCAACTCATGTGGAAAAACCGGTGAGACCGATTTAAGTTGTTAAGCAGTGAGGCTCAGCAAACTGGGTCAACTTCACAACAGACCACAGGTGAAACAGAGTCAACTGCGTAGGCTCCTCAAGCTGCAGCAGGATTGACTCCATCGGGAACTTCACGAGCACAAGTTGTCATTGAGCAGATTCTCGTTGCCCGTGATGATCCTTTTGTAGAATCATTTCCATTCTCTCTGGAAGTACCTGACCTTCCCGAAGAATCGCTAGAGATCAAGAACGCTTCCATAAACTCCGATCTCGTTATTCCAACAGACACCATCATCCCAACAGACTTTGACTTTGATGCTGCTTGGCCGCCAGCTGAGACAGAAGTGACAACTGAGGTTCGGAAAGTTTTCAAGGCCATATTTGCAGAGATAGAAAAGATGGAGAGGCACCAGGCCTCACTGGACATGAGGCTGGATAACAGAGATGCAACTGCTGCGTGAATATAATAAGCAAGAGCTCCTGCGCGTAGAGGAGAACATGGATCGGAAGTTCAGCCTCCTCATGGCTGAGATGAAGCAGGTAACATCTGAATCCAACGCCACCCGCTTCGAATTTCGTGCAGCATACTCCGCAGCAGATTCGAAGAATAACTCATCTATCAGGCATTGAAAGGAATACCTAAAGGCATTGAAAGGATCTGAAGCTGAAAAGGAGGACGCAACTATGAAAGGAAAGACAGCTGAGGAAGAGAGAAGAGAGAAGAAAGGAAAATCTGTTGAGGGGGGAGGTTCGAAAGATATGACCTTGATGATTGCTAGAACCCCCCAACAAGGTCTTGTCGTAGCTGATATCATCAGCAAACTCCCAGTGACTCTGCCACTCCAACACTCTGCAGTACCCATGGCTGAAAAGAGAAAGATAGTTGAAGCAGGGATGAAGGAAGTGGAAGGAAAGATGGATGCCCGAGTTATGGATATTCTCAAACAACATGGAGGCATTCCAACAGACAGAGACACCTATGCCATTTCAGATGTCGGAACCGAGCCAAGATCTGTTGATGAATTCAAGACGCTCGCATCTGAAGGTTACTTCGCAAATATGTCATTGGCTCAAGCCTGGGATTTGTACTGGGAAAAAGGTCTCAAACTATGTGAAGAAGCCGACAGCAAAGAGACATCGGCAATACTCTGTTGGTCACTCTACTAGTCACTCAAATTGGGAAAAAGAAGGCCCCAATACAATACATGCCCCAGAGGAAGAGGAAAAGCAAAGTGGTGGAGGAAGAGGTTTCAGACCTAGACCTTTGCCCAAAAACATTGAGTACATAGATCCGGGAAAGAAAGGAGGGATCTATTGGGCTGGATTCGACGAAGTAGCTAACCTGCAAGTGGCTAAAAACAATGTTGAATATGTGAAGAGGATTGAAGAAGAAAATAGAAGACAAACTCGGCTATGGAGAGGAAAGACAAGAAAGAAAAAGAAGAGATGAAGTCGCGAGAAAGGCTTATGAGAAAAAAGCGGCCAAGATGAGAAGAAGAGAAAAAGGTCGAAGATGACATAGTCAAGAAGAGGAAAGAAGGAGGAAATGCGAAGGAGATGAAGTGTTGTCCACCCCTTCATGTATTTTACTATGTAAATACATCTTTATGTAAGTCTTCTATACATCGAATAAAAATTGTATAATTTCCATACTTGCGTAGATATAGAACAACATGATTACCTTAAGTTATGTTTAAGCTTTGATACACTCAGAACAATGTGTAAAGAACAAGAATGTTATGATCAATAAAAGATTGATTCTACGCATACATTCCCGTGATTCTACATTGTCTGCACGTATCTTTTCTTTGTTTAATTATTGTATGAATGTTTTAAATTTTGGCATCATCAAAAAGGGGGAAATTGTTGGGGAATTATTTTTAGATTTTGATGAATGCCATGTAAAACTTAGAATAGAAAGTTGGCACCACATTTTTGTTGTAAATTGCATTGTAATAGATAGGGGGGTCGAGTGAGTCAAGTCACTATGCCCGAACATGCAAGAAGACAATCGGAGACTAGAAGGAAGACTCACGCGAGCAAATTGAGTGTGGCAAAGAAGAGAAGACAGAACTCGATCAAGGTGCGGTGAGTGAAGTATCGGTCAAGTCAACTCAAGACAACCAAGTCTCAAGTTGAAGTGATGAAGAAGAGTCATCCAATGATTGGAAGTCGACTCAAGTCACCGGGGAAGTCAAGGAAATGTAGTCAAGTCGAGATAATCAAAGAGATCCATTGCACGTAAGTCAAGAAAATTACTTAAACAAGTAATACCTCCATATCGCCTTTCTTAAAGTGCTCACCCGAGGAAGCGTGCAAAAGGAATAAACCAATGGGAAGCATCGCACTGTGTCGAACTCAAAAGTCAAGAATCATTTATACGAGGAAATGTCAATTCCAAGGATCGCAACAAGACAAGCCAACGACCACAAGTGTCTTTTGAAAATAAGCATATCTCTTCAACGGGCAGTGTTTCAAAAGAACACTATAAAAGGCTGAGGAATCTATTTGAGAAAAATGTTGGTTACCTTGACAATCAAAAATCAAATACGAGCAAGAAAAGCAATATCTCAGAACCAAAAATATTCTCAAGTTATTCAAGTTCAATCCTCAAGCCTACATTACGAAGGAAATCAATCCAACACTCACCTGTGAAGGAAAGACAACTTCAATAAGTTGAAGAGGAAACATTTGAAGAATCAAGGGGTCTACATTCCAAGGAGGATTGTAAGAAGGTTCAAGGTCGAACCAGTCTCAAGTTTTTGGAGGGCTTCGTGATCAAATCCAAGAAGCTTGAGCAAGTGGGCTGTAGTAGCAAGGCAGCTGCCTTGTGAAGAAGTTGAGTCGTACGAGAAGCCAGTTGTGTGACCAAGGCATCTCGGATCGAGTCCCAAAGGATCAAGTCACCTGTGTGATCAAGACTTGTATCCGGATCGTTAACCACTTTGTATATTGATCAATACTTAGTGGATTCCTCCAGGAGTTGGAGAAGAGAGGAGTAGAAGAATTACCCCATCTTCGAACCTCTATAAAAACTTATTGTGTCATTTACATTTCAGCATTTTAATTTATGCATATTACTTTAATATCTGCTGATAAATTTGCTATCCAATTGATAATCAACCAAGTGCTAAAACCAAGTATTAAAACAAACTTAACCAAATCAAGGGTGTTAAGTCTTCCAATGAAAACATATCACAATCGAGTTAAGTCTTTAGTCAAAACAATTTGAGTTATTCTATCAACAACTCGATCGAGTCATTTGAGTGTCTAACTCTATTTGATTAACTAACTTAGCTGTCCATCAAGGACTCTTGTGAAGTATTAACTCTGAACGTTTTAAAAGGACTAAATCGAAAAGTTGGTAAGGTTTATTCAACCCCCCCTTCTAAACCTTACACTCACACCCCTTGGGACCTACACAAAGTATCTCTCGGATGCGAGCGTCTTGAATTCATCACCAGATCTCGGCTCGGTTCCGACGTCTGAAATGGTATCAGTGTCTGTTTCTGCAGGAATGCCTCCATATTATTTCAGTATGTCCATTGTACGGGCATCCATTTTTCTATCAATCTCCGTCATTTTTGCTTATACTATTTTCCTCTTCTCGGACATGGGCACAGCAGAATGTTGGAGTGGCAGAGTCACTGGAAGTTTGCTGATTATGTCAGCTGTGACAAGTCCTTGTTGAGGGGTTCTAGCAACCATTAAGGTCATGTCTTTTGAACCTTCCCCCTCAACAGATTTTCCCTTCTTTTCTCTTTTCTGTTCTTCAACTGTCTTTGCCTTTACAACATTGTCCTTCTTCTCGGTTGCGGATCCTTTCAACGTTTTTAGGTATTCCTCTTCCCCGTTTTTGGCATCATCAAAGGAGAGAGGAACCCCTGGAAATATGCCAGCAAGCATGAAATCTAGACGGCTGATGGTTGAGTTCTGCTTGGACTCTACTGCGGAGTATGCTGCTCAAAATTCTGAGCGGGTGGCTTTCGATTCAGCTGCTACCAACTTCATTTCAGCCATAAGAAGGCTGAATTTAGTATTCATGTTCTCTTCCACTCGCAGAAGTTCTTTGCGATGAAATTCACGCAGCAGTTCCATCTCTGTGGTATAAGATTCATGCATTCTATCAATGTTTTCTTGCATTCTTTTCTTCATATCAGTGTTATCAGCGCTCCAGATCAGCATCTTATTGTACAATGCTTTGAAGTATCGAACTTGCTCCACACGCATTGTTTGCTATTGTTGCCACCATTCCCAGATCCTGACTACTATCCCACGCAGATCGGCCGTAAGATTAGCATCTCTGTTATCCATCCTCATATCCAGGGAGGCCTGGTGCCTTTCCATCTTCTCTATTTCTGGAAATATTGCCTTGAAGACTTCTCTAACCTCAGCTGTCACCTTTGTCTCAACTGGCGGCCAAGAAGCATCGAAGTCGAAATCTGCTGGACCGATGGTATCTGTGGGAAGAATTGGATCTGGTCTATGGAAACGTTGTTGATCTCTTTCTGATTCGTCATCAAGAGCAGGCAGCTCTAGTGAGAAGGGGAACGTTGCTTCGAAAGCATCATCACGGACATAGGGAATCTGTTCAACGGTAACTCGAGGCCGTGATGTGCCTGGTTGTGTCGATTCTGCTGCAGCTTTGGAAGCCTGCGCAGTTGACTGTGATTCAGCTGGGGTCTATTGTGGTATAGACCCAGCTGGCTGAACCTCAGCTGTTTCAATAGCTTCATCGGTCTCAGCTGGTGTTTCCGAGATTCGTTGTGGAGTCAGCTGCAGCATTCTCCGACCTAGCTGCAGTGGAGAGAGTTTCCCCCTCAGCCGGCACACCAGCTGAGTGACTTGGAATGGGGTCACTCTTCTCCAGACTCCGGCATGTTTCCTGTGAGTTGTCAGCCATTGGGACATGTGGTAAAACACCTTCAGTAGGGGTTGGCTTGACTTGGGTCCCCAAGTTCCCAGTTTCATCGCCAGTTCCCTTAATGCCTTCATCAGAGTGAGCAGGGGAACTGGTAGCAGCAACAATGGTTGCAATTCGCTGCACCACTCGCATAGGATCAATCTCCAGCTGTGATTTGGAAGATTCCCCAGGGCCTTCCATCAGCTGTTGCTCATGTAGGATCCTGGATTCCCGCATGGCTTGCTGCATCTCCAATTCTTCAGTAGCAGCAGCAGGGTCCAGATCCTCATCGCTCTCTGAAAGCATATCAAGGTGTGGATGAGTATGATCGGTGGTTCCGATTAGAGGGCGACATCGGCTTTCGGATGAGCTTGACTTCCTCTCGCGATCTCTCCTTCTCCTTGTCTTTGAAGATCTGCGGGATATCTTTGCAGTTTTTTTCATCCAGTGCTTGGACCATTGTGGTCAAACCGAGGAAATTCAACAGATCTTCTTCTTCTTCAATAAACTCCGGTCTTTGGAACTGTTCCCTTGATCGACTCAGCTTCCACTTCTTCCATTCCCGCAGACGATTTTGGATGTCTGGATATGGTGGGGATATGATCATCACATCATCATCTTCTTCATCATTATCTCCCTGTTGCCCTTCCTTTTCAGGAATAGAAGGCAACATACTCTGCTGCTCAACTCCTTCAGCAGCATCGGGGATAGGTGGAGATATAGTCCTGTCACCAGGAGATTCTGCTGTCTCAGCTACTCCTTGTTCTTCAGCTGTCCTGTCCACAGTTGGGTCTTCGACTTGCCTCTGCTGATCGGCTTCAGCAGACTTGGCAGTATCATCAATAATCTCTGGAGACTCTACTTCTCCAGCTGTTTCAACGATATGTTCCAGCTGAGTGGCAGACTCAGCTGTTTTCTCAAGCTCTGATCGCTTGAAGAGTCTTCTCCTTTTGGTCCTTACCAGAGGAATTTCTAGTTCGGATGCAGTTTCCTCCGAGTCCTTGGCGGCGGGGGCCGGTGCTTCTTTCTTTTTCTGAGGAGTTGGCTTTCTAGGCTTGTCAGTCCTCCTATTCTTGACAACCGGAGAAGGTATTTGAGGTTCCTTCTCCGTTGCGGCTGCAGGGGCAGGTGACTCGGCTGCAGGGGCAGGTGCATCTTTTGTTTTCTTTCTTTGTTGGTTAGAATTTCTTTTCTTTCCACCGCATGGGCAGCTTTCTTCTTTGGAGGGAAGACAACATTTGTTTCCTCGGGGTCAGCTGATTCCCCCTCACTTGTGTCTGCTCTCTTGGCATAAGCTCTACTCTGTGCTCCGGAGAGATTTGATCGAAACATCTTTTTGTTAACATGGAACGCTTTTCCATGTCGGAGAGGAACACCTTTCACATCCATCAATCGGCCAATCACCAGGCCATATCCCAAGGATCCTCCGAAGGATCCATCTGCTTTGAATGACTTATTCCTAATATTTTGGCAGAGTTTGCCGTATACAAACTCAGCCCAGTTTACCTTCTTCTCCTCCATGATCGCAGCCATCATGATCAGCTTGGTTTTGGACAGCTGGTTAAAGCTTCCAAATTTGATGTCTATGCGCTTGGCAACAATATCCAACAGCTTGTGGTAATGTTCTTTCAGCAGCTTCTTGTCAGCTGTGTAGACAACCTTCGCAGCATAGTCAGGTTTGGCCACTTCCTTCCATGCAGCGGCCAGGTTTATGTCAGCCTCATAGATCTCTGGCACTCCTTCCGTCGGTAGTAAGCAGTGCTCTGCCAAATCCTTGGTAGTGATTTTGACTTCCTTCCCATGAACAGAGGACTTGATGCCCTCATTGTGAACTTCAGCGTTCACATAGAACTGCGCGACCTCCTCCTCGTAGGTCATTTGAAACTCCATTGTGAGAAAGGGTTTCAGCCCAGATTTCTCCACTTTCTCAGATATTTTCTTCACAAGGGTTTCGTCGAACCCCTGTTTGATCATTCCTTCAAAATCCACGGTAGAACTAGTGTGGATTTGTTTTCCCAACTTGACAAAATCGTGTGTAGATGCCATTTCTTGAAGCTTTACCGAATGAAACTTTGAAAAAGTGCTTTGAGACTCTGTAGGGTTTCGAGAGAAAACTTTCTTTCTTTGCTTTGGAGAGAGATTAACAGTTTGTGTAAAGTGAGAGAGAAACGGACGAAATGGTATATGTATGGGTTATAAAAGGACGTGCGGACGGTTTTGAAATTTTATCAAGATCAACGGCTCAGATTTTGCATGCCGATTAACATTTAATTTCTCGCATTTAATGCGGAAGCATTTATATCCAATCATAAGCTTAGTATGCAGCTTTTGACTGTACACCTCATAATTATGCTTACATCATTCTTAAAAATATTCCCGCTTAGCAGAAACGACTGCGTTTTTGTCACTTTGCTCATAAATGACTCAACTTGCTTCTTAGCTGATTCAACTCTTCTTCTCTCCATTCACATCGTGACTCAGCTGTCAGCCAACTCGTTGCAGCTGACTCTCCAATACGGCTGATTCACTTAGCTGTTTCAAGAGCTCCGCTCTTTTTCCATCTTTTCATGTTCCATCTCTTTTCCTTGAGTCTTCTAAGTGTCAACTTAGCTCAATTAACCCTAATTCATGCTTGAGTTCTTCAAATCTTGATTCACATAATGGTTTTGTGAATATATCAGATAACTGCTTATGAGTTGAGATATATTCCAAAGTGATGTCCTTCTTTTCAACATGGTCTCTTATGAAATGGCATCTGACATCAATGTGCTTTGTTCTTGAGTGTAACACAGATTTTGAGTGATTGCAATTGCACTTGTGTTATCACACATGATTGGAATTTCCTTTTCTTCAACTTCATAGTCTCTTAGTCTTTGTCTCATCCATAAGACTTGGGCACAATGTTTTGCCCGCAGCCTATGTATTCCGCTCCGGTGTGGATGTGGCTATTGAGTTTTGCTTTTCTTGCCGAACCAGAAATTAACCTATTTCCAAGCATTTGAGATGTACCAAGTACTTTTCTGTCAACTCTACATCCAAAGATAGTCGAATCAATAACCAATTAGCTTGAATCCACCTTCCTTTGGATACCATAAGCCAACTTCTTGGCTTCCTTTAAATATCTCAATATTATCTTGGTCATGATCATGTGGCTTTCTTTAGGACCAGATTGAAATCTTGCACATACACCTACATCAAAGGTGATATCTGGCCTACTTGCTGTGAGATAGAGCAGTGATCCAATGAGTGCTATGTATCTTGTTTGATCCATAGGCTTGCCATCTTCATCCATATCCATTTTGACTGATATATTCATTGGTATTTTCACGTAAGACTTCTCTTCCATGCCAAACTTCTTCATTAATTCTCTGGTGTACTTTGTCTGACTTATGAAGGTTCCATCCTTCAGCTGTTTTACTTGGAGTCCTAGGAAGAATATCAGCTCTCCCATCATGCTCATTTCAAATTTGCTTTGCATGAGGTTTGAGAATTTATCACACAGCTCTTTGTTTGTGGAACAAAAAATGATGTCATCCACATATATTTGAACAAGCAGTATACTCTTCCCATCTTGAATTCTGAAGAGTGTTCTATCTACTTTGTCTTTTGTGAATCCGTTCTCAGTCAGGAATTATGATAATGTATCATACCATGCTCTTGGTGCCTGTTTCAATCCATATAGAGCTTTCTTAAGCTTGTACACTTTATCTCCAAGAGTCTTCTGCTCAAATCCTGGAGGTTGTTCAACATATACTTCTTCTTCCAATAATCCATTCAAGAATGCACTTTTTACATCCATTTGATATACAATGAAGTTCTTGTGTGCAACATAGGCAAGAAACATCCTTATTGCTTCTAATCTTGCAACAAGGGCAAAAGTTTCATCAAAATCTATTCCTTCTTCTTGGCAATATCCTTTGGCTACCAATCTTGCCTTGTTTCTTACCATAGAACCTTCTTCATTCATTTTGTTTAAAATTCATTTTTGTTGGTTTTGAAAAACCCATTTTGCTTCAATCCAATGTGTGTCATCCAATGCTTTGACACATCTTTTGAGTTCTATTTGAGAGATAAAACAAGTGAACAAATCGGATCTGGTTCTTACACCTTCTCTTACATCTCCAATGATTAGGTCTAGTGGATGGTCCTCACCATCTTACATCAAGGTTGGAGTAAGTTAGTTGGATTCAGTCTTCTTGCAATCGTGTGTTGTGTTTGAGCTCTCTCATTATCACTTAGCCGCAGATGTCCATTGTCTTTGAGATTCAGACTATCTCTTCTTCATCTCGGTTAATTGCTCCAGCTTCAGCTTCAACATAGGGACTCTTCTGCATGGTTGGCTGATTCAGCTTGTCAGCTAACTCTTCAATGTCTTCTTCATTTACCTTGGGTTCATCAAACACCACATGGATGGACTCTTTTGTAACCATTGTCCTCTTGTTGAGCACTCTATAGGCTTTACTTTCAGCTGAGTATCCCAAGAAGATACCTTCATCAGCTTTGGCATCAAAAGCCTTCAAGTTGTCTTTGACATTATTATGGATGGAGCATTTGCATCCAAATATTCTAAAATATGCAGCATTTGGTTTTCTCCCTGTCCAAATCTCATAGGGAGTTTTTGTCAGCTGTCTGTTTATCATGCATCTATTTTGAGTGTAACATGATGTGTTTATTGCTTCAGCCCAAAATCTTTTGGGTAGCCCTGCTTCAGCTAACATGGTCCTTGCTGCTTCTTTGAGAGTTCTGTTCCTTCTTTCTGCAACTCCATTCTGCTGTGGAGTTCTTGCTGCAGATAGTTCATGAGCAATACCATTTTCAACACAATACTGAGTTATTATTCCATTGACAAACTCAGTTCCTCTGTCAGATCTTATTTTAATGATGGTTTGACTCTTCTCATTTTGAATTCTCTTCATCAGCTATGGTAGCTTCTACAAGGTTTCTTTCTTCTTACACATGAAAATTCTCCATGTATATCTTGAATAATCATCTACTACCACCAAGGTGTATTTCTTTCCACTTATGCTAGCTGGTTCAACTGGACCAAATAGGTCCATATGTAACAGGTGCAATATTCTTGTTAAAGATGGACATGTCTTTTCTTTGAATGATGATTTGATCTGCTTTCCCATCTGGAAGTCCTTCTACAAGATTACTTCTTGCAAGTTTGTTAATTGTTTTGAAATTCAGGTGACTCAGCTTCTTGTGCCACAACCAACTTGATTCGGCTGTGCTCCTTGCTAGTAGACAAGTGCTTGGTGTTGCAGTTGACCAATTCACCACGTACATGTTCTTTTGTCTGCATCCTTGTAGCACTACTTCATTAGATTCAGTGTCCTTGATCTGGCATACACCCATGTTGAATCCAACATTATAGCCATTGTCACAGAGTTGACTGATACTTAGTAAATTGAAGTTGAGTCCTTCAACATATGCAACATCTGTGATTTCTAATCCATTTTTCTTAATGGATCCAATGCCTCTTATTTCTCCTGGAGATTCATTCCCTCCAAATATAACTTTTGCACCTCTAACCTCCTTGAATTTTGATAGATTTTTCTTGTTTCATGTCATGTGTCTGGAACAGCCACTATCCATGTACCAGGTTCATTGGCACTCAGTTGTTTCTTGAACCTGCAATCAAAGAATTTAGTTTTTAGGTACCCATACTTTCCTGGGTCCTGAGGGGTTAGTGTTGTAAGATGATCCAACCAACCTATAGCCAAATTATTTGACTCTAAGGGGTTGCCATCTATCTGTGCCATAATCATAATTTACTTTGGCAAATTGCTTGGGGGTTTTGGGTTCATACAGCTGTCTCTTTTATCTGTATGCCTGTGTGTGTGTTTTAGCAATTGCCTTCCTTGGGTAGTTGTGATACCTCTGTGTGTAGTTCTTGTGTGCATATGTGTGCTGAAGATAGCTCTTTTGCCTTTGTAATGGCCTTTGCCGAGTTCTAGGTCTTTGCCATCTAGGCATGTATTCCATAGATTTTTGCTGATTTTTCACATTGTAACAATCAGCTTGGCTTGGGTAATTTCTACCATTCCCATCATATGTGTTCCTTTTATAGAACTTATGGGGTTTTTGGTAGCTCTATTTCTTCTTTACAGAGTATTTTCTATTTGGAATTTGCTGAGGAACTCGGCTGGATTTCTTCTCAGCTGTCCACTCAGCATACTCAACTGGCTGTTTTCCTTTTCCTTCATAACCAAGGCCAGTTTGGTTGTGATTGTGCTTTGGAATGAATGTGTGTGCACCATTTGGAGTTTTGGATTTTTTAGATGCTTCATTGCTTGAAGATCATTTTTTCCAAAATCACTTTGGGAGCTTGACTTAGCATAGAGGAATTAAATCCTAAGCCTGTCTTATCTCCACATTCTCTTTGGCTCATAATAAGATCATCCAAAGATTTAGATGCCTTAGTGAATGAGGCAATCACATTTTTGAGGTCATTTTCCTCTTTTCTATAGCACTATCTCTCTGCTATTAACTTAGCATTTTCAGCCTTTATTTCTTTATTTCTCATCGCCTATGTGACTCGAGTACTCGGCTCCTTAGTCAGCTGTGAGTTTTGGCTTTTGAGCAGGCTGTTTTCCTCATTTAGCAGTGTGTGCGAGGATTTAATGTGCTCAAAGTCTTTCATAATTTTGCCTAATGAATCATAAAGATTAGTGGGTGATGAAGTGTGTGTGTCACAATCACTATCACTAGTGTCTGAGTGAGATGAGTTAGACTGTACCTCATCTTCTTGGTCAGGTTGGCCTTGTTCTTTGGCCATTAAACATATCAAGGATTCTTCTTCAGAGTCACTTGAGTAGTCAGCCTCACTACTCTCCGAGTCTGCTGTGTCTTTTGATTTGCCTGTCTCAGCAGTCTCTGCAGCCAACATTGCCTTTTTCTTTTCTTGTCTTCTTTCTCTGAAGACTCTTCTTTCCTCTTCATTCCTGTATTTGTTGACTACAAGATATGGGCAATCAATGGCATAGTGACCTGGTTGCCTGCAGTTCCAGCATAGATTCTCAACTTTTTGTTCAACTCTTTCCATTCTCGGATTGTCAGCTATTTGGTACTCGACCTTTTGATGCTCTGCTCTCTTGGGTGTCCTATCTTCCCTTGACTTGGACGGAGCTGAGTGTCTTCTGGAGGATTCACCTTTGCCTTTCTTATAATTCTTGTTGAAGAACTTGTTAAATCTTTTAACCATTAAGGCAATCTCCTCCTAATCGATGACTTCTTCGCCTTTAGCTCTTTTCCCATCCTTGACTATTAGAGCAAATTGTTTTGGGCACAAATTGTCTCTTCTTGGTCTTTTCTTTTCACTCAAATTCGTAGGCTTTGAGATCCGAGAATAGCTCATGGTTGGATGTTTTTGATAGGTCCATGGAATGCCTCGGGGCCATGACCTTCATTTCCCACTCACCGAAGACTTTTTAGAATCTTCATACACATTTCTTCTCGTGTATATTCTTTTCCAAGCGCTTGAGATAACTCATTTGTAATTTCGTGAATCGGCCCAGTTGATCCAGGTTTTCTCCCGCAAGCATTTTAAAGTTTTCAAATTTTTGTACAAAGAACAGATAGCTTATTTTCCTTGATCCGCTCGAGCCTTCACAAAATTAAGGTTAGCTTATCCGCATTTCTTTGGCCGTCTTGCATGATTTGACTTTGTTGAACATAGCTTTGTCCAAAGTCTTGTAAAGGATGTCATTGGCCACATTGTCTAGGTTGTATCTTTTTCTATCATCATTTGTCCATTCACCTCTAGGTTTTTCAACCATAGCTGGTCCGGGAGCAACATCCTCTTCTCCTTCGGCAGCACTCTCTCTCCTTGCGGTTTTGTGTTCACTTTTAAAATTTGTAGTGGCCCATCTTCTATTACTATCCACATTTCATCGTGTAATGCTGATAGATGAGCCTGCATACGAATTTTCCAATCATCAAATTCCTCAATTGTGAACATAGGGATGCGTGTCAAATTTGCTTCCATGATAGTGACTTTGCTAAATAAAAGAGTTTTGAAAGATCAAGTGCTAAAGCAAGCTTTGAAAGATTGGAGATCTAGTTCAGTAACCAGTATGGAAGGCTCAATGAACCAACCGCTCTGATACCACTTGTAGGTCCCAAGGGGTGTGAGTGTAAGGTTTAGAAGGGGGGTTGAATAAACCTTACCAACTTTTCGATTTAGTCCTTTTAAGATAGTTCAGAGTTAATACTTCACAGTTAAGTCCTTGATGGACAGCTAAGTTAGTTAACCAACAGAGTTAGCCACTCAACAGACTCGACTGAGTTGTTGTTAGAATAACTCAGCTGCTTAGTCTAAGTCTTAACTCAACTGTGATATGTTTTCAGCGGAAGACTTAACACCCTTGAATTTGGTTTAAGTTTGTTTTAACACTTGGTTTTAGCACTTTGTTGAAATTCAATTGGTTCTTCACAGGGCAGCAGCCTTGGTACTACAGCTCACTTGCTCAAGTTTCTTGGATTTGATCACGAAGCCCTCCAAGAACTTTAAGACTGGTTCGACCTTGAACCTTTCTACAATTCTCTGTGGAGTGTAGACCCCTTTGATTCTTCAAGTATTTCCTCTTCAACTGATTTAAGTCGTCTTTCCTTCACAGGTAAGTGTTGGATTGATTTCCTTCGAAGTTTTGGTCTGAGGATTAAGCTTGAATGATTTGAGAATATTTTGTAGGTTACAGCTCAATTGATAGCTTGAATGTCCATAGTACAGGTAGTCAAGGTAACCTTTGTAACTCTTTCTCAAATTGATTCCTCAGCCTTTTATAGTGTTCTTTTGAAAATCTGCCCGTTGAAGAGATAGGCTAATTTTCAAAAGACATTTGGGGTCGTTGGCTTGTCTTGTTGCAGTCCTTGAAATTGACATTTCCTCGTATTGAATGAACCTTCAGCTTTTCAGAGTTCTGACATAGGTGCAGTGCTTCCCATTGGTTTATTCCTTTTGCACGCTTCTGGGACTGAGCACTTTAAGAAAGGCAGTATGGAAGTATTACTTGTTTAAGTAACTTTCTTGACTTCTGTGCAACGGATCCTTTTCAGTTGTCTTGACTTGACTGCAGTTCTTTAACTTCCCCAGATGACTTCGACTCAGCTTCCAATCATTGGATGACTCATCTGTTACTTCAACTTGAGACTTGGCTATCTTAGGTTGACTTGACTGAAACTTTTCACAGCTGCATCTCAGCTAATACTTCTCCAGTCGAGTTCCTGTCTTCTCTTCCTTGCCATACTCAGCTGTATCACAGCGGAGTCTCCATTCTAGCCTTCAGTTGACTTCTTGCATGTTTAGGCATAGCTGACTTAATTTAGCTCGAACAGCCCTATCTATTACAATGCAAATTACAAAGAAAATGGGGTGCCAACTTTCTAGTCTAAGTTTTGCATGGCATTCATCAAAATCTAAAAATAAATTTCCCAACAATCAATACTGAATTTCTAGTATTCCTACTCAATAATCAATATCAACTCCCAAAATCATAGATAAATTAATGTAAAACCTCACAAACGTCGTAAGCCTCCCGACTCTACACCCATTTATGTTATGAATCAGTTATCTTATGTTAGATCTCATCTCTCGAAATATGAACTACAAATCAAGCATGCAAATTATTGGCCAGATAATCTACAAGAAATAAGCTCACGAATTCATAAATGAATCACAAAAACCAGTTAATATGAAACAATTAAACTAGAATTAACATGAATCCGCAGTCTTGATCACGTCCTTGAATCAAAAGATTTAGCCTAACATAGTTGTTTGCAAATCTATAGACAACTTGAAAATAAAAAGTTAAACATGGTATTCGAAACAAAACCAAAGCCCTAGACTATGATGATAAAACCTTCTTGAGTAGATGGATCCGTCTTCACAATCTTGAACCTTCGTGCCGTCGTGGTTGGTAGAAGTCTCGTGTTGTTCTTTGTTATAGTCGTTTTCTTTCTCTCTAATGTGTATTTTTCCTCCCAAGTGTGTCATATCTGAGTTTAGGTTAAATCTTTATTTGATTGTTGCCTTTCGGGATCCCTCGTAGAGTCCTCGTGAAATTAAGAAGTAAAATCCTCACGCAGAATAAATCGCATGCCCGTGTCCTTTTCACACGGCCAAACCATGTGAAATGTACTCAGTCTCTGTATATCACACACGGACAATCACAAGTTCATATTAAATCTCATGGCCCAACCGTGTGAATTGCTCTCTGTAAATTGATCTCTATGTCTCTTACACGACAGTGAGATCATCCACTGACATCCTTTCAAAGATAGCTCCATTTCCTACAAATGTACACAAGAATACGCAATATCACACCCAACATGAGAAACTAACCTAAACACACTTAATATCCATGCAAATGTAAATTATATGCCCAAATACATCTCTAAATGCATCCATATTTCACACTTATCAAATCCCCCCAAACTTAAGCCATTGCTCGTCCTCAAGAAAAATAAGAAAAATAATCACATGCAATGGGGTGGATTACACAACACAAGAACACCACAAATACAAAATCTCATTAAGATCCATTCCTTACCTAACATGCAACTCATTCTCAAAAACTTCTCAACCATAAATTAGACATAATCAATACTCGTTCAGGTATTTGACATCACGACTCACCAGATAGATGTATCACATCACACTCTCAAAGTAAATAGGGCGCGTATACTCTTAAATCAATTCAATGTTTTAGAACTACCATAAGCTTGAAAATCATCTCATATATCTACCACTCAAGTGTGCATAATTTAAGAATCAAAAATGACTTTTTCATTGGTTGTAATGTAGGTTTTTGGTTAGGGTAGGAATAATATGGATTAAGTGACTTAAACTTGAGCAAATAGAACTGAGTATTAATACCCCAAACCACCAATCCACTGCATCTAAGAAGCAATCACTTGTTATTTCAGTTTCACTACAAACTTCTTATTTCACCTTTTTTCTTTTTCATTTTTGTTCTTTGGCCATTGCCTTCTTTCTTTTGCCTTAAGCTCGATTTTCTTGAATTTTGTTTTTCTTTTTTTTTCTCTTTTGTTTAAATGCTCGATTTTCCCATTAGAATTTTTTTTGAGCTTCTTACATTCACCTATTCACTTTTCATCCCTCTAACCAATCATCTTTTCAAAATTAAACCACACATTTCCTAAATGTTTTCATCTTTATAAGCTTCTTGGGATAAGGATATGTCAAGTTGAAGCTCAAAATGCTGCTAACAAGATTGCAAGGCTAAGGCTCAAATTGGCTAACTAGGGAATCATGTGTTCATAGGTAAGCTTTTAGGCTAAACAAGCTTAAACAAAAATGGCTTTAGATCATCTTCAAAAATTGAACACACATGTGGTTTCAATTAAGATATCAATGCAAGTTCTAGAGTTAAAACAACACGAATGACACACTCATCAAAATAAAAACTGCATATGATAAAAGTCGTGATAGGCACAAAAGCTCACAACATCATACTCAAATACCCAACTTTATTAATCAATACCATGTAAGTAAAGAAATCTTTTCTCAAATATCACACATGCTCACAAAGTATGTCTCATCACAAAATCCAATATTTGCAGTAAAAATACACAAAAGACAATTAAGTCTTATTCTATGACTCTATCAAATTCGCACAAAAGCAGTATACATGCCTGCTAAACTTAAGAAAAGTTATGCAAATTTATATGATTCTACATGCAACCTATATGTTATGCAAATATGAAAAATACACTATCGCGCATTCTTGACAACCCCCTCAAACTTAAATCATTTTATGTCGCAAAAAACATACGGAATTATCAAAAGAAAAGGAAAGCGCGATAAGTACTTACATTTATTACTGTGGAGGAGGTGGTGGAGGATAGTGGCCTTGCTGAATGTGCCACTGATCCATACGATATATCATATCATACATTTACTTTTGGCATTGGTTGATTTCGCTGAATTGTTGTGAGTACTCTGAATATTACTCGTCAACCATTGCAGAGAATTGGTACTGGTCATCCATCAAAGATCCCACATGGGACTCCAACCACTCAATTTTGTCGCACATATCCTCTGTGGACCAACCTCCTCGTTGGGAGGATTCCAGTCTATCAATTGTAACTGGTGGCTCATCTCTTGCTTGTTCTTCTGTTGCTAAAGTTGGCCCATCCCGCATAAGTTAATCAACACACTCCCTAATTGTGGTGGCAGCCGAATTGGGGAGTTTAAACCTAGTCTGATTTGCATGTCGCAACCAATAATCATGTCTGTCAAATTGTATCATCTTTATAGCTATCGGGACATTCATGTCAATTTTTTCGCCCATCACTGGCATTCGCGTAAATGCTCAAATCCACATTGAAGTGCACCGCGATCGGTGTAATTAATCCTCCCACACATATTTCACCCTTTTGCTGATTTTTAATCCTCTCAAACTGTCATGCAATAAAAGCTCCAGCATTGGGCACCACCTCAGTACCCGAAACCATACACCATAATATGAAAAGCCCATTAGTTCAGGGCACCCATTTGCTATCACACCTAGCAAAAATAGTCTCAGCTAATGTGAGTTGTACATACCAGAATACCGGATTTTTATAAGTGAGGCTTTGGAAGACCCACTCATAAAAACTCGGCGTCCAGTGATGTCTCTCCAAAAATTAAGTATAGTAAAATCTTCATGTTCCTCAATCCCGTAAACCGGTGTTTGATAAATTTTATTCAATTGATCTAAAGTAAGTTCCCTCAAAACATTAGCAATCTGGAATTTCACACCCAACAATATCCTCTTTCTCTTGACCAATTCAAAAGTGCTCAAAAATTTGAGCATGAATACCAGATACGTAGTTCGATTCCCATTCAACATGATATCCCAATTAACTATCCCACACAATGCTCTACAATCATCTATTAATCCCAAAGCAGTAAGACAATGATTATTGGGGTACCTTGTGGCAACCATCTCGCGGATATAGATATATTTCTAATGTGTTCGATGTATCTCCTCCGTAAGGTCGACATTAGAGAATTCGGGCATATTTATGGTAATTTCCAGAGATGCCTTTAGAGTTGGCTCCCTCCTTCTTCGCGTGTTTCTTCGAGCACCTTCACCACCACCTCGAGAAGATATGGTTTCAATGAATTAAGATTGAGAGATATTAAAGGTGAAGAATTTGGAATTCACCTCCCAGCTTTGAAAATGAAGAACTGAAGGTGGAGATTTCGAAGGATTATCTTGTGAATTGCTTGAGGGGAAGATGTGAGGTAAACCCTAATTTTGAGAATTTAAGAGTAGATTTGAGAAATTTTGGAGTGGGGAGGAGATTTTATGGAGAGAATTTTCGTGTCTAGGGTTAGAGGTGAGAAGTGGTGTAATTTTGGAGTGTTTGAGTTTAAAATGGAAGGAAATCTGAGTCGGCCATTGCGCACACGGGCCGTGTGAATGGTCACACGCCTGTGTGAAATGCCCTATTCGAGCATGAGTTTCTTAAGGGTTAACTTAGTTCATTGGTTAGGTTTGGATATTGACCATATCTTATGGGGTATTGATTTATTAATATTTGATTGGTCATCTGAGTATTATATTAACTTAAGTATCATTTGTACTTAGGAATGGTCTTGGAAGCAGAGTGATATGCTAGAAATTTTGGATATAACCTTGGTGATGCAACTACTGTAAGTTGGTAAGGATATGGTGTTTCTTAATTTTGTAATGATTTTGATATGGGATGCTACAATCTTTTATTACGTGTGTGAATTCTCCCTTTACTACTTATTTTAAATAATAATAGAAATAGCCAAAAGGTGGACGAGGAAAACCTAGAGCGAACCATTTAAGTGTAACCTCGCCACTATGATATATATATATATATAGGTCAATATATAACTTTTGTGATGGATCATCACTATTAAGTGCTTTTAAGTTATGATCGGGTATTATATAATTAGGTCAGACTACCATATTAACTAAGATTCTTGTGAAGATTATTGTTAGTCGATAAGCCAAAGGCAAATTGGCTAATAGTATAGTACCATGGGTATATGATCCGCGTGTATATTCAGAATACTCGAAGCCTTTACTTACAGATAGGAAAAAGAAAATTGAGTGCATCTAAGGTTTTACCTAGGAAGACTCCTGTCGTTAAGGATTTAGCAAAATAACTTGAAGTTTTTAGGTTGAAGTCTCAATTATAAACTAGTGGTTTAATCGACCTTGTACATTTTATTGAGGAACTGCAGTATTATTATCAAGAGACAATTTATGAAAAATAAGTATTAACTATTAAGAATTAAATTGAGACAATTATAGCATCATTTTCCCTAAAATGATTAATTGTTAATTGTTTGAAGATTTACAAAAGGCAAGAATGTGTTTAAAGTTTGTTATGAAAGGGATTATTATAAGATGAATTTCATAGGAAGGGTATAATTATTTGAGATACACCTAAGTGGATGAGTTACTTATTTTTTGACTAGGTTTATTGGTTTATTATTGTTGGAATAACACCTAAGTTTAGGTTTGGATTCCAATCATTCCACATGAAACGCTGATCTGAAAATAGTATTCATATACCAACTGAGATATCATTCATATTCGGAAATAGCCTCAAAAATGAAGTGATTTACTAGGAATTCTCGACTTATCAGTTTCAAAGAAAAATTGCAAGGGATACAACAAATTAATTGTTCTTGATGGAATAGGATTTAGAAAATCTGAGGGTGGAACATGATGACAATAAATCTTTTGGTAATAGTACAATATTTGAGTACCAAATTTTAGGTTTGTATATTACTGACTATGGAAATGATGTATATGTTTGGAAATGAGGTATTGATGCACTCTTTTGCACAATCATAACTTGAGTTTATTATATTATCATACTTATTAAAGGAATTTAGATTTAATGATGATATTTGAGTTTGATATTATTTTGAAATTAATAGTTGTCTCAACAGCAAGCATGTGAGTAGTCATATAGGAAAAGTGAGATTTGGTGTACCTAGACGACCGATGGTAAGAATCATCTTATGGATTCTAACTTCTAGTATTTTTTTGGAGACTAAGTTATGATCCTTGAAATCTTAAAACTTATATAATTTTACTAGAATGGATTTAACGGACTGATAGAGAAATATTTCTTAAGATAGTGACGAGATGATGACATGAATAAGGTGTGTGAAAACCTATTGACGTCTCACCAATAACTAGTGTATTTTTGGTACCGTTGAGTAATAAACTGGGACTTTATAATATGAATAGGATTGTTACTGATTATGTAAGAGACTATAATAATAAATGATTGAAAATAAAATTTGACCTCACGGAAATCTTTGATACAATAAGCAATGAGAAAATTCTTTCGAGAAGTTTCCTTGATTTACTATAAACAGCATATTTGGCGTACATCATTTTGGTTAATTATTTGATGAGATGGTCTTCTGAGAATTATGTGACTTAGATCAAAGAGGTTAGAATCACATATTGTGAAACACCTAAATTCATGTTTGGAAGAATAATACCGTGTTAGGATGTATCTTAAAATGGGAAATTGGGAAATAATTTTTATTTATTACCTTAAGACAAAAAGGTAGTGAATCAAAGCTTTTAATTGATTCTATAAGTGTAGAGCTAAGAAAATAATTAAACTATCTGTATCATGGGATAATTAAAGGAGAACCTCAAGAATGTGGTTTGTATGACGTACAAACTGAGCATAGAAAAAAGATGCTTAATGATTAAATTTTGAATTCTTGACATTTGCATATTGATTCCAACCAGTGACTAATTTATTGGTTTTGGTATCTCTACGGATGTAGACTGAGGTTTTGCCTTATAATTGAAATTGTTATTTATCAAATAGTTATTTGTTTGAAGTCTATAGGAGACTATAAGGGCAAATGAATTAGCTAGAATTAAACTTAACAATAGTAAGACCTATGATCTCGTGTGCATCGAACAACACTTATTGTATAGATTCAAGGAGGACTCAATAGAATATTTGGTCAAGATATATGTTTATAATCGAGTCAGTGATTCTTGAAGGTTTCTAATATAGTTTCATTAGTACGATGTCATTTAGGTTATCTATTGATTAGTTAACGGGGTATATTAACATACGTTTGGACCTTATTATCGAAATTTGACATTTAAAAATGATTAATTCGACAAAAGAATGATATAGTCCTCGAAAAAGACTCCAAATTTGTCACTAGATTTTGAAATGACTATATGAAATATTAGAAAAGTCTCTTTTATATGGTTATTAACCTGAGTACATATACATATTGTTGGTGTAAATATTTCTCCCTAGTTTCATTAGTAAAGCTAGACAAGCATGCATCAATTGAGTAGATTCAATAAAGTTTTCTTAAAAATATAACGGATTTGTTTGAGGATTAGAAAACCTGGAACCAATAACTAGGAACTACGATTATGGATTACTTGAGTTTATGTGTGTCTGGAGAATACAAAATTATAATGTCTTTTAGGTAGGAAAAAATTGAATTCTACTACTTGTGGTTTTCTATGCTTGAAAGAATTACGGACAACTGATGTGACTTCACTATAAACTTTTTTTAGTTACCTTAAAGCAAAATATAATGAATCACGGCTTTAATTGACTCTAACAAGATTAGAACTAAGAATATGATTAAAATATAGGTATCTTGAGAAAATGAAGAACAAAAAAAATTATAAAATTATTCCAGAGAGGAATTTGGGGACCAAATTCTTTTAAGGAGGGGAGAATGTAAGACTCCATTTTCGCATAATCGTGTAATATCTGTATAAGGAATTTTTTGATATAATATTTATATTTTGGGTATTTATTATTTCTTGTATAATGTTTTATGTGCGAATATTATCACCATAGTATGAGATGAGCGAAGTTGTCTAATTGAAATTGTGACGTTCATATCATTAGTGGACTATTTCGAATTATGGGTAATTGAGTTGTTTGGGCTTAATTATGTCTGGGTTTATTTAGAATTAGTAAGATTGACTAATTGTGAATTTTTAACATATGCTTTGCATTAAGAATTATATTATTCAGTATTAATTTGAGATTAATTTAATTATTTCCCAATTCCATTCCAATAATTGGCACATTTTCTATTTAAAAAAAAAACACAACCCAAAGCCCAGACCCGTTACCTATACTAACACATAAAAACTAGTTTTATATTAACCCAATTTATCGTGCACACGTGTTCGCCAAAACTTTGATCGCTATACTGCAAGTGTACATCATAATTTACAGAATAATGGTAAGCAAGGTCGTATTCTTAAGGGATTGAATACGAAACACTTAGCCTATAATAACATCGTATTCCAATTTTATTGAAGCGACCAAAAATCAAGAATTTTAATAACTAATTGAACAAACAAAAATAAAATATGTAAATTTATTAAAACCCAAACTCCACAAGTCTTTTATAGGAAAGCAACCATAGGTACATAATCTCAACATGCTTCTTCAATATTAAACTCAGTCAATGTTCATCAAAACCAATTAATGTGTTTCTATGGGTTCAATTCCTAAATTAGTTTATTCTCCCTTCCGGATGGCGCATAAACAATAGATTAATAAAAATTGAGGTCTCCTGATGCATCACAACTATTATTAACTCCCAACAGATATTTGAATTGGAATACTCCCCACAAACAGATGTAGTCTCCCGATGCATTACCCTGTTTATGTCTGAATTCGATTTTCGTCTTGTTAGAACTCACATCCCGGATTATGGACCAACAAGTATGACATGCAAATTATTGATCAGATAATCTACAAGAAATAATCACCCGAATTCATATAATATAACACATGAATCAATTAAGAAAACAATCAATAAAGATTTAATATAAATCCACAGTTTTGATTATGCCCTAGGATCAGAAAGATTAGCTCAACATATTTGATAACAAATTCATAGACAAATATGAAATCAAATAGTTTGACATTGTTTAAGTACAAACAAGAGATCTAAACTAAGAAAGAAAATCCCTTCTTATCAGGATGTATCCTCTTTCCAAGCCTTTGAAACTCTTTCGCTTCGGTAGATTTGAAAGGCCTTGTGGTGTTCTTCGTAACCTAGCCCTCCTCTCTTAGAAGACATTTGATTTGTGTAATCCTGTGTATTGTATGTTGTATGAATGATGTGATATAATATCTCTTTTGTGCATGCCTTTGTCCATTTATATAGGTGTTTTGAGAGATCACTAGTAGAGTTCTGACTGGAAAAGGACAACAAATCTGTTAAAAATGAGTCGCACAGTTCCTGTCATCCCACACAGTCTGATCGTGTAACACGTCTTTGTCTCTGTTTTTGCCCAAACACTTCACATAGTTGTGTAATCTTCACATGGCTACCTACACGGTCGTGTGGCACCACACTGGCTGACCATGTGACTTGCTTTTGTCCATTTTCTTCGTTTCTTCGATCTTCTCTTCACACTCGTCGATCTTGTCCGAGCCTTCTAACTGATATCTTTGCATTTAAACTCTGTTTCCTATAAAACATTACAAGAATACGCAGTATCATGCCCTTCTAAGTAAACCAAGTAAAATACACTAAATATGCGTGCAAATGCATCAATTATATCACGAAATAAGCCCTTACATGCACGTATATTTTACACATATTAAAATCCCCCAAATTTAAACCATTTCTCGTCCTCAAGCAAATTAAGAAAAATAATATCAAGGGGTACAAAGAATACACAAAAACATTATAAACATTCAATCTCATTTAACTCCAGATGAACATTTGGATCTTCAACGGTTCTTTCCCCAAACTGATATGTGAAACCATCAGGATCAATTTTGATTTTAGTTCAAAGTTGTCTGCATTGATCGGCAGATGAGCCACACCTACATAAGCTCAACTAACTTCTGGCTGGAAGTAGTCCTTAACTGCCTTTCTCGCCAGCCTTTCCATAATTCGGTCTTGTCCATCCACCCCAGTTGGGTGTTTATCATTGTTCCTGTTATTCACGCCATTCTGATTATTTCCATCCACCATCGCTTTAGATCTTTTCCTTAGTTGTTTCATTGTCTTCTCGATTTCTAAATCAATAGGTATAGGCTAGGTAGATCTGAAAAGCGTGATCATGCACGATCTGCACTTAACAAAAACAATGTTAGGACCAACGCAAAAACAATGTCAGTTGGAGTATCTTGCTGGGAGGGAAGAATTTTGCTAAAAACTTTTGAGTCAGATCATCCCAGCTCGTAATACTCCCAGGGACGAACGTCTGTAACCACTGTCTGGCCTTATCCCGAAGTGAAAACGGGAAAAGCCTCAATCGAATGGCCTCATCAGTCACACCATTCATCTTGATGGTGTCGCAAATCTCCAAGAAAGTGGCCAGATGTGTATTCGGATCATCCATTGGACTCCCCCCAAACTAATTCTGCTGAACCATGCTTATGAGGCCCGGTTTCAATTCCAAATTATTTGCATTAATGGCGGGCGCACAATTCCGGAGTATCTTGGTTCACGATGGCGAAAAAGTAATCCCGGATTGCCTTTCGGTGCCTCAGCTGTGGTGGCACGTTTACGACCCGATTTCGTTATTCTCATTGTCTACGCCGCCTGCCGCCATTGCTCGATTCTCGTGCTCGCTTTGCGCTCAGATTGCTCAAGTGTCTTTTCAATCTCGGATCAAAAGGAAGCAAATTAATATCTTTGGAATCTCGCATAAACAGACAAGTCAAATTAGAAAAACGAAATTTTAATTCCTATACTAGTCTAGATTAGGATTAAGACTACGTGGTAATAGTATTAGTTTAAAATAGGATAAAACAATCCCCGGCAACGGCGCCAAAAACTTGATCGCGAAAATCTTACCGCAAGCGTACGGTGTCAAGTTTTAGTATAGGTTTTGAAAGTAGGGTTATCGTCTCCACAGGGATTGTTATCGAATTTTATACTAAGTACTATAATTAAAATAGCTTAATTCTATCTAGAAATCGAAAAGAGATGATGATTGATTAAACTAAAAAAAACTAAAATTAAGCAAATAAATGGTTCAGACAATTTATCAAACACGTAGAAGATGAATTCTAGAGGGTTGATTTCACCTAGTTATCCCCTATGTTTTCAATCCAGTTTATTAATCACAAGTTATCAATCTATAAGCCAATATTCCTACCGTTTATCACTTCCTCTCTCGAGTGCCAAGTGATTCTAGGTTCCAATTTCTGATTTCGATATCTCTATAAAAATCATAAATTAAACCATAATGCGCTCAATGAATATTCTATCACAGGCTTCAAAAGATTCATAAATCTCTCGATTCTATGAAACCCTAGGTTGTGCTATTCTATGGCCAGGCGTTCAATTACCTCTCTCGAGCGTCAAATCAAACACGCCAAACAATCTAAATTATTGATCAGATAATCCAGATGCAATCAAATCAAATAACACAAATAGATTAATAAACATGTGAATTTCATAAACTAGAAATCAACATAGGTTCAAACGTAAGTTACATCAATCCCCTAGAAATATGGGTTTAGCTCATGTTGGATGTACAAAAATTCATGAAGAAATAATTATACATCTCAAGAAATCGACAAAGAAAAACAAAGAAAGAATTGAGAAGAAAAGAGAAGGAATTCTCTCTGTGTCCAGACGAGAAGTGCCTCCAATTGTCGTCCCGAACCCTAGCTTCGTGTCTCTTGCCTTGCGTTGTGCTCAAAATAATGTCCGACCCCTTGTTTGTACGTCTCTTGTTCTATTTATAGGCTTGAAACCCTAAAAATTCCGTCCAAAAAGCCCACGAAAGAAAAGGCCCAACGTTCGCTTTTTTGTCGGGCAATGCTTGGAATGGAATAGTCTTAGCAGCGCGCCGTGTATTGACCGCTTCCGGACGTGCTGCGGCACTAAGAGACTAAGATGGCGTGCAGCGCCTGATACTCTCGTCGTCTGTTGCTGTTGTATGTGCTGCTGCGCCTTCTTCCTTAGCTGCAGCGCACCACTTGACTCGATTTGCTACGAATTGGGCGCTGCATCCCTTGACTTGGGCGTTGCAGCGCCCCCCTTCCCCTGTGCCGCTGTACTAATTTCGACCCCCGCGCTGCGGCGCGGGGGTTTTGGCACTGCGGCGCTCGATCTTACTCAATATTTTTCCGTTTTTCCACTTCTAAAATGCGATCTTAACCGTCCAAACACGTTTTTCATCGTTTTTAATCAATTTCGGCAACCAAGACCTGTCCCGACTCTCAAACGACAACTAATGACACAAACTCGACTCAAACGACGCTAAAATACTTGAAAATCCCGCAAAATCCTACTCTAGAATACTCAATACATTGGTATAAAAACCAACTTAACAAATACCCCCAAACTTAGACGTTTGCTTGTCCTCAAGCAATTATAGACTCTAAAAAACGACTAACAAGAAGAACACAAAAATGAAGAGACTGACTCAAAACCCAACTGCGAAACTTCACAACCAAACTCATTCGTCAAATTTCATTTTACTATCAGTCAAGCACGTATTTTCACAAAGTGATCATGAAGGTGGAATGTTCATGCCAACTCCGTTTTCATTATCCAGATAGACTCACGCAATCAAGTGTTTTCAAAATGATCCACTTTTTGAATATGGAGATGAGATGCTTACCGGACTCCATAGGCTTGTCTTTCACACTAATGTCCACTAATGTAGGCTAATATAACACAAGGATCAATAGGACTTTTAAAGCTTGTAATGTGGGCTTAGGGTAAGGTAGGAAAATATAGGATTAAGTAGCTCAAATCACCCAAACACATAATTATCAATTCGAATCATCAATTAGCAACTACCTTTCACTTTTTGACATCCCCAATGTTTATGAACCTTCAATCCCGCTGATTTTTCTCATTCATTTTTTTTTTTTTTCTTTTTTTTTTTCGGAACCCCCAAACTTATTCTTTTGCGTACATGGGGTTTCATATTTTCTTTACTCGGCAATGTCAATTAAATACACACCCTTCTCATCATACCCTCATCAACCTTCAACATTTTTCTATACTTTGTGTGTATGAGTGATGGGTAATTAGGATTTTCACATTTAGGCTCTGGGTATTCGATTGGTTGCCAAAGAAACGGGTTTATACGGCCCAAAGGGGGACACTAGGGAAAATATAATACAAGGGTAGGCAATTTTAGGCTCTGGCTTGTTCAAAGATGGCCTACATCACTTCCTTAATGTTACTTCACCTAGGATTTCGCCTCGACTAGTGATCAGACAAGTTCTAGAATCCGGTGGGATCACAAAGAAACCACTCAATCGCATAATTCATCCCCAAATAAATCAACAGCGTTAAGCACATAGATGGAATTAATGGAAAGAAGATTAAATCACAGTTTAAACACATGCTCTCTTGACCATTCAACTCATATTCGACAAATTCACTTAGTCATGCAGTTTCACAGTTTTACAAACGCCCCGACTCGATTCTAGACTCTTTTTTTTGTTTTTTTTTTTTTGACTCAAGACTCGACTCGAAGAATAAAAAGAGACTGCACCCCCCAAACTTAAAACGACATTATCCCCAATGGAGAGGTGGAAAAAAGGACTTTCCTGGTAGCCGAGGAGCGAAGACTCCTTAAGTCATGTGGTACTACTAAATGTAGGAGGTGTCTCCTATAAGCACACACTGCATCCTAGCGCACAAGCCCGTGGGTGTTGTATGCCTCCGAGGTGTGGTCTTGTTCTCCCCATTCGCCTTAGTCCGGTCCCTCTTTGGTTTCGCATTTTTGCAACCTAGCAAGGTAGACAAGAAAACAGAACTCGTGGAACCAAGGAATTCGGTCATGGGTGAGAAATCGAAAATCAAAGCCCATACATAATGCACCCAAGTAGAAAATATAATGCCATGTCAAAAAGATAAGCATAGAAATGCAAGATAGCACTAAACAATTTGAAACTATCATTGGGGCATTTTATCAAACACCTCATATGCATGAATTTGGGCAAAGATAGTGAATGCAATGGATAACTCAATTCAATCCCAAAAATCAGCACCAAGCCTAAGTCTAGCATGAGCAACCAATCCACAATCCACAAATCAACAACAATTATCCTAGCACTACTATAATCCAACCACACAACAATCACAAGATGGGGAAAATGGGGTGGGGTTTGGAAAGTTGCAAACTTACCAAATAATGAGTGAATGAGATGAAGATGGTGTGTGGGTGTCATAATGCTCTTTTGTGAGGATGGAGTGGGATATGTGAGATTTGCACAAATAAGAGGGGTGGGGTATGATGCAACTTACTACTCCTAAAAATGCAAAAAATTCAGAAAAAACAAAAACAACTACTAAACTAAATTAAAACTAAGAAAGCAATAAAAGGGGCTTGGGTTGCCTCCCAAGAAGCGCTAAGTTTGATCTTGACGGACTATGTCAGATTATCCTCAAGTTGGGGCTCCAATAGGCATGTTATCCACATTTCCCTTAGAAACTTCCCAACCTCCAATGTCTTCAGCAATATTCCCAACCATCTGCTTACCATCTTTTAATTCAAATTTTAGCATATTGGTTGGATGGATGGTGAATACAACTTTCTCTTGATTTACCCGCAATGTTAGCTCCCCCGTTTCTACATCGATCAAAGCCCTTGCTATGGCTAAAAATGGCTGCCCAAAGATTATAGGTATTTTCTTCTCCTCGTTCGCGTCCAACACTACAAAATCCACAGGAAAAACAAATTTATTAATTCTTACCAATACGTCTTCAATGATTCCCCACGGATAGGCGATGGATCGATCGTGAACCGCAAAGTGATGTTGGACGACTTCACCTCACCGAGTCCATACTTCGTCACATCAGCAAGAGATATCAGATTCACACTGGACCCAAGATCACAAAGTGGTTTCTCAAAGCAAACTCCTCCAATAGTACAAGGAATAGTGAAACTCCCTGGATCCTTCATTTTCTGAGGTAGTTTACTCTGGACTATTGCACTACACTCCTCTGTCGGATAGACAGGTTTCAAATTCTTCCAACTTCATTTTCTTGGATTCCACCTTTGGTTTCGCATAAATAGGTGATTCTTCGGGAGCGGCTGAATTTTTGCTTCCTTTTCGCGTAAATTGCATTGCGAGTGCTCTCTCGGATTAACCTCTGTATCACTTGGGAACTTTCCCTTTCCGCAATGAATTCACGGTTGTAGCAATCGACCCATTTGTGTCTCGATCGACCTAATATGCGTCTCCATTGTGTTCATCTTAGTATTCGGACCATCAATCTGCGCCTCACTCCTATTCATTCGATTCCTGGTCTCTCCGATGAATGAGCCGAGCATCTCCTCAAGCGACTGCTTCTTTTCACCTCCGAGTGCATTGGAACTGGATGGGTTTGGATAACCCGGAGGTGGATTCAATACATTCCTGTTGTTGCTATAAGAGAGATTCTCATGATTGCGAAGTCCCGGGTGGTAGTGAGTTGGTAATGAATTACCTCGGTTATTAAAATCCCGGTTATTCACATAATTGAATTGCTCGGCCTCGTGAGTGGCAAAGGCTGCGTGAACGGGCGGGTGGGAGTGCGGCTTCTTTGTGGTGTGCTACCGGTATTCATGATTGCCAATTGCTTTGTCAGACTTGAGATTTGAGCTGCCAAAGCTGACATTGTATCCAACTCAAGAACACCGGCAACCGGCTTCGGTGTTGTTCTCTCGGAGGGCCATTGATAGATGTTTGTGGCCATTTCTTCAAGTAAAAGTAAGGCCTCAGTCGGTGTTTTAGCCATCAATGTACCTCCTGATGCCGCATCTAGTATCGTCCTCGTATGCCCATTCAGCCCATTGTAAAAATATTGAACCCTTTGCCAGTCTGCATATCCATGTTGTGGGCATCTCCTCAACATATCTTTAAATCGCTCCCAAGCTTCATATAACGGCTCAAAATCAATCTGTTGGAACTGGGCGATTTCGCTCTTCAGTTGGAGTATCTTCTTTGGGAGGGAAGAATTTTGCTAAAAACTTTTGAGTCGAGATCATCCGGCACGTAATACTCCCAGGTGGGCGAACGTCTCAACCATTTGCGGCCTTATCCCGAAGTAAAAACGGGAAAAGCCTCAATCGAATGGCCTCATCAGTCACACCATTCATCTTGATGGTGTCGCAAATCTCCAAGAAAGTGGCCAGATGTGTATTCGGATCATCCACTGGACTCCCCCAAATCGATTCTCAATGAACCATGCTTATGAGGCCCGGTTTCAATCGAAATTATTTGCATTAATGGGCTGGCGCACAATTCCAGAGTAATTCTTGTTCACAGTGGGCAGAAAGTAATCCCGGATTGCCCTTTCTGGTGCCTCAGGCTTACGACCCGATTTCCGTTATTCTCATTGTCTACGCCGTCTGCCATTGCTCGCTTTGCTGCTCGGATTGCTCGAAGTGTCCTTTCAATCTCTGGATCAAAAGGAAGCAAATTAATATCTTTGGAATCTCGCATAAACAGACAAGTCAAATGAGAAAAACGAAATTTTAATTCCTATACTAGTCTAGATTAGGATTAAGACTACGTGGTAATAGTATTAGTTTAAAATAGGATAAAACAATCCCCGACAACGGCGCCAAAAACTTGATCGCAAAAATCTTACCGCAAGCATACGGTGTCAAGTTTTAGTATAGGTTTTGAAAGTAGGGTTATCGTCTCCACAGGGATTGTTATCGAATTTTATACTAAGTACTATAATTAAAATAGCTTAATTCTATCTAGAAATCGAAAAGAGATGATGATTGATTAAACTAAAAAAAACTAAAATTAAGCAAATAAATGGTTGGACAATTTATCAAACACGTAGAAGATGAATTCTAGAGGGTTGATTTCACCTAGTTATCCCCTATGTTTTCAATCCAGTTTATTAATCACAAGTTATCAATCTATAAGCCAATATTCCTACCGTTTATCACTTCCTCTCTCGAGTGCCAAGTGATTCTAGGTTCCAATTTCTGATTTCGATATCTCTATAAAAATCATAAATTAAACCCTAATGCGCTCAATGAATATTCTATCACAGGCTTCAAAAGATTCATAAATCTCTCGATTCTATGAAACCCTAGGTTGTGCTATTCTATGGCCAGGCGTTCAATTACCTCTCTCGAGCGTCAAATCAAACACGCCAAACAATCTAAATTATTGATCAAATAATCCAGATGCAATCAAATCAAATAGCACAAATAGATTAATAAACATGCGAATTTCATAAACTAGAAATCAAATCATAGGTTCAAACGTAAGTTACATCAATCCCCTAGAAATATGGGTTTAGCTCATGTTGGATGTACAAAAATTCATGAAGAAATAATTATACATCTCAAGAAATCGACAAAGAAAAACAAAGAAAGAATTGAGAAGAAAAGAGAAGGAATTCTCTCTGTGTCCAGACAAGAAGTGCCTCCAATTGCCGTCCCAATCCCTAGCTTCGTGTCTCTTGCCTTGCGTTGTGCTCAAAATAATGTCCGACCCCTTGTTTATACGTCCCTTGTTCTATTTATAGGCTTGAAACCCTAAAAATTCCGCCCAAAAAGCCCACGAAATAAAAGGCCCAACGTTCAGTTTTGTTTTGTTGTTGCTTAGTCAGCTTTTTGGAATGGTCTTGCAGTGCGCGCTTTGTGTATTGACCACGCTCCGGCGCGCTGCAAAGACTAAGATGGCGTTGCGGTTGCGCCCGATACTGATACTCTCGTCGTCTGCTGTTGTATGTGCTTATTTGCAACCCTTCCGTTAGTGACTGCTTTGCACACCACTGGGACTGAAACATTTGCTTAATTGGGCGCTGCCCCTTGACTTAGGTGCCGCAGCGCCTTCTTCCCCGTGCCGCCTTGATTTGTACTAATTTCGACCCCGTGGCTGCTGGGGTTTTAAGCCGCGGCTTCGATCATTCTCAATATTTTTCCGTTTTTCTACTTCTAAAATGCGATCTTCACCGTCCAAACACGTTTTTCATCGTTTTTAATCAATTTCGGCATCCAAGACCTGTCCCGACTCTCAAACGACAACTAATGACACAAACTCGACTCAAACGACGCTAAAATACTTGAAAACCCCGCAAAATCCTAGTCTAGAATACTCAATACATTGGTATAAAAACCAACTTAACAATATTCCCCCTTCTGGGTGGCGCATAAACAACAGATTAATAATAATTGAGGTCTTCAGATGCATCACAACTATTCTTAAATCCCAACATATCTTTGAATTGAAATTTTCCCCACAAACAGATGTAGTCTCTTGATACATTACCCTGTTTATGTCTGAATTTGATTTCCATTTTGTTAGAACTCACCTTCTGGATTATGGACTAACAAATATGATATGCAAATTATTGATCAGATAATCTATAAGAAATATAAGCACTTGAATTCATATAATAGAATACATAAATCAATTAAGAAAACAATCAATAAAGATTTAACATGAATCCACAGTTTTGATTATACCCTAGGATCAGAAATATTAGCCCAACATATTTCATAACAAATTCATAGACAAATATGAAATCAAATAGTTTGACATTGTTTAAGTAAAAACAAGAGATCTAAACTAAGAAAGAAAACTCCTTCTTGTCAAGATGGATACTCCTTCCAAGCCTTCGAAACTCTTGATCTTCAGTAGATGTGAAAGGTCTTGTGGTGTTCTTCGTAACTTAGCCCTCATCTCTCAGAAGACCTTTGATTTGTGTAATCATGTGTATTGTATGTTTGATTTGTGTAATCTTGTGGTGTTCTTCGTATCTTTTCGTGCAAGCCTTGTTCGCTTTATATAGGTACTTTGAGAGATCACTGGTAGAGTTCTGACGGGAAAAAGACAACAAAATCTGTCAAAAATGAGTCGCACGGTCCGTGTCATCCCACACGGTCTAACCTTGTAACAGGTCTCTATCTTTGTTTTTGCCCAAACACTTCACATGGTCATGTAATCTTCACACGGTTGCCTACACGGTCGTGTGGCACCACACAGGCTGACTGTGTGACTTGCTTTTTGTCCATTTTCTTCATCTCTTCAATCTTCTCTTCACAATCGTCGATCTTGTCTGGGCCTTTTAACTGATATCTTTCCATTTAAGCTCTGTTTCCTGTAAAAAGTTACAAGAATATGCAGTATCATGCCCTTCTAAGGAAACCAAGTAAAATACACTAAATATGTGCGCAATTGCATCAATTATATCACAAAATAAGCACTTAAATGCACGTATATTTTACACATATAAACACACGTTGACAATTAACTCCAGCACAACCCACTTCTTCTTCTTTGTGGCCGACAATAAGAAGATTGAGGGTGAGGGTTTGAGGGACATTTTTTCCTTCTAATTTCCTCCTTTGCAAATTCTTCACAAATTCCACCATTAAAACACATATAACCGCTACTAAAACAATTAGCTAAAATTTGGGGATTTAAATTGATTGTGGACCGCGAAAGAGCTTCTCAAAAATGAAGGTGGAAAAAAACACATTATCCGAACGTCTGCATTATCCAAACATATGCTCTCATCAAATAACGAATATACACATAAAGGCCGCAAAAGCCCCCATATTTTGAGTATGGAGGGGGCCTATGCTCATGAGAATGGCTAAAGACAGAAACAAATTATGGGCGATTCTTCTATACATGTCCCTTAGTGGGGAATCAATGAAAATTTTCATATACCTTGATGCAACATGATGCATCAAACATTAGATCAAAGGCCGATTTTTCCTCCTTCGCTCCATCACCAACATCTAATCTCTCGAATCTTCATTATAAAAGCCGAGGATTTTTCATAGAGAAAATATACATGACACAAGAGACAAAGTGAAATCAAGAATCGAATATTCAAAAATCTCTCTCGAGCTAAACCTGCAATTCTCAAGCTTCATCAAGAACACTTTCATGAAAGATAGAAGGAGTTTCAATAGTTAAATAGGAAAATTTGTGAAAGATAAATGGGGTCTACATAAGGGGTGTAGTAAGGTTCCTGACGAACCAATAATCTGATCTGTGAGAGGGCTTCATGAATAAATCTTGCAACTTTAGAGAGCTAAAGTAACTATAAAGATGTCTAGTGAAGAGCTGAGTCCATGTGGTAGTTGGCTGTGTGATTAAGGCTATTAGGAGTATTGTACTTTATAATAAAAGTCACATATTACTTAGTGGATTCCTCCTTGAGTAGGAGAAGAGTGGGTAGAGAAATTACCCCATCCTCGAACTACTATAAATATTGTGCCTTTATATTTCTGCAATTTACTTTACTACACTTTAATTTCATTTATTCTTATTGCTATTCAGCTGCTTAATAACTTTATAAAAACATTAAGAGTTGACTGACAAAAAACTTACAATGGTGTAAGTCTCTCGTGGTGAAAATTGATTACTCTATCACCAACTCTTTCAAGAGAAGTATTGAATGGTGAATCTCCTGCTGAATATCAACCCAGTTGTCTGAAAGAACTAAGTTATTTTCTTTAAATCTCTTATTTACATAATCGAAAAATTGTAAAGTGTATTCAACCCCCGTTCTAGGCTTTACTTGACACCCCTTGGGACCTACAAAATGAAAGCCCCATACTGAGTGATAACCCACGAGAACAAGAAATTGTTGGAGGAGAAGAAGGTGAAAGGGCAAGGGTAATGCACTCCCAAGAACATATTTAGGTCCCAGCGGAAAAGTCAAATTAAGGTCATTCATGCGAGCCAAGCGAACTCCAGGGACACTATGCGGAAAAATATTAACACTTTCGACCTTGTTATCCTAGCTGAGCCACTCCCAATGGGAGAAAAGACATCCAACCTACTGGAGTATGGAGGAACATGAAACCCTCAAAAGCAGTTGGATGAATTAAATGCCAAACAGGGCAATAACTCGAGCCCCATGGATGTGGTGGCTCCATGCTACCTAAAACATGTACAAAGAAAGCTCCCCAAAGAAGATAATCCCAAAATCCAAAGTATGAATTGAATGGAGTCCAAGTGAGACGAACCAAGAAAGGGTAACTCTATTGTACAAACTCGTCAAGGAGATAGACGATGATGATGATGACACAACAAAGGCACCCACATGCATGACAATGCACACTCGATAGGGGGCCCTCCCACGCGCTCGACCGAGGACCCTTGCACCCTCGACTGCGCTCGACCGAGGACCCTTGCACGCTCGACTGCGCTCGACCGCACTCAGCTGGGCAACTTCGGGCCTTGCCCGGTTACTTGCTTCACATGCTCGATCGAACACTTCCAATGCTCTTAACCCATTCACAAATGAAGGACAAAAACCTCCTACTACTGAAGTCATTAAAGCTATTAGTGGGCCTCCTGAATGTAGGGACACATGAAGTACACTTAGAGCTTACCAAAAGGAATCAAATGAAGCCAACACATGCACTAGTCCCAGGCAAAAGGCTATGAACCTTATCAATGAAGAAAATGTATCCACCAGTATACGACTGATCCTAGGAAGAACTATATGATTGATCGTGAATTTCTTTTCACTAAACCGCAAGTGTACGGTGTAGCTCATAGATAACGGCGAGCAAGGTCGTATTCCTCAGGGATTGAATCCGAAATACATAAAGTATAGTAAATATCATACTCCAATTTTATTGAAGCGATCAAAAACAAAAAGTATTATCTAAATTAACCCTAAAATTATCAAATTAAAAATATCTAAGTATTATAAATTCCTAAACCTCACCAAGACTCAAACAGTTTACGAAAAGCAATCCTAGGACTATGATCTTAACTTGTTTCATAAATATTAATTCCAAATAATGTTTCCCCAATACCAGTTTCTATGTATCTATGACTTCAATTTCTAAACCAATTCATTCCATATGTCGAGGGCAAACAAACCTCTGATTAATAAGAATTTCTAGTATCCCTGCTCAATAATTAATATCAACTCCTAAAAGCATATAGAATTAAAGTAAACCCCCACAAATGTTATAAGTATCTCGACTTTATACCCGTTTATGTTATGAGTTCATTTATCACAAGTTAGCCCCAGGTGATACACCTCGTGCCCCAGGTGATCTCATTCGTAAGAGGTATCATTAACCTATCTAGGACACTTTTTAGGCAATACACCCCAGACGTTGTGCACTAGGTAATATCATCCATAAAAGGTAGCTTTACCCTATCCGGGACACGCCCTAGGCGATACACCACAGACGTTGTGCCCTATTTAATCTCATCCGTAAGAGGTATCCTCCTACTATCCAGGACACCGTAAGTGGCAGCTCTGGGTGTCCCGGATATTTTAAGACTTCATAGTAACAGGTAGCCCCCGACTATCTAGGATACTGTAAGTGACAACTCTAGTTGTCCTAGTCCCTTCAAGACTTCATTTGTAAGAGGTATCCCCAAGCTATCTAGGACCTCGTAAGTGGAAACTCCAACTATCTTGGACCCTCTAAATTCTCCATAAGAATTAGCTCCTCGTTATCGAGGATATTCAACAAATAAAGTCCAATACAAAAGCTTCTCACTCTATTTGGCAAACAAAGTCCTAAAGATAAGCTCTCCGCTCCATTGGACAAATAAAGTCCTGTAGAGAAGTGTCACGGCCCGATCAGCAAACTAAGCCCCACGGAGAAGCTTTGTGCTCCGTTGGGCACATTAAATCCCACTACAAGAAAAAGCGTATGTAGTGACGAAATTTTCAGTGATAATGTAAATGTCGTCACTAAATGTATGTTTATTGTGACGATATTTTTCGATGTCACTAATGGTTGAAACTATTGAATATCAGTGACAAATTTTTTATCGTCACTATATTTTGTCACTATACATTTGGCGCCACTTTTGGTATTGGTGGGAAATAATAGTTGTCACTAATACTACACAAAATTGAGGCTAGCGTTGTCATTAGGCATCATGCACAGCTTAAATATGTTCGTTGGAAAGACATCCCAATAGATTCTAAGAGGAAGATGTGGCTTGGAATAAAGGTATTATATTTGAAGATGATATTATAATGTAAATTTCTTATATATTAGTGTACAATATTGTTTTTTAGAATTTTTTATTGGCAGCAAAAATTTAATCTTGATAAGAATTATCAAGTTACGATGATCGTTAAACAACTGAATCGTCAATACATAAACTATCGACATAAGCTATATCTGCATTATGTTAAAAATAAGAATCGTGCGGGAATTTCGGAGCAACCTCCCACGTCAGTTAAACCAGAATATTGGCAAATGTTTATCAACCTTTTTGAGACCAATGCTTATAAGGTATGCAATTTTCTAGATAACTTAGTGTTCATGTTGTTTTAGAGGTTATCTTGTAACTTTATGCGTAACTTGTTTTTTTCTAAGATATTAATCTCATGTTTCTTCATGTCTCTTTGCTTTTTTTTACTTTCCATGATAGTAAACAACTCTTATTAGTGTAGTATGTACAAGTTTGAAAATACAATTTGAATAAGTTTTGCTAATATTGGCATTAAGTTCATGAATCTGCACATATGAATATGAAACTTGATGCATAAATACATCTTTTTTGTTGAGCATCATTGTTGATATACAATTGTGGTCCAAATAGAATGTGACCCTTCATGTTTTTTTAAATAAAAGAAGCCGTTTTATTAAGATACTGGTGGAGCTTGAGATGCAAAAATATCAAAAACGAAATACATGTGTTTTCACGTGACCCTTTCATTGGTTTGTGATTCTGCATTCAATTATAAAGCAAACAAATATAAAAACTAAAATCCTAGACCAAGCAGTCGTCTCTCACGAGTCACGTGAGTTACTTCTTAATTGTGCACAGGAATTGCATAAAAATTATTTTTTTTTCTATCCCAAAAATAATGAATCATCTGTCTCATTTCAATTAAATTATCTCATTTACTTTCAAAATTATGAATTCAAACTAGGTTGATTCGATCATGCATTTAAATATTTTCTCTCTCACGCGGTGTGAAACTGAATCAGTTTAATGTGAATGGGATTTGCTCATGATATTGTATTTAATGTTTTTATTTATTATCCACAGAAAATTAGTGGGCGAAACAAACAAAATCGGCAAAAGTTGAAGATGGCCCATACTTGCGGGACAAAATCAATTGCTCAATATTGTTATGAAGATGTATGTTTTTGAATATTCCTACATTGGTAACATTATAGTCTTTTCTACAAACTTGACACATTTATATTCACAGCGCGATCTTGAGACTGGAGAAGAACCCACACGAACATCCACTTGGAAAAAAACTCGATTCAGTAATAAGAAAAAAGATTGGGTTGATCAAGCTTCACGGGAGGTTTATGTAAGTTTTTCAATTAATTGAAAATTATATATTGATCAAATTATCAATATTGAATTAGATAACTTTTATAGGATGATATTGTGTGACTTCAAAGTGAACCAATTGAAGATAGTCAAGATCCTATAAGTGAAGCTGAAGCTTTTGTTAAAGTGTTTGGGCAAAAGAAACCAAGTCGATTACGTGGATGTGGAGACGGTTTGAAGCCACAGTCTAAAAGAGGACAAAGAATTAATGATGAACTACAACAAGAGAACAATGACTTAAGAAAGCAAGCTGAAGAGATGACCTTGCGATTGCAATCCTTAGAAGCCCAACTCAACAACCAAGAAGCTCAAGTACAAGAAGTGCAAGCTCAAATGCAAACTCAAGTGGAAGCTCAAGTACAAGCTTTTTTGAAAGCTCAACTACCTACAACGTTTCAAGGCTTTAGCCAAACTAGTCAAATTTATCATCTAGGGTGAGTATATACATTAATATATATGATCTAATATCTTTCTTTGTTACTGTATAACATTGTTTAATACATGACAACTTCATGCATGTGTTTGACTTTGACATATGTCTTCAATTAAATGCTAATTTGTCTTTTTATTCTTTATATTTGCAGGTTTGAAGGACATTGTGGCTTTTAAAAGGTTACTCACCATTCAACATTTCCATGAACTTGAGACCAGTTTTATATTTGTAATTTTTTATTTAATCGTTTGGCTACAGTATTCATATTGAGTTTATTTTGAACTCGTATTTTCAAGTTAGACATCTATATAAATTATATTTCTATTGACTTTGACATATGATTTGTTGGGTAAGATGGAATGGTTCTTATACTTGTTGAGTGCACAAATCAATATATTGGTGGTTAAAAAGGCAAAAAAAAAAAAAAAAAAGGATTTCGGCACTAGATTGGAACTACAATTATAATGAATATTGTCACAATATTGTTAATTTTAGTTTTTTATTTAAAAATATTAATATAATAATAATAATTTATTTTGAAAAATTTAATTTTTTAGTGACTACTAAATTTCAATTTACTAAAATAAAATTATGGCGATTGTCAGGTAGTTTTAGTGACAAGAATTTTCTTTGTTACAAAAGGATATGATCTAGTGACAAGAAATGTATGTGACTATAGTGTGGGATTTTAGTCACAATAATCGTTTGCCATAAAATATCGGGTTTTAGTGACAAAAGGCGTGTGCGGCTAAAATATGGTGTTTTTGTGGCCAATATTTTTTGTAACTAAAACACAAAGTTTTAGTGACAAGAATAATATGTCACTAAATAGTATACTTTTAGCAACAATAATAATTGTCACTAAATAATGGAGTTTTAGTGACAAAACAAATGTGACACTAAATAATAGAGTTTTAGCGACAAACATCATATGTGGCAAAAGATTTAAGGTATAGTGATGACTATCATAGTTGTCACAAAAAACTTTTAGCCACAGTGGTATTACCCATAGTGGCGATGTTTTATTTTGTCATTAGCTATCTGCAGTGACAACATTAGTAAATAAAATGACAACAAATATCGTCACTAAAAGTTTTTTTTTTTTTTGTAGTGTCCCATAGAGAAGCTTTCCGCTTCGTTGGGAAAATAAAGTCTTATTGAGAAGCTCTACCTCCGTTAGACAAGTAAATTCCCATAGAGATGCTCTATGCTCAGTTGGGCAACCAAAGTCCCATAAGCGTAATGCTTCGGCCACCCAGTTCGACCAGGGCAATGCCTTCCTGTAAGAAGCAATTGTGCATTGTCCAAGGTAAATTCCTAAGTCCCATAAACGGAAAGCTTCGCGCTGCCCCGGGCCACCAGGTCAATGCCTTCTTGTAAGTGGCAGTTTATACGTACTTGTCCAAGGTAAATTCCTAAGTTCCATAAGCGGAAAGCTTCCCGCTTCCCCAGACCGCCATGTTAATCCTGTAAGAGGTAGTTGTGCATTGCGTAAGATACTTCCTAACTCTGTTAAGAAGTAGCTTGGCGCTATACAGGGCACTCATCAAGCACAAACTCCCCAGAAAAGGTGACTCCAACCCATTTGGGATACACAAAAAGAAGCTTAATTACCACACTTGGATAGAATCAGACATCTGTAACATCGAGAAGAATTCCCAACAAAAAAGGAAAAGCTCAAAATCACGCACGGGATCGCGCACCTACTCTCGGCTGACCCGCTTGCTCGACCGACCACTAAAAAAATGGTCGCCCGTGCTCGACAAGTGGAGTCCCTTTGTGCTCGACCAGTGGGGTCCTACGCACAACTAGGGTGCTAGATCGGGACTCTCCCCACACCCCTATTAGAGAGAGAGAGAGAGAGAGAGAGAGAGAGAGAGAGAGAGAGAGAGAGAGAGAGAGAGAGAGAGAGAGAGAGAGTACCCTGGGAAGCCAAGAAGACTCCCCCCTTGAGGGGCCTCCCCATTGAGGGGACCTCCTTCCTTAGAAACCGCCCATCTTGGGGACCTCCCCCTCTGAGGGGACCTCCTTAGAAGATTAAGTCCCACACGGATCATGCACTTGTAAGGGACCTAACTCCCACACTACTCCCGTCATCTTGTAGCCCGGGAGGTAGGGGGCTATAATGATTAGAGCTATCAAAATGAGCCCGACCAGCCCGACAAAAGACCAGGTTGGACTTCATATTTAGAGGTCAACCGGGCCTATTTGGCTTTGCCCATTCACTCAAAACACTAGGTTGGGCCGGCTAGTTAGCCCGAGATTTTATGTGTATTTTAATGGGTTGGGCCGGGTTGGGATCCAAAAATAGCTGTCCAATCACTATTTTGCTTGGCCCGACCCAATTTTTCCTCTTGACCTGATGGGCCGACACCCAACAGACCCAAACCGACCTATTTGACAGCTCTAATGATGAGAAGTAAAATCGTATTTTCCCTTTTTAAAATATTTAATTACCTATTTAATTCATATTAGTTTATTATTATCCCATATGAAATAATATTGGGCCAAGTCAATAAAAGGGACTCATGATGTCTGGGTCATCGCATCAAGCCCATGAGGCTCAACTTATAACATCAGGTCCTAGAGGCTCAATTCATTATATTAGGCCCAACTCATTACACCAATTGTATGCAACCCACAATCCCACGTATAAATGACCCATCCCTAATTATTATTCATTAAGCACATTTGGACTGCTGATTTTACTTAACGCATTAGATTTTTCTCTTATACATTGCCGATTTAAGCATCAGTGGGCCTTCCCCGTGACAAATCCCGGGTCCTTCTAACCTTGTTTGCGTGTTGTAGGCTAGTACTCGACACGTAGATTGGACATTTTTTAGGAGTTGGACATTGGACATTTGACCTTAGCTCAGAGTGAACTGCACAATTTTTAGGAGCATCAGTTATATAATCATTTAGAAATTTAAAGAAACCATTGAGCTATTCTGAGTTTTATAGATATAACTAATAATAATAGAAATAGAAATATAAAAAAAAATAATAAATAGAAATATATTATTATATTGAAGCTTTAACACAAAATAAAACCAAAATTGAGAAATGTCTCAGGCCAGCAGCAGAAACAATTTATTCAATAACTCAGTGTACAAAACAAATCCTGTGGAAAAAACACATCAAAAAATAAACAAATAGCTAAGTGCTAACAACCAACAAATGGAATCTCACCTAGTACAAATCACTATAAATGCAGCTCTATTCACACAACCCAAACCATATAAACCAAAAGAATTATCTTTGTATGCAAAGGGAGAAAAAAAAACTATATGCCATGCTGTGTGTAACAATCTTGACGCTATTTTTCCTGTCTATGAAATGAGCCTCTATATATAGGGGAGACACAAGGGGCATTCCAGCACACTGTTTGATGATATTCCCCAGCCAAAGTCAGCACAGCAACGAGTCGAGAAACCCGTCATCTCTAGGCTCATCCTTGGGTCTTGGAGTCAATGTATTGTAGTCTTGTGGAGGACTAATGCAAGAGCTTGTCGAATTTCAAAATCTTGAATATTGATAGCTCCCTTCTGGAATTTGGGGATGAGCAGAGTTATATGGCAACGGTAAAGGCCTAACTGCCTGAATGGCTACGTTGTTGCTATACGGCATGGTTCTGCTAAGGGAATTGTTTCCACTGCTGCGAGCAGGGGGGACGTCGTGGTTGTGCTTCCCCTCATACGTTGTTATCACCGCCCTCGGGTCGTGAGAAGCTCGTTCCACGTGTTTCCTTACTTGGCACCCTTGATTAGTACACTTGTAATAGCTCCTGGAATCCCAGAAAAATGTACACAAGTTTAGTTTCAGAAGAGCGCACCAGAATAGCAATACTTTATCCTAAGCACAACAAAGACATGTTTGTCGAATTGTCGTTCATAACAAATTGAACATAGGAGATCTCCTATTCCTAATAGTATTTCATCTGGCATTTTAATCCACTATGTGAACGTGTATAAGATGATGTCAATATTGCATGCGTGACAAATCACAAACAGTAGATGAACAATTATAAGGAATAGAAAATCCGGACTGCAAATTGAAAGTTGTCTTGAAACACAATATGACCAAATGCTCAATCTGCATATTCTACTCCCTACGGTGTTTCATCTGTTCAATACAACAAGTGAATGCTACGTGTACAATAATGACATCAGCGAAACAACAACAGATATAATACCACATGAAATAGGAGAATCCTGTATGCCAAAGACTTTTGCGAGTAAGATGAGGTTCCTACCTAGGATTGGGATTTCCCTTGACCACTTTCTGACCATACTTTCTCCATCTATAACCATCATCAAGTATATCTACATTACTCATAGTTTGAACTACAACTCTTGGTTCTCTCACTGTCCTACTCCCCATAACTGAAATATCTTCACTTTCACTCTCACCTTTCCTGAAAAAAGCATCAAATTAGGTCATTGTTTCGTTTCACATCACCTATATATATATATATATATATATATATATATATATATATATATATATATATGCATATAGTGATAATTACAAGTAACTACCTCTGAGGTTTGGGGTAATTACAAAAAGACCAAAAGAATGTTAAAAATTACAAAACCTACCCCTGGCTTTGATTTTGTCTTAATTTTAAGAGATTAACTGTAATATTTCTATAAAAGTAAGGGGCGCTTTTGAAAAAAATTTCTTATGAGAGGGAAAAATGTAAGACGGATCAAACCTCAAGGAGTTTTTTATAATTTTGAAATTTCTTTGGGTTTTTTTGTAATTACCCCAAACCAAGAGGTAGTTTTTGTAGTTATCCCTATATATATATATATATATATAAAATAAATTTTCCAGCTTAAAAACTTCAAGTCAACTCACCATCTCTTGGCATCATGCTCATGATCTTCATCCAACTCATCTCCGCCCGACTTCCTCTTCTGAGTGCTCTGCTCGAAACTATCATTAGATATTAAAGAGTTCTCAGATAATGCAATAAATGAATCTGTGTTTCCCGTCCCATTCGATCTGTAAGACTGCTCCGCGTTTTCATTGGACTGAGTACTGTTAGGCTGAATTACTACAGAAGAAGCCGATGCTGCGGATGAGGAGGACGACGATCTTCGACTCGACTGAGGCTTAGGATGATTATGAGTACCTCTGATAACTATTTCAGTAATTTGTCCATCTAATGACCTTTCGACCTTTTTCTTGGTGAGGCAATTTGGATATGTACATTTGTAATAGCTTCGCGGATTTTCGCTACCTTTTACTTGTTTCTGTCCATATTTCCTCCAGTTATATCCATCATCTGACTTTTTGTTCTCTTCTCTTAATGTCTGTGATGATTGGTTGTATTGATTATGTTCGGATCGGGCATCGTCGTTGCTTCGATCATTTGTATGGATTGTAGCCATCTCAGGGGAAAAGCTCTGCCTTGAATTGAACTCAGATTCCAAATTGGATTTGTCTGATGATGCAAAATCTGGATTAACAGATTCTTGATAACCCCATTTCTGATGTCCCTGATTAACAGATTATGACTAACAAAAATGAAAATTAAAGCTATGAAGAAAGAGTAATTATTAAGAGAAAAATAAAATATGGCCATTTTTACACTTTTGCGACCTAAATTTGTTTTTTTTTTTTATTAACAACCCAAACTATGTTGGGTTTATCACTTTACAACCTCCGGATAGTCCAGAGTTGGAATATCATGGATATTCCAAATCAGATGAGTGAATATTCCTTGAATTCCAACTCTGGTTGTCCGGAGGTTGAAAGTGAAAAACCGTACTTGTTAGATTGTTAGTTGCAACAAAAAAAAAAAATAGGTTGCAACGTGTAAACTAGACCAAGTTCAGGTTGCAATTTTTTTTTTCTCCAATTATTTAACTAACATATCAAGAATCCATGGAAATCAAAACATACATGAGATGTCAGAGACTTTCTTTGTTCATTTTTGATATCCTTTTGCTGGGACCTGTCAGAATTATTATTCCAATTGAAATCCTGAATTGGAAAAGTTCCTGTTGTTGGAGAAGCCAAAATCTGCATTTTTCAAAAAGCCAGAGAAAGCCCATCACCAAAACTGTAAAAATTTCAGACAAAACAACCTTAAAACATACAAAACAAACACATACTATATTGGGATAACTACAAAAACTACCATAGGTTTTAGTCCAATTATAATAAAAATCCAATTATCTTTCAAAATTATAAATTCCCCCATAACATTTGATCCTCTTTTACAAATTGCACCCTCGTTAGGGGCTATTTATTGGATAAATACAAACCTGGAGAGGTATTTGTTATTTCGAAATATAACTGGAGTTTTTTTGTAATTAAGCTAAAACTGGGGTAGTTTCTGTAATTATTCCTACTATATTAATATCACAACAGAACAGAAGCAGAAAATTGAAGGTTTTTTAGAATTTTTTATTGGAATTGAAGAAACATGGCTTACATTAGAAGCCGATAGAAGAACAGGAGAATCAAAAAGCTCAGGCGGGCTGAGGCCTCGAGGAAATGAAAAGTAGGAGGAAGGAGAGAAGGCGGCAGGCGGCGGCGATATGGGAAGCGACGGCGGCGGCATAGACTTGATGTGTGAAAATTAAACGATGATTGGTGGGAGAGACTGATTTGTAAGAAAAGAACTTGAAATTGAAGACGAAGGAGAAAGTGAAAATGTGCACGTTTTTCTTTCTTGCTTTTTGTTGTTTCTTTAATGAAAATTCTTAAGTGTAGGACCGGTTGGGTTTGATACCACCGCGCGAGCACCTTCTAAGAAGCTTGAGATATGATTTTTGACCAAAAAGGGGTTGAAAATAAATAAAGAAAAATATTTACAAAATATGGTGTCTCTATTATTCACATCCTTTTTTTCCTCTAACTACATTTTTCTCTTTATAATTACATAAATGTCACAATTCTGAATACTATAATGCTCTTGCTACCTTAAACATGTGCTACACAATTGTGTCATAAAGTCATATTCATGATCGTGCTACATAAAGTTAAGGGAATGGTAAATTGAGAAATTTTCGGAATGTATTCAGTAAATATATTATTTTTATTTTGAAAACAAATGTGATGTGTATTTAAAAAGTGGTGTATTCATAGAAAAATGATATGTGAATAATGTCACACTTCAACCAAAATGAGAATTGCTAGTTTGTTCATTATCCACTAGCATCTACAAACTTAACTAGATAATAGTGTTGTTCAAATTAAAATTAATTTCTTTTTTCTCGAAATTGAAGTTTGTTTTTATAGTTGTTTGATAAGGAAGTCAAGTGGACTGTTATTATTTTTTCAATTTATTAAATCGAACTTCAAGACATATTAGATGATGTTTAAGATATTTTGGTACATATATTGATCATATGTCATAAATCATTCTTTTTCAAAATGAATTTTTAACACAAGTAACCTTTAATAAATACTAATATGAGATTATATAAAATTTTCATTTTTTTTCAACACTCGGTTTAAGGCACTTATCCAAGTCAAATTATTTATACTTAATAAAAAAGGAAAAGATGGTAGAAATTATGATGTAATAAGAGATATGGTTGATGCCACATTGCCCAATTATTAAAGGAATAAAATCAATTGAAGTGACTCATCGGATTGACTCAGAATTATGGGCTAAGATAGCATAGTTCATGGACCTCACTACATTAGAAGAAAATTCACCTTTAGTAAATACCCAGTAGTCCACATTGCAAGAGACTTCCACCTAAAGTATAGTATTCATGTGATACCAATCTTTTTTGGCTCCGTCCACAGGCTCCTCGCACACAGAGTTCACCCTCATGGCCATTTATGGGAATTCCACACTAGCGGTGGCATAGCCACATTGGAACCAGTGCTATTAGAGCTGGTTTTAAGTTTTGAGGGGTCTAGAGCAAAAAAAGAAGAGACACTTGTGTTTAGATTAAACTATTAAATTTAACACAAATAATATTATAAATGTAATTTTATTTATTTAATATATAAAATAAGATATGTAATAACAAAAATACCATGCTCCAACTTTAACATTTCGCTGTTATTAAAATAAAGTTAGAAAGATCATTGAATATAATTTACCATAAAGAAAAGACAAAAAGAAAAAAAAAACTATCAATGAAATAGCTATGAAAATTTGATCTTCCTGCATTTTTACTTGTAAAGTGATCAATCAATCTTTCATAATCAAAATTTTCCAAAACTTCACCTCAATTGAAATATAATACAAAAGTTAAAGTGATTCTTTTTTTTTTGGCAAAGTTATATCATATCCTGGTTCAAAGACACCATAAAAAAAGGTTAAGAGATAGAAAAGGGGAAAAAATCACTTCAATTTTGCAGTTGTCTAGATCCGAACACAAAACCTCTGGATTTCAAATAGATGCTCAACCACTCTATGATTTTATTTCAAATTTATTTGCTCAACCATTGGTATGATTTTACATTTTACATAATTTATTTCAACCTTTAGAGATCCCTATTCCCAAAAGTATGAAATGATCATTCATCCTCTCACCCAAAGGGTTTAACTATTACAATCATCAAGTTGACTCAAATTTTATTTTTAATAAAATTATCTTTCTAGTTGATAAAGACTTAAAAATTGATATAATCTATATTTTGAAAAATGAGATTGTTATAAATAAAAATATTTATAATTTAAATATGAGTTATATTTAATATTTTAATAAATCATAGTCAATTTCTATCAATATTCAATAGTTAAATCAAAATTTTGATATAGAATTCTTTTGTTGATTTTCAAAATTTCCTTATAAAAAATATGGATAATTTGGAGATTTAATAATACATAAAAACCATTTTTTAAAATTAAATCCTAGAAGGTTTGGTAAAATTTTTTCCTTCATAAAAACAAAATATCAAAACCGTTCAAATTTATAAAAATACTATAGTTACCCCCTTAAATTTAAGGGAATAATCACATGGGAGAGCTTTTTATAATTTTAAAATATCTGGATTTTTTTGTAATTAGAAAATCGGGGGTGTTTTTATAATTATCCCTAAAAAATTATATAAAATATTTTTGATATCATAGATATAAATCATTATATATATACTTTTAGGGAGGGATCCCGTGAGACCACCCTCTGATTTGTTGACTAAATCTACACCATCCAAATTTATCAAGATATATTTGATATTTCATAAGTATACAAATGAAGGGATAAAATAGGAATCCAGAATTTAAATATAGTAACCTTTTCCTAAAAATTAGGGACGTGATTTTGTATTGATCACATTTTAACATAACTTTTCCTTTCTCTCTTCCCATTCAAATGGTCAAAATTCAAATATGGCAACAAAATCGTGCAATAATTAATGAAAAGTATACAATTACACTAAACTAACTACACATTAAAACATTATACATAAACAATTAACTAAGTATATAATTACACTAAACTACCAAGACATTAAAACTTTACTAAGTATACACAACATTTAACTAAGTATACAATTACATTCAACTAACTATACATTAAAATAATACTAAGTATACAAAAATATTTAACTAAGTATACAATTACAGTCGAATTACTTATATAACTAAGTATACAAAACATTGAACTAAGTATACAAATCCACATAACTAAGTATATTTAAATATACTAAACTATATATTTAAACTATTATATGTATATTTAAGAATTTACGATTTTACAATTGTCAAACAAAAATAAATATACAATAAAACATGACTAAGTATAAGTATACAACTAAGTATAAAAAATATTGTTACAAAACATAAATATTATCAATTTTCAAAAATTAATGATTTTTCCTCCCTAAAAGGGTAACAAAAAGGTAAGATTATGTTTATTTCGAAAAACATCTAATAATCCAATTACCATAACTAATTAAATATAAAAGTACCCTCGTTTTGCCAAATTAACTAAAATGATCTACACCAATCCTCAAAGTCCATAAGTGTTCTTATGGACTAAAAACCCCAAAAACTATCTCAAAAAGCAATTTTGCCTTCATTTATAATTACCAACCAAATAAAATCGTCATCCATTCATTTCTCCATTCCTTGTACTATACCAATCATAGGAATAGTAATACATCATTCCATTCTAATGTTATTCCATTCCTAAATTCATCCATTCCAACCTAAATCCATTCATTCATACCAATCATGTCGTTAGAGATATGTAGGAAATATAGACCAAACAACCTCAAAGTGGCCACGTTAAATTGGGTTGGCTCGCACTAAAAATTTACCAAATGTCTAGTTGATAAAGTAATAAATTGGCATTGTCCATGATGGTGAATGAGATTGCCTTGTTTGTTTTAATATATATATATATATATATATAGGTGATTGAATAAGGAAATCCAATGAGACCACATTTTATGGTGAGAGGAAGTGGACTAATCTGCCATCTCATTTACATCAAAGGTATGGATGATTTGGGATAACGGGACATTAACCATTTTTAAATATGGTAAAATTGTCAAAACAAATATGTGGGGACTAAAATAGAATGTAATGTTGGGAAAGAAATTTTGTAGAAAATTTTGATGAAAATGCCATGTAAAACTTATTTGTTGATATTTATCATATATTTGATGAACTTAACACTATTTTTGTATGTTTATAAATTGCATTGTAATTAAAATGGTCAAACAAAGACATGTGGGGACCGTGAATTAAGGAATTAGTTATAGAGAGAGAGAATCGCGCTCATTAACATGTGGGGACCGTGGAATAAGTAAATCAGTTATAGAGAGAGAAAAAATCACGCTAATTATTGGATATATTTACTATATATTTAACACTATTATGATGTATATTTAACATATTTGTACTTTGAGTTTTACAATTGAAAACAAAAATATAAGTATACAACAAAACACATATAAGTATACAACAAAAAATATAAGTATACAACAACATAAATACATCATCAAAAATTAACTACTTATACAGCAAAATACATATAAGTATACATCGAAAAACATCTAAGTATACAAGATCCTCACCGCTCCTCATAGTCCAATTTTTGTTAGCATCGTCTTCTTCACCAATCCTCCAAACCTGTCCGGGGAAACCCCAAAACTATCGCGTACTCCAATCGCCTTCTTCAATAAAAGTCGCTAACTCCTCCACTATCCCCGAATCAAGATCCGTCGACTCGTTTCACCAAATATCAAGAAATTACTTCAAAACAATGTATCACCGGTGGCATTGTCCATGACTACCTTTCTGGAGGTGATTGAAGAAGTGCTCAGTGGCGGAGAAGCGGAGATGCCAGTGGTGGCGATGATAAACAACGGTTTTGGGGGATATGGAATTACCAAACTTGACTAAAATTATGTAATGTTGGGAAATTATTTTGTAGATTTTGATGAATGCCATGTAAAACTTAGAATACGCAAGTTGGAAACTTGTTATAAATTGCATTGTAATAGAACAAGACAAGTCAACTATGCTGAACATGCAAGTGACTTTCGGAAAAAGGAAGCCATTGTGATCTCTTCAGAAGACAGATTTTTGAAAGATCACTAAGATAAAAGGTGAGTGAATAACAAGTCAACTCAAGAGAGCCAAGTCTCAAGTTTGAGAAAGAGTCATCCAATGATTGGAAGTCGACACGAAGTCACCTGGGGGAAGCAAAAATTTGAAGTCGAGATAACCTAATATATTCTCAAATCATTAAACAAGACTTCAACTACCCTCAAGCCTACCCCAGAAGCATGCAAAAGGAATAAATCAATGGGAAGCACCAACACTCGAACTACGAAAAGCTAAAGGTTCATACGAGGAAAGATAAATTCAATCGCAACAAGTTAAAGATCGAAATATTTTGAAGATTTTTGAAAGATCACTATTAAAAGGTTGAGGAATTGTAGAGAAGGTTGAGGTCGAACCACGAACATTCAAGCTTTTGGAGAATACTCTCAAGTCATTCAAGATCAATCCTGCCTACATCAAATCAATCCAAGGAACTGAAGGAAAGACAAGTGGTTAAAGAGGAAACATTTGAAGAATCAAGGGTCTACATTCCACAAAGGATTGTAGAAAGGTTCAAGTCGAAAGGCTTAAGCTATTTGGAGGGCTTCGTGATCAAATCCAAGGAAGAAGCTGAGTCGTCACGAGAAGCCAGGTTTGTGTGACCAAGGCATCTCGAGATCGAGTCCCAAAGGATCAAGTCATTTGTGTGATCAAGACTTGTATTCGGGACCGTTAACCACTCGTATATTGATCAATACTTAGTGGATTCCTCCAGAGTTGGAGAAGATAGGAGTAAAAGAATTACCCCATCTTGAACCTCTATAAAAACTTATTGTGTCATTTACATTAAAGACTTTAATTTATGCATCTTATTTTTATATCTCATTTGATAAATTTGCTATCCAATTGATAATCAATCGAGTGCTAAAACCAAGTATTAAAACAAACCTAACCAAATTCAAGGGTGTTAAGTCTTTCCAAAAAACATATCACAGTCAAGTTAAGTCTTTAGTCAAAAGCAAATTTGAGTTATTCTATCAACGGCTCGATCAGTCGTTGAGTGACTAACTTTGATTAACAAACTTAGCTATCCATCAAGGACTCATTTTTGTGAAGTATTAACTCGAACATTTTTAAAAGGACTAAATCGAAAAGTTGGTAAGGTTTATTCAACCCCCTTCTAAACCTTACACTCACACCCCTTGGGACCTACAAGTGGTATCGAGCGGTTGGTTCATTGAGCCTTCCAGACCGGTTATGAACTAGATCTCCAAATTTTTCAAAGCTTGTTTTAGTACTCAATCTTTCAGAACTCCTTTATTCAGCAAAGTTATTATCATGGAAACAAATTTGACACGCATCCCTATGTTCACAATTGAAGAATTTGATGATTGGAAAATTCGTATGCAGGCTCATCTATCAGCATTGCACGATGAGATATGGATAGTGATAGAGGATGGGCTACTCCAAATCTTAAAAGTGAACACATTTTGCAGGAGGAGAGTGCGGTGAACAAGGAGAAGAAGATGTTGCTCCCAGACCAGTGATGGTTGAAAAACCAAGAGCTGAATGGACAAATGATGACAGGAAAAGATATAACTTGGACAATGTGGCCAAGGACATTCTTTACAAAACATTAGACAAAGCCATGTTCAACAAAGTCAAATCATGCAAAACGGCAAAAGAAATCTGGGACAAGCTAACCTTGATTTGCGAAGGCTCAGAGCAAATCAAAGAAAATAAACTATCTGTTGTTGTACAAAAATTTGAAAATTTTAAGATGCTTGTAGGAGAAACCTTGGATCAGCTGGATGCTCGGTTCACGGAAATTACCAATGAACTCTCTGCACTTGGAAAGGAATATACACAGAAGGAAATGTGTATGAAGATTCTAAGAAGTCTCCCAACTGAGTGGGATATGAAAGTCATGGCCATGAGACACTCCATGGACCTATCAAAAACATCCAACCATGAGCTATTCTCAGATCTCAAAGCCTACGAATTTGAGCTGAGAAGAAAAGACCAAGAGGAGACAGTTGTGCCCAAAACATCTGCTCTAATTGTTAAGGATGGCAAGAGAGCAGAGGTCAAAGAAGTCATTGACCAAGAGGAGATTGCCCTGATGGTTAAAAGGTTCAACAAGTTCTTCAATAAGAACTACAAAAGAAGCAAAGGTGAATCCTCCAGAAGACACTCGGCTCCTCCAAGTCAAGGAAGAAAGACCACCCAAGAGAGCGAGCATGAAAAAGTTGAATATCAAAGAGTCGACAATCCAAGGATGGAAAGAATCGATCAAAAAGTTGAAAATCTATGTTGGAACCGCAAACCGGTCACTATGCCATTGAATGCCCATATCCTGTAGTCAACAAATACGGGAATGAAGAGGAAAGAAAAGTCTTGAGAGAAAGAAAGACGGGGAAAAGAGAAAGGCAATGTTGGGCTGCGCAGAGATCGGATCACGATCGTCAAGTCAAAAGACACGGTGACTCGAGAGAGTAGTGGGTGACTACTCAAGTGACTCACGATGAAGAAGCCTTGATCCGTCAAATGGCTAAAGAACAAAACCAACTGACCAAGAAGATGAGGTACACTCTAACTCATCACACTCAGATTCTAGTGATAGTGATTGTGACACACACACTTTATCACCCACTGATCTTTATGATTCATTAGGCAAAATGATGAAAGATTTTGAACACATTAAATCCTCACACACACTACTAAATGAGGAGAACAACCTACTTAAGAGTTAAAAAAGCATACGGTGACTAAGGAGCCGAGTACTTAAGTCAAATAGCCGATGAGAATAAAAGTCTAAATTTGAAAATGCTAAGCTAATAGCGAGAGATAGCTGCTATAGAAAAGAGGGAGAATGATCTCAAAAATGTGATTGCCTCATTCACCAAGGCATCTAAATCATTGATGATCTTATTATGAGTCAAAGAGAATGTGGAGACAAAACAGGCTTAGGATTCAATTCCTCAATGCTATGTCAAGCTCCAAAAGTGATTTTGGAAAAAGGATCTTCAAGTAATGAAGTATCTCTAAAATCCAAAACTTCAAATTGTGCACACACATTTATTCCAAAGCACAATCACAAGCAAAGCGGCCTTGGTTATAAAGGAAAAGGAAAAACGATCGAGTTGAGTATCCGAGAGGACGAGTTGAGAAGAAATCAGCAGAGTTCCTCAAAGCAAACTCCAAACAGGAGATACTCTATAAAGAAGAAACAGAGCTACCAAAAACCCAGGAAGCTCTATAAAAGAAACACATATGATGGGAATGGTAGAAAATACCCAAGCCAAGTGATTGGAATAATGTGAACTATCAAAAAGACCTATGGAATATAAGCCTAAGTGGCAAAGGCCAGAACTCGGCCAAAGGCCATTCCAAAGGCGTAAGAGCTTTCATCAGCGCTCATATGCACCCAAGCACTACACTCAGAGATATCACAACTACCCAAAGAAGGTAATTGCTAAAACACATACACAAGCATACGACAAAAGAGACAGGTTGTATGAACTAGAACCCCAAGCAATTTGCCAAAATTAATTATGATTATGGCAGCGATAGATGGCAACCCCTTAGAGTCAAATCATTTGGCTATAGGTTGGTTGGATCATCTTACAATACTAACCCCTCAGGACCCAGACAAGTATGGGTACCTAAAACCTAATTTCCTTGATTGCAGGTTCAAGGAGCAGCTGAGTGCCAAGGAACCTGGTACATGGGTAGTGGCTGTTCCAAACACATGACAGGAAACAAGAAAAATTTATCAAAATTCAAGGAAGTTAGAGGTGCAAAAGTCATATTTGGAGGGAATGAAACTCCAGGAGAAATAAGAGGCATTGGATCCATCAAGAAAAATGGATTAGAAATAACAGATGTTGCATATGTTGAAGGCCTCAATTTCAACTTGCTAAGCATAAGTCAACTCCGTGACAAAGGCTACAATGTTGGATTCAATATGGGTGTATGTCAAATCAAGGATGCTGAAACTAATGAAATAGTATTGCAAGGATGCGCATGAGAAGAACATGTATGTGGTGGATTGGTCAAGTTGCAACACCAAGCACTTGTCTACTAGCAAAAGAGCAATTTGAATCAAGTTGGGGCACAAGAAGTTCGAGTCACTGAATTTTAAAACTATTAACAAACTTGCAAGAAGTAACCTTGTGGAAGGACTTACAGACTCAGTATACAAGAAGGAGAGTATATGTGATTCATGTCAGAAGGGAAAACAGATCAAATCATCATTCAAAGAAAAGACATGTCCATCTTCAACAAGAATATGCACTGCTACATATGAATCTATTTGGTCATTGAACCAACCAAAGCATAAGTGGGAAGAAATACACCTTGGTGGTAGTAGTTGACTACTCAAGATATACATGGACAATATTCATGTGTAAGAAGAAAGAAACTCTGCAGAAACTACCTCAGCTGATGAAGAGAATACAAAATGAGAAGAGTCAAACCATTATAAAAATAGGATCTGGCAGAGGAACTGAGTTTGTCAATGGTATAATAACTCGTCTGATATTGAAAATGGTATTGGTCATGAATTATCTGCAGCAAGGACTCCACAAAGCAAAATGGAGTTGCGAGAAAGAAGGAATAGAACTCTCAAAGAAGCATCAAGGACCATGTTAGTGAAGCAGGTCGCTAAAAGATTTTGGTGAAGCAATAAACACAACATGCTATACTCAAAATAGATGCATGATAAACATGACAAGTGACAAAGACTCCTATGAGATTTGGACGGGAGAAAGCCAAATGTTGCATACTTCAAAATATTTGGATGCAAATGCTTCATCCATAACAATGGCAAAGATAATTTAAAGGCTTTTGATGCTAAAGTGATGAAGGTATCTTCTTAGGATACTCGGTGAAAGCAAAGCCTACAAAGTGCTCAACAAGAGGACAATGGTTACGAAGAATCCATCCATGTGGTGTTTGATGAACCAAATGTAAATGGAGAAGACATTGAAGAATCGGTGATAATTTGAATCAACCTACCATGCGAAGAGTCCCTATGTTGAAGTGGAGTTATAAGTCCAGGATGAAGATGAGATAGCCGAGTCTCAAAGACGGTGAAAAATCTGCACTAAGTGATGATGAGAGAGTGATCAAAATAACACAGCTGCAAGACGACTGAATTCAGCTAACTTACTCCAACCTGATGTAAAATGGCTGAGAGATCATCCACCAGAACTAATCATTGGAGATGTAAGAGAAGGTGTAAAAACTAGATCCAGAACTCAACAAGAAGCAATGTTCACTTGCTTCATCTCACAAATAGAACCAAAAGATGTGTCACAAGCATTGGATGACACACATTGGGTTCAAGCCATGCAAGAAGAGCTAAATCAGTTTGAAAGAAACAAAGTGTGGGAATTGGTTCAAAGGCCAACCCATCAAAATGTTATTGGTGTTAGTCCAAGTGGCTACAATAATCTAGAGGGGGGGTGAATAGATTATGCCGATTTTTCGCAAAACACCCTCTTTTTCGAAACAACGAGTAGACAACAAAAAGGTAAATGCGGAAAATAAACAACACTCGTTGATTTAAAGAGGTTCAACCCACCTAGGGCCTAATCCTCTACCACCCCAGTATCTCCGGGATGGATTTTAAAAAGAAATTTTTTTTTATTAATTTACCAAAAATTAATACAACACCTTGAGGATTACCACAACCCTCTTTCACCACCTTGAGGATTACCACAACCCTCTTACAACACCTTTGAAGATTACCACAACCTTCAAACACCTATCACCTAGATCACCCAAGTGTATTCTTACCACAAGAATACTCACAAGGATGTCTTGTGTTGAATGATGACCAAAATCAAGATTACAACTCAATAAAGATTGATACAATATTAGTACAGGTGTAATCAAGAATTGAAAGCCTAGACCTCAAATAAGTGCAAGTGAAAGTGCTTAGGCTAATACAACAAGATATAGAAGTGTTTGCTTTGTATGCTCTTTTTGCTTGTAGTAAGTGTTGTGTCTTGTTGCTTGAATGAAGCCTCTATTTATAGGAAAGGACTTGGCTTTCATTTCCAGACATTGGCTCCTCCTTGGGGAGTGATTTGCTGCAAAAGAAACCATTTAAAATGATCAAAATAGCTGTTAGAAATCAATCCCACAAAATAGGGAAAAGTTGTCAAAACGCAATGGATAGTTTCTTTGATAAACATGGGGTTCGACCCGTCGCAGAGATAAGATTGAAATTGAATTCTGTGAATTTTTACTGGGGGGACGGTCGAAGGGGGTGCGACCGGTCGCCGCTCTTAGCCTTTGTGATCGGTTGCCCTTGACGATTTTACGAAACAGAGAAGTCCTGGAACAAAAATCCAACTTGCAGTGCAGGTCGCCCGCCGGTCGCCGGTCGACCGCACCGCCGCCCACCTGGTCGATGGCCGTCGCCTCGCCTGCCTATTTTTCTTACGTCCCATTTTCTGTTTCTCGACTCAACTCAGTACGGGTTGCCCTATAGGCGGCGACGGTCGACTGAAACAAATGTGTTGTCCAATGTTTTATTGAAAATAAACTTCAAGAAATACTCCGAAAAATAGTAAAAACATTTTAAGTTGATCGGAAGTATTTAGACAACATTTAGGGACATAGTTTTGGTTTAAAAACGAATTTGAACAAAATCGAACATAATCATCAAAATCATGATAAAAACATTTATCTAACAAACTCCCCCTTTTTGATGATTACAAACCAAAACAATTTTCTTGAGGACGATTTTAAAACCAAATAAAATTTTCGGTTTTACGAGTAAACTATCCGTTAGAAGTATGTCATATAAAGCTCCCCCTATTTAGGAGCATATCAACAAACGATTATTATTAGTAAGAAGCACAAGCTATAACAAGCTTATATAGATTGCATCATGAGCTAAGAAGCTCCCCCTGTCACAAAACTTATAAACAATTTCATCCGAGTCCAAAGTTCAAGCCATGGACTAGGTATTAGAGTCCACAATACTTATTGCGAGCTTTTATTAGCTTCTCTTGAGCTAACGAGCCAATATCCTGTTTCTCCCCCTTTGGAATCATCAAAAAGAATGTTAGAATGGTGAAAACATCATACAATAATATCAAAGTGCGCCAAAGGGACGGTTTATCAACCGTTGAGGAATATAAGCGTAATAATTCAAGGAAAATGGGAGAAATGTAATATTAAGAGTTCATACGCTTGTTTTGTTTGTCAAAACATGATCTCAATAAGTAAGGAAACGTTTGAAAGCAAGAGAATCATGTATAAGTTGAAATATTCATTGCGACATATCATCGAACACCTTGCGTGCGTTAAAAATAAAAGTTGTATAGAATCTTTGTAAATGGTTCAAGCCAAAACTTTTCAACATCAATTCAAGCCAATCATCATACATAACAACACTACAACCAAGCTTATCATGATCATACGAAAAATACATCAAAAATATTCAAGAAACTCGAAAACTCAAGGGTTCCACCCAATTGAGTAAAAGAAGCGAAATTCTTACCATTTGATCGGAAAGAGTGAGCCATAATGATGATGATCATGCTATATAATGTCCATGTTGTGTAAAAGATGCATGAAATCCATTTTTGAATGAAATTTGAGTGAATTTGGCAAAGGGGACGAAAAATGGCCAAAATTTGTCAAAAAGAAGAATGCTGAAGATAGAACGTTTAAAAGCCAAAATATAGCTTAGGGCGACCGGTCGAGGTTGAGGGCGACCGGTTGCCCTCAACTCCTTCAGCCCACTGTTTTGTCAGTTTTTCCAAAATCCGAATTTTCAACCAAAAATCCGATTTTTCGCCCCTAAGTTTTAAAAACGTGCAAAATGCAAACGTAAGCTTCATTCAATATGCATTATGCCTAACTGAGCTCGTATTGAAGAAAAAGTCTCGGATGATAGTGGTTTTGTGAAAATATCCGATCTTGAGATGGTACAAAGGATATCTCAATTTTACGTTTTGAAACACAATCCCTTAGAAAGTGATGTCGAATCTCAATATGTTTAGTGCGGTTATGATGAACCGGGTTTTGAGCAATATTTATAGCGGATATATTATCACAAAAGATAGGTACATTTTCAAAAGAACATTTGTAATCCGCTAAGGTTTGTTTCATCCAAAGAAGTTGAGTACAACAAAATGCGGCGGAAATATATTCGGCTTCGGCCGTTGAAAGAGAAACACAGTTTTGTTTCTTTGAAAACCAAGAAACTAGGCAATCGCCTAAAAATTGACATGATCCGGAAGTACTTTTCCGATCATCAATATTTCCGCATAGTCGAATCACTATAACCTTTAAGAGAAAAATTTTCATTCTTTGGATAAAATAAACCATATTGAATGGTGCCTTTTAAATATCGAAAAATCCTTTTAACGGCACTCATGTGAGATTCTTTGGGATTGCTTTGAAAACGAGCACATAGGCATACGACATGAAGAATGTCCGGTCTACTAGCGGTTAAATAAAGTAAACTACCAATCATACCTCGATACTTTGATTCATCCACGGACTTGCCTTTTTCATCTTTGTCAATTTTGACATTTGTTGCCATAGGAGTAGAGACGGTTCTTCCTTCTTCAATGCCGAACTTTTTCAAAAGTTCTTTTGTATACTTTGATTGCGAAATATAAATACCTTCTTGACATTGCTTAATTTGAAGTCCAAGAAAGAAGTTAAGCTCCCCCATCATACTCATCTCGAATTCTCCTTGCATTAACTTAGAAAATTTCTTGCACAAAGAATCATTAGTAGCACCAAAGATAATATCATCAACATATATTTGCACAAGTACATAATCTTGCCCTTTTTCAAAAACAAATAAAGTTGTATCAACTTTACCTCTTATAAAACCATTTTGTAAAAGAAAAGAACTAAGTCTATCATACCATGCACGGGGTGCTTGTTTTAAACCATACAAGGTCTTTTTAAGTTTATAAACATCATTAGGCCTAGAAAAATTTTCAAACCCCGGAGGTTGTTTTACATAGACTTCTTCTTGAATAATACCATTTAAGAAGGCGGATTTAACATCCATTTGGTAAAGTTTGAAATTTTTAAAGCAAGAATTGGCAAGCAAAATACGAATAGCTTCTAAACGTGCTACGGGTGCAAAAGTTTCATCATAGTCAATACCTTCTTCTTGACAATACCCTTGAGCTACTAACCTTGCCTTATTTCGAACAATGTTGCCTTGATCATCAAGTTTGTTAGGAAAACCCATTTTGTGCCAATAATGGTTTGAGAAGGAGGACAAGGTACCAATTCCCATACATCATTTCTTTCAAATTGATTCAACTCCTCTTGCATCTCTAGAAACCAATCCTCATCCTCAATAGCTTCTTTAGCATTTTTAGGCTCTTTTTGAGAAATAAGAGCTTTCTCGGCAAATTTTCTCCGAGTCATCACTTTGTCAAGGGGATCACCAATAATAAGATCTTTTGGGTGATCTCCCTTAAATTTCAATGCAATGGGAAGATCCGAGATATCACCTCTATCTTCTTGAGGATCATTTGAAGTGGACGGTTGATCATTTGATGTAGACGGTTGATCATCAATTTGAACAATTTGTTCAATAATATCTTCCTCATCACTTTCATCATTAGGAATTCTTTCAACTCCGAAGCTTCATTGAATTTAACATGGATGGATTCTTCAACAACTCCACTAGTCTTATTGTAAACCCGATATGCTTTGCTTTTTGTTGAATATCCCATAAATATCCCTTCATCGGCCTTAGGATCAAGTTTGTCCAATTGATCCTTGGTATTCAAAATAAAGCATTTACAACCAAATATCTTGAAATAACTAATATTTGGAGTTCTACCTTTCCATAGCTCATATGGAGTTTTATTCATTTTAGGACGAATATAAACTCGATTAATGACATAGCAAGCGGTACTTACGGCTTCGGCCCAAAAATACTTTGGAAGTGAAAATTCATTGAGCATGGACCGACTCATTTCTTGTAATGTCCGATTTTTCCGTTCGGCTACTCCATTTTGTTGAGGTGTCCTTGGAGCCGAGAAATTATGAGCATATCCTTTGGTTTCACAAAATACTCTAAATTCACCGTCAAATTCTCCACCTCGATCGCTTCGAATAGACTTGATAGTATCTTCTTTTTCATTCTCAATAAGTCTACACAACTTAACAAACTCATTAACGGCATCATTTTTATTGGTAAGAAAAAGAGCCCAAGTATATCTCGAATAATCATCAACTATAACAAAAGTGTAATGTTTTCCACTTAGACTAGCCGTACCAATATCCCCGTACAAATCAAGATGAAGCATTTGTAGGGGTTTGGTTGTGGAAATTTCATTTTTGGGCTTAAAACTACTTTTAACTAATTTGTTCTTTTGACAAGTGTCACACAAGCCAAGATTTTCAAAATTCAATTTGGGTAGTCCTTTCACATGTTGGTTTTTGTAAATATTTTTCAAATTCTTGTATCCAACATGTCCAAGTCGCCTATGCCATAAACTAGTTAAATCATTATTGCGACTAAACAAGAAACATTTTGACTAACCAAATCACTTGTACAAATTTTGTAAAGATTGCCTTTTCTATTTGCTTCACAAATAATTTCACCATTTTTAAGAATAAGGCATTTTTCTTTATTAAAGGAAACATCATATTTTGAATCACAAAGTTGGCTAACACTTATCAAATTAAACTTAAGCCCTTCAACTAATAGAACATTACTAAGAGAAAAAGAAGAGTTACCAATTTCTCCATTTCCAAGAATTTTTCCTTTGCCATTGCGAACATGACCATACCTCTTCTTGGAGTTTGATGTTGGTAAAAAGTTCTCTCCTCCCGGTCATATGGCGTGAACATCCGCTGTCCCACGAGCCATTTTGAATCTTCCATTGTGGTTATAGCCCCTATTACCTACAAAAGAATTTCTTTTAGGTACCCTATAATTTTGGGGTCCATGGGGGTTAGTCTTGAGACCTTTGGGTCTCCAAACATGTCTTGAGCTATTTCTCAATTTGCAATTATTGGCATAATGTCCAATTTTGCCACAATAAAAACAAGTAGGAGTATTATAATTATTAGCACGAACAAAAGTCGGACCTTGGTTGTTTTTCTTAAAAACACTTTGAAATGGCTTATAACCAAGTCCCGTTTTGGAATGCTCACCTCTTTGTGCTTCTAAAATTTTTGTGACTTTATCCGTACTTATGTTGAAACGATGCACATCATTTTTCAAACATTCAATTTCTTTTGTGAGCAATTCCTTTTCGGTTTCAAGAGAATGAATTCTAGTAAGAGTAAGAGCATGAGCTTTGTCTAGAGATTCATAAGAGGTAAATAATTTTTCCTTTTCAACCTTAATCTCCTTATGCTCCTTTTTCAAATTTTTATATTTAACGATTAAATTTTGAAACTCAATTTGCAATTCATCAAAATCACATTGCAAGTCATCAATTATGGAGGAAGTAGAGGAATTTGAGTGTACCTCATTGTTTTCATCGTCTATAGCCATGAGACCGTGTTCGATTTCTCCTTCCTCATCGGTTGTTTCGAGTAGTTCATCCCATGTTTTGACTTCCGCATTTAGAGCCTTCTTTTTTGTGAAAGGCTTCTTTTTCTTTTGCTCCTCTTCGTCGAGCTTCGGGCAATCGGCAATGAAGTGCCCGGGTTTTCCGCATTTAAAGCAAGCATTATCTCTTGGTTTTCTTGCTTTATTTTTATTCACAAATTTTGCAAATTTTCGAACAAGTGCGGCCGTCTCCTCATCATCATCATCATTATCATAGTATGCATTATTAGAAGAAGAAGCAAGACCTTTAGGAATAATTTGCATACCCGATTGATTTGTGGATGGTTTGGAGTTTTTCCTCTCCTTGAGATAGACTTCATAGATGAGTAGATTTCCAATAAGCTCATCAAACTTGAGTGTCTCAAGATTTTGTGCCTCCGTGATTGCCGTTACTTTTTCGGACCATGAGCCGGGAAGTGCATTTAGTACCTTGGTCACCTTGTCTTCTTCGGAGATGACTTTGCCGAGGGCCACAAGAGGATTGACAATATTGTCAAGCCTTTCCACCATCTTGGAGATGCTTTCGCCATCATACATGTTAAAGTTTTCAAAGTCTTTAACAAGCATGGTCTTTCTTGCTTGCTTGACTTTCTTAGTCCTTTCATAGATTGTCTCCAATTTTTCCCAAACCTCATGTGCCGACCTTATGCCTCTTATGCGATTGTACTCGGTGGCGGTAAAGAGAACAATGCAAAATATTTAAGGCCTTACCGTTTAGAGAAAGCCTTTTTGTCGTTTTCATCAAACTCCTTGAAAGGTTTAGGAGCCAAGGTGCCATCCTCCGATTTCTTTGTTGGTTGATCAACTCCTTCAATGACCACATTCCAAATGTCGAACCCGCACCCTTGTAGGAAGCACTCCATACGGTCTTTCCAAAATGCGTAGTTGTTGGCGTCGAATAGTGGTGGCTTATTGGTGGAGGCACCGATGGTGAGATGAGCATCATTAGTAGCCATGGATCTTTCCTCTTTACTCGGGCAGCTAGCCAAAGAGTTTGGCTCGATACCACTTGTTAGTCCAGTGGCTACAATAATGTAGAGGGGGTGAATAGATTATGCCGATTTTTCGCAAAACACCTCTTTTTCGAAACAACGAGTAGACAACAAAAAAGTAAATGCGGAAAATAAACAACACTTGTTGATTTAAAGAGGTTCAACCCACCAGGGCCTAATCCTCTACCACCCCCGTATCTCAGGGATGGATTTTTTTAAAAAAAAAATTTTTTTATTAATTTACCAAAAATTAATACAACACCTTGAGGATTACCACAACCCTCTTTCACCACCTTGAGGATTACCACAACCCTCTTACAACACCTTTGAAGATTACCACAACCTTCAAACACCTGTCACCTAGATCACCCAAGTGTATTCTTACCACAAGAATACTCACAAGGATGTCTTGTGTTGAATGATGACCAAAATCAAGATTACAACTCAATAAAGATTGATACAATATGAGTACAAGTGTAATCAAGAATTGAAAGCCTAGACCTCAAATAAGTGCAAGTGAAAGTGCTTAGCTAATACAACAAGATATAGAAGTGTTTGCTTTGTATGCTCTTTTTGCTTGTAGTAAGTGTTGTGTCTTGTTGCTTGAATGAAGCCTCTATTTATAGGAAAGGACTTGGCTTTCATTTCCAGACATTGGCTCCTCCTTGGGGAGTGATTTGCTGCAAAAGAAACCATTTAAAATGATCAAAATAGCTGTTAGAAATCAATCTCACAAAATAGGGAAAAGTTGTCTGAAAACGCAATGGATAGTTTGCTGATAAACATGGTTCAACCGGTCAGCCGCGAGAGATAAGATTGAAATTAAATTCGTGAATTTTTACACGGGGGGACGGTCGAAGGGGAGTGCGACCGGTGCCGCTCTTAGTGTGACTGGCCGGTTGCCCTTGAGCGATTTTAAACAGAGAAGTGCGGAACAAAAATCCAACTTGCAGTGCTGTCAGCCGTCGCCGGCCGACCGGTCGACCGCACCGTCGCCGCCCACCTGGTCGACGGCCGCCCGCCATGTTTTTCTTACGTCCCATTTTCTCGTTTCTCGACTCAACTCAGTACGGGTTGCCTATAGGGCGACGGTCGAAACTGAAACAAATGTGTTGTCCAATGTTTTATTGAAAATAAACTTCAAGAAATACTCCGAAAAATAGTAAAAACACTTTAAGTTGATCGGAAGTATTTAGACAACATTTAGGGACATAGTTTTGGTTTAAAAACGAATTTGAACAAAATCGAACATAATCATCAAAATCATGATAAAAACATTTATCTAACAATTGACACTAAATGGGTGTTCAGAAACAAGATGAATGAGGAAGGCTCTGTGGTAAGAAACAAAGCAAGATTGGTAGCCAAAGGGTATTGCCAATAAGAAGGAATAGATTTTGATGAAACTTTTGCCCCTGTGGCAAGATTGGAAGCCATAAGGATGTTTCTTGCCTATGCAGCTCACAAGAACTTTATTGTATATCAAATGGATGTAAAGAGTGCATTTCTTAATGGTTTATTGGAATAAGAAGTGTATGTTGAACAACCTCCAGGATTTGAGCAGAAGACTCTTGGAGATAAGGTATACAAACTCAAGAAGGCTTTATATGGATTGAAACAGGCATCCAGAGCATGGTATGATACATTATCACAATTCCTAACTAAGAACGGATTCACAAAAGGCAAAGTGGATGGAACACTCTTCAGAATTCAAGATGGGAAGAGTATACTGCTTGTTCAAATATATGTGGATGACATCATCTTTGGATCCACAAACAAAGAGTGTGTGATAAATTCACAAATCTCATGCAAAGCAAATTCGAAATGAGCATGATGGGAGAGTGACATTCTTCCTTGGACTCCAAGTGAAACATTTGAAGGATGGAACCTTCATAAGTCGACAAAATACACCGAGAGATTTAATGAAGAAATTTGGTATGGAAGAGAAGTCTTACGTGAAAATACCAATGAATACATCATCAAAATGGACATGGATGCGGATGGCAAGCCTGTAGATCAAACAAGATACAAAGCACTTATTGGATCATTGCTCTATCTCACAAAGAAGCGGCCGGACATCACCTTTTCTTTGTAGGTGTATGTGCAAGATTTCAATCGCTCCAAAAGAAAGCCACATGATTTGCATGCCAAGAGGATCTTGAGATATTTGAAATGAAGCCAAGAAGTTGGCTTGTGGTATCCTAAGGAAGGTGGATTCAAGCTAATTGGTTATTCGGACTACGATTATCTTTGGATGTAGAGTTGACAGGAAAAGCACCTCAGGCATATGTCAAATACTTGGAAATAAGTTAATTTCCTTGTTTAACAAGAAGCAAAATTCAATAGCCACCTCTACAAAGAAAGCGAGAATACATAGGCTGCGGGCAATTTGCCAGCCCAAGTCTTATGGATGAGACGGTGAGAGACTATGAAGTTGAAGAAAAGGAAATTCCTATTATGTGTGACAATACAAGTGCAATTGCAATCACTCAAAATCCTGTGTTGGACTCAAGAACAAAGGGGTCCAATGACACCCTCGTGAAGAAGATTGCTGAGAAGCTGGAAAAATCTGGATTAAAACCATTTTGACGATGGAGTTCCCAATGACCTACGTAGAAGAGGTCGCACAGTTCTACGTGAACGCTGAGGTTCACGATGAGGGCATCAAGTCCTCTGTTCATGGTAAGGAGTTCACCATTACTGCCAAGGATCTGGAAGAACACTGCTTGTTGCCGGCGGAAGGAGTGCCGGAAGTTTATGAGGCTTGTAGGTCCCAAGGGGTGTGAGTGTAAGGTTTAGAGGGGGGTTGAATAAACCTTACCAACTTTTCAAATTAGTCCTTTGTTAAAAATTCAGAGTTAATACTTCACAGCTGTGTCCTTGATGGACATCTAAGTTAGTTAATTAGCAGAGTTAGTCACTCAACAGACTCGACTGAGCTGTTGATAGAATAACTCAGCTGTTTTGACTAAAGACTTAACTCTACTGTGATTTGTTTTCAGCGGAAGACTTAACACCCTTGAATAAAGTTAAGTTTGTTTTAATTACTTGGTTTTAGCACTCAGTTGATTATCAATTGGATAGCAAATTTATCAGCATATAAAATAAGATGCAGAAATTAAAGTCTTTGAAATGTAAATGACACAATAAGTTTTTATAGAGGTTCGAAGATGGGGTAATTCTTCTACTCCTCTCTTCTCCAACTCCTGGAGGAATCCACTAAGTATTGATCAATATACAAAGTGGTTAACAATCCAGATACAAGTCTTGATCACACAGCTGACTTGATCCTTTGGGACTCAGTCTGGAGATGCCTTGGTCACGCAGCTGGCTTCTCATACGACTCAGCTTCTTCATAGGGCAGATGTCCTGCTACTACAACCCACTTGCTCAAGCTTCTTGGATTTGATCACGAAGCCCTCCAAAAACTTGAGACTGGTTCGACCTTGAACCTTCCTACAATCCTCCGTGGAATGTAGACCTCTTGATTCTTCAAAAATTTCCTCTTCAACTGATTGAAGTTATCTTTCCTTCACAGGTGAGTGTTGGATTGATTTCCTTCGTAATGTAGGCTTGAGGATTGATCTTGAATGATTTGAGAATATATTAGGTTACATTTCAAATGTTTGCTTGAATGTTCGTGGTTCAGGTAACCTTCTCTCAGAGTTATTCCTCAGCCTTTTATAGTGATCTTTCAAAAATCTGCCCGTTGAAGAGATAGTTATTTTTGAAAGTCACTTGTGGTCGTTGGCTTGTCTTGTTGCAGTCCTTGGAATTTCCATTTCCTCGTATGAATGATTCTTCAACTTTTTAGAGTTCTGACATGGTGCAGTGCTTCCCATTGGTTTATTCCTCTTGCACTCTTCTGAAACTGAGCACTTCAAGAAAGGCAGTATGGAGGTATTACTTGTTTAAGTAATTCTCTTGATTTCGTGCAACGGATCTCTTTCAATTGTCTTCTTCTTGACTTTGCATTTTCTTAACTTCCCCAGGTGACTTCGAGTTAGCTTCCAATCATTTGATGACTCTTCATCACTTCAACCTTGAGACTTGGCATTTGTCTTGAGTTGACTTGATCGATACTTCACTCACTTGTATCTCAATTTGCACCTTGATCGAGTTCCGTCTTCTCTTCTTTGCCATACTCACCGCCTCTCGTGAGTCTTCCTTCTAGTCTCCAGTTGTCTTCTTGCATGTTTAGGCATAGCGACTTAACTCACTTGACCAAATTTCTATCTATTACAATGCAATTTATAACAAAAATGGGGTGCCAAGTTCCTATTCTAAGTTTTACATGCATTCATCAAAATCTACAAAATAATTTCCCAACAATTTCCCCCTTTTTGATGATGCCAAAACTTAAAACATTCATACAATTATTTAACAGCAAATATACATACAGACAAATGTAGAACTACAGAATGTATGTTTAGAATCGATCTTTTATTGATCATAACATTCTTGTTCTTTACATAGCTGTTTACAGAGTGTATCAGAGTTTAAGCCCCAAAAAAAAAAATTGTATCAGAGTTTAAACGAGGCTTAGACTAACCATGTTGTTCTATATCTACTCACATATAGAAATTGCATAATTTTATTCAACGTACAGAAGACTTACATAAAGTGTATTTACATAGTGAAATACATGAAGGGGTGGACAACAACACTTCATCTCCTTCGCTGCCTCCTTCTTTTATCTTCTTCAGCTCTGTCATCTTCTGACCTTTTCCTTTTCTTCTCATCTTCAGCTGCCTTCTTTTTCTCATACGCCTTCCGGGCATCTTGATCTCTTCTCAGTCTTTCTTGTCTTTCCTTCCATAGCCGAGTTTGTCTTTTATTTTCTTCTTCAATTCTCTTCACATACTCAACATTGTTCTTAGCCACTTGCGGGTTGGCTACTTCGTCAAATCCGGCCTGAGTAGATCCCTCATTTCTTGCCACGGATCTATGTACTCAATGTTTTTGGGCAGAGATCTAGGTCCAAACCTCTTCCTCCACCATCGCTTCTTTCCTCCGCCGGGCGTGTATTTATCTTGGGGCCTTCTTTTTTCCCGGTGAGTGACGCCAGAGTGACAGCAGAGGATCGGTGGTTTCTTTGCTGTCGCCTTCTTCACATAGTGTGAGACCTTTTTCAAAGATACAAATCCCAGTGCTTAAGCCAAGGACATGTTTGCGAAGTAACCTTGGGATGCGAGCGTCTTGAATTCATCAACAGATCTTGGCTCGATTCCAGCATCTCGAAATGGCATAGGTATCTCTCGTCTATTGGAATGCCTCCATGTTGTTTGAGAATATCCATAACTCGGGCATTCATCCTTCCTTCCACTTCCTCCATCCCCGCTTCAATCTTTTTCTTTTCGGCCATTGGTACAACAGAGTGTTGGAGTGGCAGAGTCATCGGGAGTTTCTTTGATAATATCACGGTGTGACAAGACCTTGTTGGGGTTTTAGCAATCATCAAGGTCACATCTTTCGAACCTTCCCCTCAACGGACTTCCCTTTCTTCTCTCTTATTACTTCTCATTTGTCTTTCCCTTCACAAATGCTTCCTCCTTCTCGCCTTTCGGATCCCTTCAGCGCTTTGAGGACTTTAGGTATTCCTCTTTCCCCTTTTTGGCATCATCAAAGGAGAGAGGAACCCCCGGAAACAAGCCAGCAAGGGAAGTCTAGTCTGGCGATAGTTGAGTTCTCGTCAATCTGGCTGCGGAGTAAGCTACACGAAACTCGGAGCGGGTGGCGTTGGATTCACTGCTACCAACTTCATCTCGGCCATGAGAAGATCGAATTTTCGATCCATATTCTCTTCCCACACGCAGAGCTCGTTCTTATTATGTTCACGCAGCAGCTTATATCTCGTGGTATGAGATTCATGCATTTGTTCAATGTGCTCTTGCAATTTTGTCTTTGCATCGCATTTCACCGGCCCGGACTAACAACTTGTTGAAAAATGTCTGAAATATCGAGCTTGTTCCACACGCATTGTTTGTCTTCTTTGTTGCCACCACTCACGGATTCTCGACTATTATGCCTCTCAAATCAGAATGAGGTTGGCGTCCCTGTTATCCAACCTCATGTCCAGTGACGCCTGGTGCCTCTCCATCCGTTCAATCTCAGCAAATAGGGCTTTGAACACCTCCTGAACTTCAGTGATTCCTGTTTTTGGTGACGGCCAAGCAAAGCGTCAAAGTCATAGTTAGCTGGAACAATGGTGTCTCGATGGAATGAGGATCAGTGTCGTGGAAGCGCTCGTGATCTTTGTCTGATTCTTCAGGGAGGTCAGGTACCTCTAAGGAGAAGGGAAATGATTCTACGAAAGGATCATCACGGGCAACTGGAATCTGTTCAATGATAAGTGGTGCTCGTGAAGTCCCTTGAGGAGTCGAACTGCTGCGGCTTGGGAGCTGCGCAGATGGACTCTGTTTTCACTGTGGGTCTGTTGTGAAGTCGACCCGACTTTGCCGAGCCTCACTGTCTCAACAACTTCGTCGGTCTCAACTAGTTTTTCCAAATGAGTTGACTGGTCCTCGGCCTTATCAGAAGCGTCATCGGACGATGATGAGATTTTCATGGGTGGCTCATCATCAAAGTTGAATGATTGGCGAGTAGTCTTGAGGTCAGACTTACTCGTGGTTGGAACATCCTTAGTTGAGTCTTTGGGATCAGTCACAGGGGATGACTCAGCTTCATCGTCTCCTTCCGATCCTAGAAAGGTTACATCAGGATTATCCTGGGAATCGTGAAGAGCACTTATCTCATTTTCTGATGGATCAATGATAGCAGGAGGGATGTTCTGTGCTTCAGTTTCTCTACTTCGGGAAGTCTCAACCTCCCGTTGGCCTTCATTACCTCCTCGCAGTCTCAATCGCAGCGAGGCTGGACATCCCTTTCGATGTGTCACTGTCTTGGGGTCTTTCTCGCGGTGGCATCCATTGGAGTCTCAACTCCATGGATTGCACTTTCATCGCCCATAGTGTTAACTCCCGGGCGTTCCTTCTCGTGCCTCGACCGCATCGCAACGTCATTAGCTGCGGAAGCGATTGGCACTTCACCGAGACGATCACAATCGCCTCGAGCCTCATCATGACAACTTCTTTGTGGATTCTCGTGATTGTTCCTTCTCCACTTCGCCTCCTAAATTCATGTGGAGTCATTGCAAAGATCCTCCGACCTTGCTGCGGTGGAGGGAGTTCCCACCGGTGGCACACCACGGTGAGTGACTTGGAATGGGGTCACTCGTCTCCGACTCATTGTTCCCACCGAGTATTCATCGTTGGGGCGGTGGTAAGACACCTTCATTAGGGGTTGGCTCGATTGGGGTCCCCACTATCCCGGTTTCATTGCCGATTCCTTAACACCTTCCTCTCGAATGAGCTGGGAAGTGGTGGGCGACAATGATGGCAATATTTCGCACCACTCCCATTGGGTCTATTTCAGTGTGATTTGGAGGACTCTCCTGGTCCCTCCATCATTCTTTGCTCATGTAGGATTCTCGACTCTTGCATTGCTTTGCATTTGCAACTCTTCCGTGGGGCAAACAGGGTCCAGATCCTCATCACTTTTCGAGAGGACGTCAAAGTGTGAGTGTGTATGATCGGTGGTGCGGTGAGAGGGCGATCTTGCCGCCTTCTCACGTGCTTCTCGCGTCCTGTTTGCTTTAGCCCGTTCCTTTTCTTTTCGAATCTGCAGATATTGATGCAATTATCCTCATCAAGGGCTTGCAAAGATGCTGCGTCCACCTTAAGAAACCTCAAGAGTTCTTCTTCCTCAAAGAATGAACTATGGATTTTCAAACCGCACTGGATAGGCTCGGCTTCCATTTTCTCCACTCTCGCAGACGATTTTGGATGTCCTGGATACAATGGAGAGTACATGATTACATCGTCTTCATCATCTCTTCTTTGCCGCCCTTGTTTCCAGGGATTAAGGGTAGCGAACCATTTTTGCCGACATCTTGATAGCCTCATTCATGGTGGAGAAACAACCCCGTCAACAGGTGATTCGGTTGTCTTAGCTATTCCTTGTTTCACTGCTTCTGTCTATAGTCGGGTCTTCGAGTTGCCTCTCGTTGATTGTCCTCACTGACTTGGCCGTTTCTTCGATCACGCCTGGAGACTCTACTTCTCTAGTAGTCTCGGGTTTTTCTCCGGTGAGTGGTCGACTCCGGTTTCTCAAGCTCTAACGCTTGAAAATTCTTCTCCTTCTTTTTGTTTGTACCGTGAGGGATTTTCGGTTCGGATAAGGTTTTTCTTCGAATCGGGGCGGGGGGGCGTCGTTGTTGTCTTCTTCGAGGAGCCGGCCGTCTTGGCTTATCGTTATCCTTTTCTTGACGACGAGAGAAGGTATTTGAGATTCCTTCTCCGCGCCTGCAGGGGGCGAGAGACACGGCGGGGGCGGGTGACTACTGCAGGGGCGGAGGAGCAGATTTCCTTTTCTTTCTTTGCAAGGGCAACAGATCTTCTTAGCAACGGGAGAGCGACCTTTTTCTTTGGAGGAGAGGAGACATTTGTATCTTCGTGGTCACCGATTCCCCCTCACTCGTGACGCCTCTCTTAGCGTAGGCTCTCTTCTCGTGCGCCGAGAGAGGTTTGATCTCGAACATCCTCTTGTTTACATGGAACGCCTTTCCATGTCGAAGAGGGACTCCTTTTGCCTTCATCACCGCCAATCACCAGGCCGTATCCTGAGGGAACCTCCAAACGTTCCATCCTTCTTGAAGGATTTGTTCCAACGCTCGCGAGTCCGCTATAGACAAACTCAACCTTTGATTCACTTTTCTGTTCTTCAATGATCGCAACCATTACGATCAACTTTGCTTTGGGACGGTGGTCAAAGTTGCCAAATTTGATATCTATGCATTTGGCAACGATGTCCAAGCAATTTGTGGTAGTCCTCCTTCAAAGCTGACCTCTTATTAGTTGTGTAGACTTCTTTCTCAAAGATAGTCGGACTTGGCTACTTCCTTCCAAGCAAAGAATCGTGTCAACATCGCCTTCATTAATTTCCGACACTCCTTCCCGGCAGAACAAGCATTGTTCGCCAAATCCTTGGCGTAATGATGAACTCCTTTCCATGAACAGAGGACTTGATGCCCTCATCGTGAACCTCGGTGTTCACGAGAATCGCGTGCGACCTCTTCCACATAGGTCATCGGAAACTCCAACGTCGAAACGGTTTGACCAGTGACGTTTCCAATTTCTCAAAGCAATCTTCTTCACTAGGGTGTTGTCGGACCCTGTTTCACCATACCATCGAAATCCACAAGAGACGGTGTGGATTTACTTTCCTAGCTTGACAAAATCATGAGTGGATGCCATTTCTCAGTATTTTACCGAACGAAATTTAGAAAATGATCTGAGGATTGAAAGGGTTTTGAGAGAGAATATTTGCTTTTGCTTTCGAGAGAGAGATGAACAGTTTTTGGTAAAGTGTGAGAGAAACGGACGAAAATGGTTTAAGTATGGTTCATGAAAGGACGTGCGGGTGGTTTTTGAAATTTGATCAAAATCAACGGCTTAGATCTTGCACGCCGATTTGCATTTAATGTCTCGTATTTAATGCGGCAGCATTTATATCCAATCATAAGCTTGGTGTGCAGCTTTTTTGCTGTACACGTCATAATTATCTTCGACGTCATTCTTAAAAACATTCCCGCTTAGTAAAAGCGACTGCGTTTTTGTCACTTTGCTCATAAATGACTCAGCTTGTCCCTTAGCTGATTTAACTCTTCTCTCCTCCCATGTAAATACTCAACTGTCACCTAACTCTCGTGACAAATTGTCTTTCCGATACTGGTGATTCACTTAGCCGATTTAAGAGTTGACTCTTTTTTCTCTTTTCGTGTTTCATTTCATTTCTTTTCTTTGAGTCTTTCGAGTGTCAACTCACTCAATTAATCCTAACTCGTGCTTGAGTTCTTCAAATCTTGACTCACATAATGGTTTTGTGAATATGTCACCTAACCGCTTATCGGTTGAAATATATTCCAAGGTGATGTCCTTCTTTTCAACATGATCTCTTATGAAGTGATATCGACATCGATATGCTTTGTTCTTGAGTGAAACACAGGATTTTGAGTGATTGCAATTGCACTTGTGTTATCACACATGATTGGAATTTCCTTTTCTTCAATTTCATAGTCTCTCATTTCTTTGTCTCATCCATAGGACTTGGCAAAACTTTTTGCCAGCCTATGTATTCGCTTATTTGTGGAGGTGGCTATTGAATTTTGCTTTTGCTAAACCAGGAAATTAGCCTATTTCCAAGCATTTGACATGTGCTCGAGGTGCTTTTCTGTCAACTCTACATCCAAGATAGTTAGAGTCGAATAGCCAATTAGCTTGAATCCACCCTTCCTTTGGATACCATAAGCCATCTTCTTGGCTTCCTTTCAAATATCTCAAGATCCTCTTGGTTGCAAATCATGTGGCTTTCTTTTGGAGCGATTGAAATCTTGCACATACACCTACAAAGAAAGGTGATGTCGCCCGCTTGTTGTAAGATAGAGCAATGATCCAATAAGTGCTCAGTATCTTGTTTGATCTACGGTGCTTGCCATCCTGCATCCATGTCCATTTTGATCGATGTATTCATTGGTATTTTTACGTAAGACTTCTCTTCCATACCAAATTTCTTCATTAATTCTCCGGTGTATTTTTTTTTAACTTATGAAGGTTCCATCCTTCATTTTGTTTCACTTGGAGTCCAAGGAAGAATGTCGACTCTCCCATCATGCTCATTTCGAATTTGCTTTGCATGAGGTTTGAAAATTTATCACATGACTCTTTGTTTGTGGATCCAAAAATGATGTCATCCACATATATTTGAACAAGCAGTATGCTCTTCCTGTCTTGAATTCTAAAGAGTGTTCTATCCACTTTTCCTTTTGTGAATCCATTCTTAGTCAAGAATTGTGATAATGTATCATACCATGCTCTGGGTGCCTGTTTCAATCCATATAGAGGTTTCTTGAGTTTGTATACCTTATCTCCAAGAGTCTTCTGCTCAAATCCTGGAGGTTGTTCAACATATACTTCTTCTTCCAATAAACCATTAAGGAATGCACTCTTTACATCCATTCGATATACAATAAAGTTCTTGTGAGCTGCATAGGCAAGAAACATCCTTATAGCTTCCAATCTTGCTACAGGAGCAAAAGTTTCATCAAAATCTATCCCTTCTTCTTGGCAATATCCTTTGGCTACCAATCTTGCTTTCTTTCTTACCACAGAACCTTCCTCGTTCATCTTGTTTCTGAACACCCATTTAGTGCCAATAACATTTTGATGGGTGGGTCTTTGAACCAATTCCCATACTTTATTTCTTTCAAACGATTGACTCTTCTTGCATAGCTTGAATCCAATGTGTGTCATCCAATGCTTGTGACACATCTCTAGGCTCTATTTGTGAGATGAAGCATGTGAACATTGCTTCTTGTTGAGTTCTCGATCTCGTTTTGACACCTTCTCTTACATCTCCAATGACTAGTTTCGGTGGATGGTCTCTCACCATCTTACATCGGGTTGGAGTAAGTTAGCTGGATTCGATCGTCTTTGCATTTGTGTTGCTTTGATCAGCCTCTCTCATCATCACTTAGGCAGCAGATTTTCCAACTGTTTTTGAGACTCGGCTATCTCATCTTCATCGGGTATATAATTCGGCTTGACCAAAGATAGGGACTCTTTCGCATGGTTGGTTGATTCACTTATCACCGACTCTTCAATGTCTTCTCCATTTACATTTGGCTCATCAAACACCACATGAATGGATTCCTCTCGTAACCATGGTCCTCTTATTGAGTACTCTGTAGGCTTTGCTTTCAATTTGAGTATCCCAAGAAGATACCTTCATGAGCTTTAGCATCAAAAGCCTTTAAATTATCTTTGCCATTGTTATGGATGAAGAATTTGCATCCAAATATTCTAAAATATGCAACATTTGGCTTTCTCCTGTCCAAATCTCAGGGAGTCTTTGTCATTTGTCTGTTTATCATGCATCTATTTTGAGTATAGCATGTTGTGTTTATTGCTTGACCCAAAATCTTTTAGGTAGCCCCGCTAGCCTAACATGGTCCTTGTTGCTTCTTTGAGAGTTCTATTCTTCTTTCTACAACTCCATTCATTTGTGGAGTCCTTTTGCAGATAATTGAGACCAATACCAGTTTCAATACAACATCGAGTTATTATACTATTGACAAACTCGGTTCCTCGCGTCGATCTTATTTTGATAATGGTTTGACTTTTCTCATTTTGAATCCTCTTCATCAATTTGTGGTAGTTTCTGTAGAGTTTCTTTCTTCTTACACATGAATATTGTCCATGTATATCTTGATTAGTCATCTACTACCACCAAGGTGTATTTCTTCCCACTTATGCTAGCTGGTTCAATGGACCAAATAGATCCATATGTAGCAGTGCAATATTCTTGTTGAAGATGGACATGTCTTTTCTTTGAATGATGATTTGATTTGTTTTCCCTTCCGACATGCATCACATATACTCTCCTTCTTGTATATCGAGTCCGGAAGTCCTTCCACAAGATTGCTTCTCGCAAGTTTGTTAATTGTTTTGAAATTCGGGTGACTTTCGCTTCTTGTGCCACACCAACTTGATTCGGCTGTGTTTTGCTAGTAGACAAGTGTTTGGTGTTGCAGTTGACCAATCTACCACATACATGTTCTTTTGTCCGCATCCTTGCAACACAACCTCATTGGATTGATGTTCTTGATTTGGCATGTACCCATGTTGAATCCAACATTGTAGCCTTTGTCACGAGTTGGCTAATACTTAGCAGATTGAATTTGAGTCCTTCAACATATGCAACATCCGTGATTTCTAATCCATTTTTCTTGATGGATCCAATGCCTCTTATTCTCCTCGGAGGTTCATTTTCTCCAAATATGACTTTTGCTCCTCGACTTCCTTGAATTTTGACAGATTTTTCTTGTTTCTGTCATATGTGGGAATGACCACTATCTATGTACCAGGTTCCTTGGCATCACTTTCCTTGAACCCGCAATCAAGGAAATTAAGTTTTAGGTACCCATACTTGTCCGGGTCCGAGGGGTTAGTATTGTAAGATGATCCAACCAACCTATAGCCAAATGATTTGACTCTAAGGGGTTGCCATCTATCGAGTGCCATAATCATAATTAAATTTGGCAAATTGCTTGGGGTTTAGGTTCATCAAATTGCTCGTATGATTCGTGTATGTGTTTTTAGCAATTGCCTTCTTTGGGTAGTTGTGATATCTCCGAGTGTAGTGCCTAGGTGTATATGTGTCTGATGAAAGCTCTTATACCTTTGGAATGGCCTTTGCCGAGTTTCGTGCCTTTGCCATTTGGGCTTATATTCCATAGTCTTTTGATAGTTCACATTATTCCAATCACTTGGCTTGGGTACTTTCTACCATTCCCTTCATATGTGTTTCTTTTATAGAACTTCCTGGGGTTTTGGTAGTTTCTTCTTCTGAGTATTTCTGTTTGGAGTTTTTGAGGAACTCTGGGCCGATTTCTTCTCGCTTGTCCTCTCAAAGACACTCAATCGGCTATTTTCCTTTTCCTTTTCCGGTTTGCTTGTGATTGTGCTTTGAAATAAATGTGTGTGCAACATTTGGAGTTTTGGATTTTTGAGATACTTCATTACTTGAAGATCCTTTTTCCAAAATCATTTTTGGAGCTTGACATAGCACAGAGGAATTAAATCCTAAGCATGTCCATTCTCTTTGACTCATAATAAGATCATCCAATGATTTAGATGCCTTAGTGAATGAGGCAATCACATTTTTGAGGTCATTTTCCTTCTTTTCTATAGCGACTATCTCTGCTATTAGCTTAGCATTTTCAAGCCTTTAGACTTTCATTCTCATCGGCTATTTGACTTAGAGTACTCGGCTTCCTTAGTCATTTGTGAGTTTTGGTCTTGTTTTCCTCATTTAGTAGTGTGTGTGAGGATTTAATGTGTTCAAACTCTTTCATCATTTTGCCTAATGAATCATAAAGTCGGTGGGTGATGAAGTGTGTGTGTCACGATCACTATCACTATAACGAGTGTTATGAATTAGAGTGTACCTCATCTTCTTGTCCGGTTGGTCTTGTTCCTTGGCCATTAAAAGATCAAGGCTTCTTCTTCGAGTCACTTGAGTAGTCACTTCACTACTCAATCAAATTTGTGTCTCTTGACTTGGCTGTCTCAAGCAGATCTCTCGCAGCCAACATTGCCTTTTTCTTTTCTTGTCTTCTTTCTCTCAAGTCCTTTCTTTCTTCTTCATTCTGTATTTGTTGACTAGGAGGATATGGGCAATCAATGGCATAGTGACCTGGTTGCCTGCGGTTCAAAGATAGATTTTCAACCTTTTGATCACTCTTTCCATTCTTGGATTGTCACCCTTTGATATTCAACTTTTTGATGTTCTCGCTCTCTTGGTTAGCCTATCTTCCCTTGACTTGGAGTGAGCCGAGTGTCTTCTGGAGGATTCGCCCTTGCCTCTCTTGTAGTTCTTATTAAAGAACTTGTTAAATCTTTTAACCATCGGGGCTATTTCCTCTTGGTCAATGACTTCTTTGACCTCAACTCTCTTGCCATCCTTAACAATTAGAGCAAATTTGTTTTGGGCACACTGTCTCCTCCTGGTCTTTTTCTTCTCGGCTCAAATTCGTAGGCTTTGAGATCCGAGAATAGCTCATGGTTGGATGTCTTGGATAGGTCCATGGAATGTCTTAGTGCCATGACCTTCATTTCCCATTCATTTGGGAGACTTCTTAGAATCTTCATACACAATTCCTTCGTGTATATTCTTTTCCAAGTGCGAGATAGCTCGTTGGTAATTCTCAAATTTGTCAGACAAAGAATCGATAGTTTATTTTCCTTGATTTGCTCACGAGCCTTCACAAATCAATGTTAGCTTGTCCTGCATTTCTTTAGCCGTTTTGCATGATTTGACTTTATTGAACATGGCTTTGTCAAGGTTTTGTAAAGAATGTCCTTGGCCACATTGTCCAAGTTATATCTTTTTCTGTCATCATTTGTCCATTCAGCTCTTGGTTTTTCAACCATGACTGGTCTGGGAGCAACATCCTTTTCACCTTCAGCTGCAGCTCTTCTTACTATCCACATCTCATCGTGTAATACTGATAGATGAGCCTGCATACGAATTTTCCAGTCATCAAATTCTTCAATTGTGAACATAGGGATGCGTGTCAAATTTGCTTCCATGATAATAACTTTTGCAAAAAAAAGTTTTGAAAGATCAAGTACTAAAACAGACTTTGAAAAATTTGGAGATCTAGTTCAGTAACCAGTGCGGAAGGCTCAATGAACCAACCACTCTGATACCACTTGTAGGTCCCAATGGGTGTGAGTGTAAGGTTTAGAAGAGGGGGTTGAATAAACCTTACCAACTTTTCAAATTAGTCATTTTTTAAAAATTCAGAGTTAATACTTCACAGCTGTGTCTTTGATGGACAACTAAGTTAGTTAATCAGCAGAGTTAGTCACTCAACGACTCGGATCGAAATTTTGTTGATAAAATAACTCATTGTTTTGACTAAAGACTTAACTCTCTTGTGATTTGTTTTTTTGGAAGACTTAACACCCTTGAATAAAGTTAAGTTTGTTTTAATTACTTGGTTTTAGCACTCGATTGATTATCAATTGGATAGCAAATTTATCGTGAGATAAAATAAGATGCGAGAAATTAAAGTCTTTGAAATGTAAATGACACAATAAGTTTTTATAGAGGTTCGAAGATGGGGTAATTCTTCTACTCCTCTCTCTCCAACTCCTGGAGGAATCCGGTAAGTATTGATCAATATACGAGTGGTTACATCCGAGATACAAGTCTTGATCATACGGTGACTTGATCCTTTGGGACTCGATCCGAGATGCTTGGTCACGCACCTGGCTTCTCACGACTCAGCCTTCTTCACGGGGCCGTTTTGCCTTGCTACTACATCCCACTTGCTCAAGCTTCTTGGATTTGATCACGAAGCCCTCCAAAAACGTGAGACTGGTTCGACCTTGAACCTTCCTAAAATCCTCCGTGGAATGTAGATCCCTTGATTCTTCAAAAATTTCCTCTTCAACTGATTGAAGTTATCTTTCCTTCACAGGTGAGTGTTGGATTGATTTCCTTCATAATGTAGGCTTGAGGATTGATCTTGAATGATTTGAGAATATATTAGGTTACAGTTCAAATGTTTGCTTGAATGTTCGTGGTTCAGGTAACCTTCTCTCAGAGTTATTCCTCAGCCTTTTATAGTGATCTTTCAAAAATCTGCCCGTTGAAGAGATAGGCTTATTTTTGAAAGTCACTTATGGTCGTTGGCTTGTCTTGTTGCAGTCCTTGGAATTTCTATTTCTTCGTATGAATGATTCTTCAGCTTTTCAGAGTTCTGACATGATGCAGTGCTTCCCATTGGTTTATTCCTCTTGCACGCTTCTGGAACTGAGCACTTCAAGAAAGGCAATATGGAGGTATTACTTGTTTAAGTAATTTCGTGATTTCGTGCAACGGATCTCTTTCGATTGTCTTGACTTGACCGCATTTTCTTAACTTCCCAGGTGACTTCGAGTCCTTCCAATCATTTGATGACTCTTCCGTCACTTCAACCTCGAGACTTTGTCTTGAGTTGACTGACCGATACTTCACTCAATCAGTATCTGTTTGCACCTTCAGTCGAGTTCCCGTGTTCTCTTCTTTGCCATACTCAGCTGGTTCTCAGCGGAGTCTTCCTTCTAGTCTGCGGTTGTCTTCTTGCATGTTTAGGCATAGCTGACTTAACTCAGCTTGACCAGCCCTATCTATTACAATGCAATTTACAACAAAAATGAGGTGCCAACTTCCTATTCTAAGTTTTACATGGCATTCATCAAAATCTACAAAATAATTTCCCAACAAGGCTGATGTTGACCTGACTGCTGCTTGGAAGGAAGTAGCCAAGTCCGACTGTGCTGCGAAAGTGATCTATACAGCTAATAAGAAGCTGCTGAAGGAGGACTACCACAAATTACTGGACATTGTTGCCAAATGCATAGACATTAAATTTGGCAGCTGTGACCAGTTGTCCAAAGCTAAATTGATCGTAATGGCTGCGATCATTGAAGAAAAGAAGATGAATTGGGCTGAGTTTGTATACAGCAGACTCTGCCAGAATATTGGGAACAAACCCTTCAAGGAGGATGGTACGTTTGGAGGTTCCCTGGGATACGGCCTGGTAATTAGCCGGATGATGGAAGTAAAAAGGGTACCTCTTCGGCATGGAAAGGTGTTCCATGTAAACAAGAGGATGTTTCGATCAAAACTCTCTGGCGCATAGAAGAGAGCTTACGCCAAGAGGGCTGATACGAGTGAGGGGGAATCAGTTGACCCTGAAGATTCAGCTGCCTCCTCACCTCCCAAGAAGACTGCTGCTAAGAAAACTGTTGCCCCCGCAAAGAAAGAAAAAGAAATCGCACACCGCCTCGTAGCCGAGTCACCGCCTCGCAGCCGCGCGTCTCTCCCGCCCTGCGCAGCCCGCAGTGGAGAAGGAACCGTTAATCCCTTCTCCAGTGATCAAGAAGAAGAGGACTACCACAACAAGGATGGCAGTTGCCTCTAAGACAACTGCGAATGCATTTACCTTCAACGAACCAGAGGAAGTGGAACCAAATGTTCCTCTGGTGAAAACAAAAAGATGAAGATGAATTTCCAAGCTCTCCGAGCTTGAGAAGATGGTTGAGTCTGCCACTTAGCTGGAAAAGATACCCAAGACTGCTGGAGAAGTAGAGTCTCCGGAAGTTATCGATGAAACGGCTAAGTCTGCTGAGGCCGATCAGCAGAGGCAACTCGAAGACCCAGCTGTAGACAGAACAACTGAGGAACAAGGAATAGCTGAGACAACCGAATCACCTATTGATAGGGTTGTGTCTCCACCTGTAACGGAGGATACTGAAGATGTCGAGCAACAAAGTTTGCTACCCTCAATCCCTGAGCTCGAGGGACAGCAGGGAGATGATGACAGGGATAATGATGTGATGATCCTATCCCCACCATACCCAGACATTCAAAATCATCTGCAAGAATGGAGGAAATGGAAGCTGAGTCGATCCAGGGAACAATTCCAAAGACCGGAATTCATTGAAGAAGAAGACGAACTGATGAACTTCCTCGGATTGACCAATGTGGTGCAAGCTCTTGATGAAGAAATCTGTTTGGACATTCTAAATATCTTTATAGAGAAGGAGAAAGAAAGGTTGGCAGAAGAAGCTGAGGCACGTGAGAAGGCCAACATCTGCCCTCTCACTGGCACCACAGAACATACACATCCCTATCTCGACATTCTATCGAAAGTGATGAGGATCTCGGACCTATTCTTGTCGCCACGTAAGAGTTGCAAATGCAAAGAAGCAATGCAAGAATCCAAAATCCTACATGAGCAAAGAATGATGGAGGGACCAGGGGAGTCATCCAAATCACACCGGAGATAGATCCTATGGGAGTGGTGCGCAAAGATATTGCCATGTTGTTGTCGCCGCCACCACTTCCCCTGACTCATTCGGAGGAAGGTGTTAAGGGAATTGGCGATGAAACGGGATTGTGGGGACCCCGGTCGAGCCAACCCCTAATGAAGGTGTCTTACCACCTACCCCAACGATCGAATACTCAATGGGAATAAAATAGGGAGTCCGGAGACGAGTGACCCCATTCCAAGTCACTCGGTGGTGTGACCGAGGGGGAAACTCCCTCCACCGCAAAGAAGGTCGGAAGATGTCGGTGACTCCACAACGAATCTCGAAGGCGAAGTGGAGAGGGAACAACTACAGAATACACAACAAGTTGTCATCAACGAGGCTTAGACAATTGAGACTATCTCAGCTGAGGTGCCAACTGCTCTGCAGCCAATGACACCGCTGATGCAATCGAGGCACGGGAAGGAGTTGCCCCGGGAGTTAACACTGGGCAATGAATGAAAGTGCAATCCATGGAGTTGAGACTCCAATGGATGCCACCTCAGAAGACCCCAAGACAGCTGACACTGTGGAAAGGGATGTCCAAGGCCTCGCTGCAGTTGAGACTGCAGGGGGTAATGAAGGCCAACGGGAGGTTGAGACTTCCCGGGGTAAAGAGACTGAAGCACAAAACATCCCTCCTGCTATCACTGATGCATCAGAAAAGGAGATAAGTGCTCTTCACGATTCCCAGGATAATCCTGAGTCATCCCATATTGCAGATCCAAAAGACTCAGCTGAGGATGTTCCAACCACGAGTAAGTCTGACCTCAAGACTACTCGCCAAACATTCAACCTTGATGACGAGCCACCCATGGAAATCTCATCATCATCCGATGACGCTTCTGATATGGCCGAGGACCAGTCAACTCATTTGGAAAAATCAGCTGAGACCGACGAAGCTGTTAAGACAGCTGAGGCTCAGCAAGCTGGGTCAACTTCACAACAGACCACAGCTGAAACAGAGTCCACTATGTGCAGGCTCCCCAAGCTGCAGCAGGTTCGACTCCACAGGGGACTTCACGAGCACCAATTATCATTGAAGCAGATTCCGATTGCCCGTGATGATCCTTTTGAAGAATAATTTCCCTTCTCTGGAGGTACCGACCTCCCGAAGAATCGACTAGAGATCGCGAGCACTTCCATGCAGACATGATCCTGTTATTCCATCGACACCATTGTTCCGGTTGACTATGACTTTGACGCTGCTTGGCCACCAAACAGAGGTGACAACTGAAGTTCGGGAAGTCTTCAAAACCTTATTTGCCGAGATAGAAAAGATGGAGAGGCACCAGGCCTCACTGGACATGAGGCTGGATAACAGAGACACCAACCTTACTGCTGATTTGCGAGGCATAATAGTCAGGATCTGGGAATGGTGGCAACAGCAGCAGACAATGCGTGTGGAACAAGCTCGATATTTCAGGACATTGTTCAACAAGTTGCTAGTCTGGCAGGTTGAGAATGCTGATGCAAAGACAAAATTTCAAGAGCACATCAAACAAATGCATGAATCTCACACCTCAGAGATAAAGTTGTTGCGTGAACATAATAAGAACGAGCTCCTGCGCGTGGAAGAGAACATGGATCGAAAATTCAGTCTTCTCATGGCTGAGATAAAGTTGGTAGCAGCTGAATCCAACGCCACCCGCTCTGAGTGCCGTGCAGCATACTCCGCAGCAGATTCAAAGCAGAACTCGGCTCTCAGCAGACTAGACTTCTTACTTGCTAGCTTGTTTCCAGGAGTTCCTCTCTCCTTTGATGATGCCAAAAAGGGGGAAGAGGAAGGGATCTGAAACTGAGAAGGAGGACGCAGCTGTGAAGGGAAAGACAGCTGAGGAAGTAATAAGAGAGAAGAAAGGAAAATCTGTTGAGGGGGAAGGTTCGAATGATGTGACCTTGATGATTTCTAAAACCCCCCAACAAGGTCTTGTCACAGCTGATATCATCAGCAAACTCCCAGTGACTCTACCACTCCAACACTGCGGTAGCACTATGGCCGAAAAGAGAAAGGCGATTGAAGTAGGGATGAAGGAAGTGGAAGGAAAGATGAATGCCCGAGTTATGGATATTTCGAAAAAACATGGAGGCATTCCAAATGACGACAGAGACACCTATGCCATTTCGGATGCCGGAACAGAGCCAAGATCTCGTTGATGAATTCAAGACGCCGCATCTAAAGGTTACTTCGCAAACATGTCCATGGCTCAAGCCGGGATTTTATCTTGGGAAAAGGGTCTCAAACTATGTGAAGAAGCCGACAGCAGCAGACCATCGGTAGCCACTCTGCCGGGTCACTCGCTAGTCACTCGCCTAGGAAAAAAGAAGACCCCAAGATACAATACACGCCCAAAGGCAGAGGAAGGAAGAAGCGATGGTGGAGGAAGAGGTTTCGGACCAGATCTCTCGCCTCAAAAACATTGAGTATATAGATCCAGGAAAGAAATGAGGGATCTATTGGGCTGGATTTGACGAAATAGCCAACCTGCAAGTGGCTAAGAATATGTGAAGAGAATTGAAGAGGAAAATAAGAGACAAACTCAGCTATGGGAGGAAAGACAAGAAAGACTGAGAAGAGATGAAGCTGCCCGGAAGGCGTATGAGAAAAAAAAGGCAGCTGAAGATGAGAAGAAGAGAAAGAAGTCAGAAGATGACAGAGCTGAAGGAGATGAAAGAAGGAGGCAGCGAAGGAGATGAAGTATTGCTGTCCACCCCTTCATTATGTAAATACATTCTATGTAAGTCTTCTGTACATCGAATAAAACTGTACAGTTTCTATACTTGTGTAGATATAGAACAACATGGTTACTTTAAGTTCTATTTAAGCTCTGATACATGTTCTTCTGGTTCAAGCTCTGATACACTTTGTAAACAGCTATGTAAAGAACAAGAATGTTATGATCAATAAAAGATCGATTCTAAGCACACATTCTGTGATTCTACATTTGTCTGTATGTATCTTTGTTGTTTAATTATTGTATGAATGTTTTAAGTTTTGGCATCATCAAAAAGGGGGAAATTGTTGGGAAATTATTTTGTAGATTTTGATGAATGCCATGTAAAACTTAGAATAGGAAGTTGGCACCCCATTCTTATTATAAATTGCATTGTAATAGATAGGGTGGTAGAGTGAGTCAAGTCGGCTATGCCCGAACATGCAAGAAGACAACCGGAGACTAAAAGGAAGACTCATTGTGAGGCACTGAGTGTGGCAAAGAAGAGAAGACAGAACTCGATCAAGGTGCAACTAAGATGCAGCTGAGTGAAGTATCAGTCAAGTCAACTCAAGATAGCCAAGTCTCAAGTTGAAGTGACAGAAGAGTCATCTAATGATTGAAGTCGACTCTAAGTCACCGGGAAAGGCAAGGAAATGCAAATCAAGTCGAGATAATCGAAAGAGATCCGTTGTACGTAAATCAAGAGAATTACTTAAACAAGTAATACTTCCATACTACCTTTCTTGAAGTGCTCACCCTAGAAGCATGCAAAAGGAATAAACCAATGGGAAGCATCGCACCGTGTCGAACTCGAAAAAGTCAAGAATCGTTCATACGAGGAAACGTAAATTCCAAGGACTGCAACAAGACAAGCCAACGACCACAAGTGACTTTCAAAAATAAGCCTATCTCTTCAAGAGACAGATTTTTGAAAGATCACTATAAAAGGCTGAGGAATCACTCTGAGAGAAGGTGACCGACCTGAACCACGAACATTCAAGCTAACATTTGAACTGTAACCAAGAATATTCTCAAGTCATTCAAGATCAATCCTCAAGCCTACATTACGAAGGAAATCAATCCAACACTCACCCGTGACAACTTCAATCAGTTGAAGAGGAAACATTTGAAGAATCAATGGGTCTACATTCCACAAAGGATTGTAGAAAGGTTCGAGGTCGAACCAGGCTTAAGCTATTTGGAGGGCTTCGTGATCAAATCCAAGGAACTTAAGCAAGTGGGCTGTAGTAGCAAGGCAACTGCCCTGTGAAGAAGCTGAGTCGTACGAGAAGCCAGCTGTGTGACCAAGGCATCTCCGGACTAAGTCCCAAAGGATCAAGTCATTTGTGTGATCAAGACTTGTATCTGGGATCGTTAACCACTCGTATATTGATCAATACTTAGTGGATTCCTCCAGAGTTGGAGAAGATAGGAGTAGAAGAATTACCCCATCTTCGAACCTCTACAAAAACTTATTGTGTCATTTACATTTCAAAGACTTTAATTTCTCGCATCTTATTTTTATATCTCACGATAAATTTGTTATCCAATTGATAATCAATCGAGTGCTAAAACCAAGTATTAAAACAAACTTAACCAAATTCAAGGGTGTTAAGTCTTCCACGAAAACATATCACATCCAAGTTAAGTCTTTAGTCAAAACAATCGAGTTATTCTATCAACATCTCGAGTGCATTTGAGTGACTAACTCTGTTGATTAACTAACTTAGATGTCCATCAAGGACTCAGCTGTGAAGTATTAACTCTGAACATTTTTAAAATGACTAAATCGAAAAGTTGGTAAGGTTTATTCAACCCCCCCTTCTAAACCTTACACTCACACCCCTTGGGACCTACATGTAATTATAAAATTACATAACTGCCTTTACTGATTTAAAATAAATTAAAAAGGTCTATTAAATTGGGTAAATCTCAACCATCTAAAAATTACAGATTTGTGGACATGATTAGTCCATACTGTCTCACTCTAATTATGTGGTCTCATTTGATCCTATTCATATATATATATATATATATATATATATATATATATCAAACTTCATAATAAACAGTTTTTTAGGGGTACTTTTCAAATAAACATTTGGATCTAAAAGTTCATTTTCCATAGTAATAATAATTGTTTGGTGATTAATTTAGAATTAACTTTTTGATAAGTTACTATAAATTCCATTTTAGATAAATTAGAAGTGGAGAGTATGAAAATTCACAAAGAATTGTTGTCATGTATGAGATCAACCTTCATATTTGCCTTTTTTTATTTTTTTATTTTTTAAAATTTCAGCCTGACAATCTCACCGCCAAACAAATTTGTTTTGACAACACTGGTCGGATGGCTATGTCCATGTATACTGGCACCTCAGATGTACAGTCCACCCCATGGTCATTTATGGGAATTCCACATTGACTCCTCGCATATGATCCATCAACATGCTAAGGGACGTATGTTAGGACTTGGGAATATATTGACTAAGTACTCGGGGTGAATTGTGGTTTATAAATAGGGTCAAATCCCTTTCCCTCGAGACCTCGAGTTCATAATAAAATTATGATCAGGCAAACCAAAAATAGGTAATATGAATTGAGCTATCATTGGACATGCTAATTGCTATTGCCTGCGATATATAAATTAAGTTGGTCCATAAGATTCTATTTTTTAAATTTGAGTATGTTGGGAGCAAACACGATATTTAATTATTTAATATATAATTTAGTTTATATATTGATTTGATATTTGTAATACCCGAGCATCTCACTACTCACCTGACCAATATAATTCATGCATTACATGTGATTTATGTGTTACATGCTTTGATGTCGATATTATATAGCTCATTTTACTTTATATGTCACGATTATTTTCATACTTTTAAAGTTTTCGTATAGTACTAGTTGTTGGTTTCTAGCTTAAGCAATAAATTTTACATTGAAAAATAAAGTTATGTGTTAAACTTATATATATATATACACACACACACACAATTGTTGTTACATGTGGTAACACTAGAAGTACATGTAAAAGACACTAATTTACACATGATAACTCTAAGAAGAATGAGAATAGCTAGATTAAGGTAATATAATTGAAGGTTGGACTAGTCTCTGTCAGACCATTTAACGGATCTAGATCCGTTAGACGGGTCTAAATATCCTACCCATCTCGCAGACCTGATCCAGATCCGCGAAAAATAGAAAAATTAGTACGCCGCACTCTTCCTCAGCCTCAGTTCGAGAAGATCTCTTCCTTAGCCACCACCACCAACAAACAGATCTCGTCCCCCACCGCCGCCTTCCGCCTCTTCCTCCACGACTACTTCGTTGATGGTTGCGACGTCTCCGTCCTCGTCTCCTCCACCCGATTCAACAAATGTAGCCATTGGAAAGAGAGAACAACAAGAGAAGATCGTTCGGAGTGATTTTAATGGTTTTTGATTTGGTTGGTGTGCAGATTGATCTTGTTTATATATATGATAATGAATCTTGAGATCTTGATATATAGTTAGGCGAAATGTTGTGCGGGGATTGAGGAATTGTGAAGTAACATGGGTTATGAAATCATGACATTAATAACTAAGCATGAGTGTTCCTGATATTCCCCATCAAGGGAAGCAGATGAATGTAGATGGAAACGGTCCACTAGTTAAGGATTCATCTCTCAAGAAACACGGAATATTTGCTCTGTTTTTTTCTTCAGGTGTAGTTCAGAATAAATATTGCAGTAGCAGAGTATTTGAAGACGAAGCACTAAATGATACAAGTATTAGTATCAGCTAATACTTTTATGTAGAAATACTAATAATTTTTTAAGAAAAACTAATACTTTGCAGGAGCACTACTAAAAATACTCTCTAGGAAATTACTAATACTTTTTCGAGAAACTACTAATACTTTTTCGATGGACAACTAATACATTTCAGAATAACTGCTAATACTTTTTAGAAGGATGGCTAATACTTTTCAGAAGGAGTGTTAATACATTTCAGGAGAAAAATTTAATTATATTCACGGAAACTACTAATACATTTCAGAAGAACTGCTAATACATTTTAGAAGGACGACTAATACTTTTCAGAAGGGCTGTTAATACAGTTCGGGAGTATATTCATAACAAATACTAAAAAAAAATTTCAGGGAACTACTAATACATTTAAGAAGAACTGCTAATACTTTTTAGAATGATGGCTAATACTATTCAGAAGGACTGTTAATACATTTTATAATTAAAAGAGACAACTTTGTAGAAATGTATTACACGTTGCGTTCTAATGTATTAGATGTATTAAAAACATGTATTAGACTTTACAACTTCGTAGTAATTCTCTATTTTATAATTAAAAGGGACAATTTCATGGTAAAAGATATTTTCGACTAATACTTTTCAGTGTAACAACTAATACAATTGAGAGCAACAAATAATACAAAATACAAAAAACTATCAACATAAAAACAGGGCTAACAACTTAACACCACATAATAAAATATCTGCTGAAATTGAAAGGCTACGTAACAAATAATAAAACTGCCACTTGAAAATTACAAAAATGCCATTGGCGGTGGAAATTACCAAAATAACTCCGGATCGCGGGTCAGATCCTTCTAACGGGCTAGACCATTAGACGGTCTGACCAGAGTTTTTGTCTTGAAGGTTTGAGGTGGCATCGCATCTGTGAAACCAATTATTTTGTTAAAAGAAGATAATAATAATAATAATAATAATAATAATAATAATAATAATAATAATAATAATAATAATAAAAATATAAATAATAATCCTAATAATAATAAAAAAATATAAATAAATAAGGATTAGTTATGTTAGTACATGTGTGTATAGATATATCTAATATAAAGTGCTATATACACACACTTATCCATAGATAATATCCATAGCGCATAAAGAACTGATGTAGCTAATATATCAAGATAAAATGAAATTCAAATTTGGATAATTAAAACTAAAGGAATCGGGATAACTTCATAAGATAACCACCGCCTTACTCCAAGAATGAATATATTATCTATCTAAACTAATAAAACTACCCCATCACATCCCTTCTCTCTATCCACGGTCCGTGCAATCTTAGTTATCGGCCGAATGTGTCCTTGAAAATCACCCGTGGAGGTAATTTATTTATGTTATGGTAGGATTACTCAATTCTTATTTTACGAGTTTACAATTTAGGGGTATTGCTTATGATGTGTTAGTAGAACTTAAGATGGTGATTATGGTTGTCCATGGTTGTAGCTATGCATAGTAAATTAAAGATTTTACTATGGTCATATTAATGATTCAAGTGGGGATATTTTGCAGAAATTAATTTGCGGATGGAAATGCGTTAATTTCTCAATTTATTAGTTGTGACTTCAACTCTTCAAGTACTTATAAATTATAGGATAAAAAATAATAAATAAATATATGAAACAGATAAATTTGTAAATATATTATATTAATCTTATATGCAGATAAGGTAATCGAACTGAATGAACTAACTAATATGAAAACTTGAAACATAGGAATTGGTATTGTTCTCCCTTTTTATAGTTAAATATCTATATTGTTTTAATTTTGAGAAATAGAAAATGAGTGGGATTGATGAAGAATAACGTATTACTAAGCAATCATATTAATAAGCATAGTATATATTTGATATTTATAATAAAATATTAATATTAAGTGATAGTAATGAATTTAACATATTAATAATTATTGTAAAATTTAATTGGAAATAGGCGAAATGATATCTAAAATTTATGGATTTATGGAAAAAGCTTAATAACTTGTATCTTTACAGGTTATCTTACACCTCAGGGACGAAAGAAAATTACCTTACTTTCAGTAACATATTCAAGAGTGCAAGGTAAATAAAAATCCATCTGCAACTGCGATGAATGAAAATATAAACTATTTGTATTATATGTGGATGTAATGCATGTTGGCTTGTTTATGATGTATGTTTAGGTATAGCAAGTGGGGTACTTCCTGGTGAACACATGGTTAGATGGGAGATGGGCTCTCGGTGGGTCACAAAAGTATGGACTATTTGTGAGTACGTATGTTATGACCCTACGGAGTTGGACACTTCTTAGCGGACACATGGAACACAAGTAGGGGACTATTGCCTGGGCCGTGGGAGGTGGACCACACGTAGTTTCATAATGATATTATTGACCATTTGATTATTGCTATGTGCAGAGCTCTTTTCCGGTGCATAGTAGTTGGGCCAGGGGCTCAAATGAAAGAAAATGATTTGAATAATGTATTTTGATTAATGGTTTTACATGTTAGCATTACATGTTGGAAAAACATCACTATTCTTTGGACATGCATGATATTTTGAATTCTGCTTGATATCTGCTTTGGAGTAGGCTGTTCGGAACTCTGACCGTGTAGCCTTTGACTCAGCTGCTAGCAACTTAATTTCTGCCATAAGGAGACTGAACTTCTGGTTCATGCTCTCTTCCAGTCTGACAATTTGGCTTTTATTATGTTGCAGCGTGAGCAGCTCCATGTCCGACTTGTGGGAATCTTCCATTCTGACCATGAATTCCTTCTGCCTCTGCTGAAATTTGGCATTATCCGCACTCCAAACCAACAGCTCTGCAAAAAAACCTTTAAAGTAACGGACCTGCTCTGAGCACATTGTAGTCTGTTGTGCAGCCCATTCCCTGATCCATAAGACAACCCCTCGAATATCTGCGCTGATTGTTGCATCACGGTTGTCCAAACGGAGATCCAACGATGCTTGGTGGTGTTCCATCTTCTCAATTTCATCACATATTTTCTTGAACACATTACGTAACTCGACTGTGGAAGCCTACTCTACTTCCAACCACACTGCATCGAAATCAAATCCCATTGGCACAATCGTATTAGATGGAATTATGGGCTCTTCCTGCACAGCGTATTTCTCATGTTCTCGGGTAGATTCAGCATCCATGTCAGGCAGTTCAACAGTGAAAGAAATATGTCTTCAAAAACATCATCTCTAACAAGAGGGATTCCTGGAGTTCCGCGCTAGGGGGCCTTTCCCTTCTCTTGTTGCAATGTATCAGCTCTCTGTGCCTCGGCTGAGCCAACATCGTCGGCAAATAATGCAACTGTGGGAGCCTGCAATGGAGCCGTTTGAGTCTTTGTTGGAGCAGCTGTGGTAGCCTGCTCAACTGACTGTGTTTCAACTCGAGCAGTTGTGTCGGTCTTCTCAGCTATCTGAGCCTTAGCTGTGTTAACAGCTTCGTCGGTCTCAGTGGATTTTTTCTTTTGAGTCAATGGGTATTTAGCTGTCTTGACATCGTCATCGAAGTGTGATGTGGCCATAGGGGATGGCTCATCATCAAAATTGAATCTCATCGGAGATGTTTTATCACTAATATTGCTCCATGAGTTAATAACATCCTCAGCCTCGCCTTGTGTAGAATATCCAAGATGTGTGGACTCAGCTTCATCCTCTGATCCCAGAAAAGTTGTATCAAGGTGTTCTAGGAAATCATGAAGGGCACTGATTTCCTCTTCTTGCCAGCTCCCTCCACTTGAGGAATGTTCTCTTGTTCTGGCTATTTACCTAAGGAAGTTTCAACCTCCTTTAGGCCTTCATTACCCCCAGTAGTCTCAACCGCTATAGGGCCCTCAACATTCCCTTCGACAGACTCATCTGTCTTGGGGTCTTCGATGGCATCCTTCGAAGTCTGAACTCCTAGGATTGCACTTTCATGACCAAGAGTCTCAACTCCCGTGGCCTCTTTCGCATCCTTTGCATCAGCAGCTTCATCAGCAGCTTCATCAGCCTGCACACCATAGGAAATCTCAGTTGGAACAGTCTCAACCGTTCGAGTTTCATTAATTTCACTCTGCTTATCAGTTGTTTGCTCTCCTTAACCACCAAACTTTGTAGTATTGTCTCCCACAGCATCCTCCGACCTAGCTATGGTGGAGAGAGCTTCCCCCTCAGCTGCCGCACCAGCTAAGTGAACGGTTGTGGGGTTACTCAGCTCTTGAGATTCCTGTTGAGTAGTTAGCCGTTGGGGTAGGTATCTCAACACCTTATTTGGGGATAGGCTTGGCTAGGGTGCCCACATCATCACCTTCCCTAGTTTCATCGCCTTTCCCCTGAGAGCCATCTTGAGATTGCACGGGGGACGTTGTCGCAGCAATATCGGTTGCAATCTTCTGCACCACTCCCAATGGATCAGATCAAGGAGAGATTTGAGAGGAATCTCATGGACCTTCTTGAAGATGTTGCTCGTGCATGGCTTGGGATTCTTTAACAGCTTGTTGGAACTCGGCCTTTTCAACTGCCGCAGCTGGGTCCATCTCTTCCAGGTCACTGCTGTCAGTTGACTCCATGAGGTGCTCATGGGTCCCCGTATGCATACACATCTTTGATTTCTTGAGGGCTTTGGATTTCTCCAAGGCTTTCTCCTTCTCATCCTCTTTAATAGCACGGAGGGCATCCATGTAGAATTCCTCATTCAGGGCATAATGGACATATACATTTCCAAGGAAGCTAAGAAGCTCCTCTTCTTCTTCGATGAACTCCGGATGAGCGAATTGCTGTCTGGAGTAGTGTAGCTTCCATCTCCTCCATTCCCTTAGCCTCTGTTGGATGTCTGGATAGACTGGAGAATACATTATCAAATTGTCGTCATCTTCTCCGGCCTCTGGAATAGTAGCCAACGGAGCTTGCTCCTCCTCAGGTTCAAGTGCATCAATATGAGGGGGTGAGACAACTTTTTCTTCATGTGCCTTGGCTGTCTCAGCTCCATCCATCTCCACAGCTGTCTCCGGGGCAGATGGGTCTTCAACAGTCTGTTGATCCGCATCAGCAGTCTTCTGGGTGTCATCAACCTTTTCTTGAGACTGCTCCTCTTGAGCATCAACAGTCTCTTCGGGCTTCTCCAGCTAAGTGCCGGACTTGGTTGGCTTCTCCAACTCCAACAGCTTGAACAACCGTCTTTGTTTTGTAGCAACCAGAGGAACCTATGGCTCTATATTTTGAGGCTCTTCAAGAGTGAAGGCATGTGTTTCAATATTCATTTTCTTCAACACAACTGCCTTACATTACTTGACAATGTGCCTTTTCTTCGCGACTGGAGCAGGAAGTAAGGGTTCCTCCTCAGTCTCGGCTGCGGGTGCAGGGGCTTGTGATTTGGCTGCTTGGGCAGGTGCCTTCTTGGTTTTGGCTGCTGGGGCATGTGCCTTCTTGGTTTTGGCTGCTGGGGCAGGAGCAGGTTTAGCTGCCGCAGCTCTCTTCTTCGAAACAGGCTTATGGGAGAGAGCTGGAGCGGTCACAACTGTATCTTCTGTAGGGTCAGCTGATTCCCCCTCACTGGTATCATCTTTCCTGGCATGAGCCTTCTTCTGAGGGCCGGAGAGGTTAGCCTTAAACATCTTCTTTTTTGCATGAAAGGGCTTCCCATGGCGCAAGGCTACCCTCTTAATCTCCATCAAATGGCCAATCACCAGGCCATACCCCAGGGAACAAGCAAAAGTCCCATCCTCCTTGAAGGACTTGTTGATTACATTCTGACAAATTCGGTTGAAGACGTTCTCAGCCCAGTTAACTTTCTTTTCTTCAATAACACCAACCATCACCATCAGCTTAGTCCGTGATAGCTGGTTGAAGCTCCCGAATTTCATGTATACACACTTGGACACAATGTCCATCAGCTTGTGGTAGTCATCCTTAATCAGCTCCTTCTTAGCTGTATAGATAGCTTTCGCAACGGACTCGGGTGTAGCAATTTCCTTCCAGGCTGTAGTCAAGTTCACGTCCTTCTCGGCTATGTCTTTCAATCCTTCGGTCAGCAGCATGCAGTGTTCAGCAAGGTCCTTCGTAGTGATTTTGATCTCTTTGTCGTGAACAAATGAACGAATCTCAGCGTCATACACTTCGGCATTCACGTAAAACATGGCGACCTCTTCCAAGTAGGTATGGGTGAACACCATTGATAGAAAGTCCTTCAGACTGGACTTCTCAAGCTTGTCAGCAATCCTCTTTACTAGGGCCTCATCAGCGCCCTGCTTGATCATCCCTTTGAAATCCACTAAAGCACCGGAGTGGATCTTCTCTGAAAGCTTAGCGAAATCATGTGTAGCAGCCATTTTTAGAGAGATTAAATGGTGAAATATGTGAAAAAACTTGATCTTTGAAGGTAGGTGTTAGGAAATTTATCTTGTAGAATTTTATGATACCATGTAAAACTTAAACTAGAAAGTTGGCACTCCATTTTCCTTGTAATTTACATTGTAATAGATAGGGCTGGAAAAGCTGAGTCAAGTCAGCTACGCCTGGAAATACAAGAAGTCAATCAAGATCAAGTGAAGACTGAAGACTCACGAGATAATTTGAGTATGGCAAAGAAAGAAAAACAAGAACTCGACTGAAGGTGTATCAGTTGTGCAACAGCTGTATGAAGAGTCAGTCAAGTCAACTCAAGAAGCCAAGTCTCAAGTTGAAGTGACATATGAGTCATCCAAGGATTGGAAGCTAACTCAAGTTACTTGGGGAATAAAAGACTGCAATCAAGTCAAGACAACTGAATGAGATCCGTTGATGAAAGTCAAGAATGTTACTTAGAATGGTAACATATTAAAGTTGTCAAAGATAAAAGAAATTCCAATTATGTGTGATAACACTAGTGCTATTGCAATCACTCAGAATCATGTGTTGCATTCAAGAACAAAGCACATTGATGCCAGATACCATTTTATAAGAGATCATGTTGAAAAGAAAGACATCACCTTGGAATATATCTCAACTGATAAGCATTTAGCTGACATATTCACTAAGCCCCTATGTGAATCAAGATTTGAAGAAATTAAGAATGAGATAGGGTTAATTGAGCTGAGTTAACACTCAGAAGACTCAATCAGCAGAGTCAATGAGAAAATGAGAAAAGTGCAAGTTTCACAAATCAGCCAAGTGAAACAGCCATGTCGGAAAGTCAGCTGTATCGAGTTAGCTGACAGCAAAAGAGAGAAGCAGAGTTAATTCATATTTGATATAAGCTGAGTCATTTATGAACTAAGTGACAAAAACGCAGTCATTTTAAATGAGCGGGAATGTTTTTAAGGATAACGTTAGTGTAATAATGATGGGTACAGTAAAAAGCTGCACAGTAAGCATATGATTGGATATAAATGCTGCCGCATTAAATTCGAGGAATTAAATGCGGTTTTGACGTTCCAATCTGAGCCGTTGATCTCGATCAAAATTCAAAATCCATAGAGCTGTCCTTTCATAACCCTTATATATATGTTTTTCAGCCTTCTCTCTCATTTACAGAAACTGTTCATCTTTAAGCAAGGGAAAAGCAAGTTACATTTTTCTCTCGGAAACCCTATGTACTCTCAAGCAAGTTCGTCAGTTTTTAATTAGTAAAATTTTCTAAAAATGGCACCAATGTTCGATTATGTCAAGCTCTCAAAGAAAATCCACTCAGGAGCATTTGTGGATTTCGAAGGAATGGTGAAGCAGGGTTCTGATGAAACCCTTGTTAAGAAGATAACTAAGATGCTAGAAAAGCCAGGTCTCAAGGCTTTTCTGACCATGGAGTACTCGCATACATACCTCGAGGAGGTTGCGATGTTCTACATAAACGCGGAGGTGCAGGACGAAGGAATCAAGTCATATGTCCACCGCAAGAACATCATAATAAGTACTAAGGACCTTGCTGAGCACTGCTTGTTGCCGTCGGAAGGCATAAAGGAGATTCATGAAGCTGATGTAGACTTGGCTACTGCGTGGAAAGAGATAGCCAAACCAGAGTGTGCTGCCAAGTTGGTCTACACAGCTGACAAGAAACTGCTGAAGGACAACTATCATAAGCTGATGGATGTCGTCTCCAAGTGTATAAATATGAAGTTTGGCAGCTTCAACCAGCTATCAAAGACTAAGCTGATTGTCATGGCTGCGATCATGTAGGGCAAAAAGGTTAACTGGGCTGAGTTCGTGTACAGCAGACTCTGCTGAATGTGATGAATAAGACGTTTAAGGAAGATGGATCCTTTGGAGGATCTCTTGGATATGGGCTTGTGATTCGCCACCTGCTAGAAGTGAAGGGTATTGCCCTTCGACATGGCAAGCCCTTCCATGTCAACAAAAGGATGTTCCGGGCTAACCTCTCTGGTGCACAGAAGAGAGCCCATGCAAAGAAGGCGGACACGAGTGAGGAGAAAATAGTTGACCATGAAGACACAACTATTACCCCTTCCCCGAAGAAGAAGAAAAGTCGCCCAAAGCAGCCTAAGACAAAGAAGGCTCCCACAAAGAAAGTCCAAGAAAGACCCGCCTCGCACCGAGTCCCCGCCCGAGCAAATGAGACTCCGCCCTACAAGCCTAGATCACCCCCCGCAGCCGAGGGAGAGGAGGAACACCACACTCCTTCTCCTGCTGTTAAAAAGAAGAAGCTCTCTACCAAGACAAGGAAGGCAGCTGCGAAAGCTATCTCCTTCTAGGAACCAGAAAACATTGAGGAAGAGGTTCCCCTGCTACCCAAAAGGAGACGACTGGTTAGAAAGTCTGAATTGGAGAAGACAGTTGAATCTGCAACTTAACTGGAGAAAGCATCCAAGACTGCTGACACTCGGGAAATGTAGTCTCCTAAAGTGATCGATGAATCGCGGAAGTCTGCTGAGGATGATCAACAGATACCAATGGAAGACACAACTGTACGAGAGACAATTGAGGGAAGTAAAGCAGCAAAGACAACTGAACCTTCAGTTGAAAAGGTTGTCTCTCTCCACCTGCTACAGATGCTGCTGAAGGCAAGGAGGGGCAGAGTCTCTTGCCTTCAATTCCTGAAAAAGGAGGGCAAGAAGAAGAAGATGATGATGACGATGTACTCTCCACTATATCCAGACATCCAGCGACGTCTACGAGAATAGAGGGAATGGAAACTTGATCACTCAAGGATGCAGTACGCTCATCCTGAGTACATTGAAGAGGAAGAAGAGTTGCTTCGTTTTCTTGGGGTCTCGACTGTTCAACAGGCCCTTGACGAAGATGACTATATGGATCTCTTCCACATCATTAAAGCTGATGAGAAAGATAAGGCTGAGGAAGAAGCCCGTGAACTAGAAAAGTCTAAGATGTGCATGTTCACTGGTACTCACGAGCATACTCATGAAACTCTTGTTGAGTACACAGACAGTGACGAGGTTATGGATCCCATCGCTGCAGCAGAGAAGTCAGACATGCAGCAGGCTCTGAGGGAATCAAGACACATGCACGAGCAACAATTGGTTGAAGGACTAGGAGAGTCGTCTCAATCTCTCCTGCAGACCGATCCTCTGGGAGTGGCACAACACATTGCCTCAGTCGTTGCTACAGCCACGCCCCTTGTTCAATCTGACGATGGATCCAAGGGCATTGGAAATGAAACAAGGATTTTGGGCACCCAAGTTGAGCCAACCCCTGAAGAAGGTGTTTACCACCTGCTCCAGCAGTTGAGCACTCAACGGAAGAAGCTGCAAGTCTGGAGAAGGGTGACCCCACCATTAGTCACTCAGCTGGTGCGCCAGCTGAGGGGGAAACTCACTCCACCACTGCAGGGTTGGAGGTTGTTGTGGATGACTCAAATTTGGAGAAAGGAGGCGAAGTGGAATCTGAGAAAGAACCACAGCAAATTGACATTGACGAAGCTCGGACAGTTGAGTCTGTCCCAGCTGAAATGTCACTGCTTTGAAGGCTAATGACATTGTTCTTATAGTCGAGGCACATGATGGATATTCCCTGGGAGTTAACACTCTGGGCAGTGAAAGTGCAATCCAAGGGGTTGAGACTCCTATGGATGCCATGGTCGAAGACCCTAAGACAGATGCGACTGTCGAAGGGAATGTCGAAGAACTTAAGATAGTTGAGACTGTCGAAAGGAACGTTGAAGGCCTCGCAACAGTTGAGTCTGCTAGAGGTATTAAAGCCCTAAGGGAGTTTGAGACTTCCCTAGGTAAGGGTGAAGAGACACAGAACATTCCTCCAGTTCAATGCGCTGAAATAGAAGAAGAGATAAGCACACTTCATGACTTCCAGGAGAACTTAGACACATCATTCTTGGGGTCTGAAGATGAAGCTGAGTCCACTCCAGTTGCAGATCCAAAGGACCTAGCTGAGGATGTTCTCAAAACTACGAGCCAGCTAAGTGACAAAGTTCCTCGTAAAAAATTTAATTTCGATGATGAGCCAAGCCCATAGGTCTCATCATCATCTAATCACGCTGATGATGCAGCAGCGGAACCAATTATTCATTTAGAAAAATCTACTGAGACCGAAGACGATGTTAAGACAGCTGAGGCTCAGTCAGCTGGGCAAAATCGCCAATCGCCTTTGCGACACGATCATCACTTGCAGCTTCCACAGTGCAGAAGATAGAAACGACTACACCAGCTCCGTCACAGGCTCCCATAGTTGTGACCACTGCCGATGAAGCTACCGCGGCTGAGGCAAATAGAGCTGCATCATCACAGGCACAAACCTCACAAACCATCCCATATGTGAGTGATGATGCCTTTCCAAAGATATTTCCTTTCATGCTGATCCTACCAGATTTGGAAGAAGAGACCGCTGCTGAACAACGAAGATTCTCTGTAAGAGAAGATCCAATCATTCCCACTAATACCATTGATCCAGCCAATTTCAACTTTGCTGAAGAGTGGCCTGCAACTGAATCAAGTGAGACAATTGAGTTTCGTGAGATCTTCAAGAAAATTTGTGAAGAGATTGAGAAGACTGAACGACATCAGGCCTCTCTCGACTTAAGACTGGACAACAGGATGCTAGTCTCACAATAGACTTGAGAGGGATAGTGGTGCGGATCTGAGAATGGTCTCAACAGCAATCTGCCATGTGACTCGAACAAGTTCGTTATTTCAAAGCACTATATGGTAGAATGCTCGTCTGGATGGCTGACAATGCTGATCTCAAGCAAAGGATGCAGGCGTATATCAAAAAGTTACATCAGCCTCACAAAATAGAAATGGAGCTGCTGCAAGAATTCCAAAGAAAAGAAATTCTACGCCTTGAGAACGCAATGAATGACAAATTCAGCCTACTCATAGCTGAAATGAAGTTGGTGGTAGCCGAGTCCAAGGCAACTCGCTCAAAATTTCGGACAGCTTATGCTGCAGCAAACTCTAAACAAACTTCCGCTCTCAGAAGACTCGATTTCATGCTTGAAGGCATGTTCCCAGGGGTCCCTCTTTCCTTTGATGATGCCAAAAAGGTGGTAAAGGAGTCCCTAAGGAGATTAAAAGAAGAAAAGCTGAAAGAATCTGCAGCTAAGAAGATTGCAGCTGAGAAGAAGGAAAAAGTAGCTGAGGGGGAACGTTCGAAGGATTTGACGTTAATGGTAGCTGAAACCCCTCAGTAGGGTCAAATTACTACCTCTGTCTTGAGCAAACTCTCCATAACCCTACCCATTAGGCACTCTATTGTGCCAATGTCGGAGAAAAGACAAATTATCGAAGCAGGGATTGAGGAGTTCGACAAAAAGATGGATGCTCGCATCGAAGAAATGATGAAACATTATGGTGGCATTCCGGCAGGGAAAGATCAAGATGCTGCACCTGACAATGGATCTGAGTTTAGATCAGTTGAAGAATTCAAAATGCTTGAATCCGAAGGCTATTTTCAGGGAATTTCACTAGCCCAAGCCAGGGATTTGTACTGGGAGAAGGGTCTTGCATTGTGCGAAGAAGCAGAAAAATAGTAGACTACCAGCAGCCACTCAGTTGGTAAGCAGAAGACTCCTGTACAGTATACACCCAGAGGAGGAGGAAGAAGTGGTGGTGGAAGAGGTTTTCGACCTCGACCACAACCCAAAAATATTGAATATGTAGATCCCGAAAAGAAGGGGAGGATCTACTGGGCTGGGTATGACGAAGTGGCAAACCTGGAAGTGGCAAGAAAGAATGCTGAGGCAGTAAGAAGACATGAAGAGGAGAACATGAGGCAAACAGAGCAATAGCTCGAGAGGAAGCGTAGGGATGAAGCTTCCAAACGAGCCTATGAAAAGAAGAAGAAAACTGAAGAAGAAGAAAGAAAAAGGAAGAGAGCTGATGACTTCGACAAAGTTGAAGAAGAAAGAATGAGGCAGAGAAGGCGTTGAAGTGTTGTTGCGAACCTTTCATGTATATTACTTATGTAAATACATTTTTGTACATCTGTAATACTTAGTGATTTTTCCTGTAATTTTTCACTTTGTATTTTCTCTTATATCTTAGCATAGATGTGTGTTTTGCTTTGATAAAGAATGCTTTTGTAAACAGCTATGTAAAGGACAAGAATGTTATGATCAATAAAATGATCTATTCAAGCATACATTCTTTGTTACTGCATTGTCTGTATGTATCTTTGTAGTTTACATTTTGAATGTTTTTTATGTTTTGGCAATATCAAAAAGGGGGAAATTGTTAGGAAATTTATCTTGTAGATTTTGATGATACCATGTAAAACTTAAACTAGAAAGTTGGCACCTCATTTTCCTTGTAATTTACATTGTAATAGATAGGACTGGAAAAGCTGAGTCAAGTCAGCTACGCCTGGAAATACAAGAAGTCAACTGAAGACTGAAGTGAAGACTCCGATGCGAGACAACTGAGTATGGCAAAGAAGGAAAAGCAAGAATTCGACTGAAGGTGTATCAACTATGAAACAACTGTATGAAGAGTCAGTCAAGTCAACTCAAGAAGCCAAGTCTCAAGTTGAAGTGACAGATGAGTTATCCAAGGATTGGAAGCTAACTCAAGTCACCTGGGGAATAAAAGACTACAGTCAAGTCAAGACAACTGAATGAGATCCGTTGATGAAAGTCAAGAATGTTACTCAGAATGGTAACATATTAAAGTTGTCAGAGATAAAGTGTTAGTTCCAGTTATGTGCAAAAGGAACAAACCAATGGGAAGCACTGCACCAAGTGTCAGAAACGCTGCAATGCTGCAAGACATTAAATACGAGGAAATGTCAACATCAAGGACTGCAACAAGACAAACCAACGAACACAAGTGACTTTTGAAACCAGCCTATCTCTTCAACGGGCAAAATTTCAAAAGTTCAGTATAAAAGGCAAAAGGAAATTCATTGAGAAAAGGTTACCTTGCATACCTGAGAAATCAAACATTATTCAAGCTATTAACCTGCAAATACTCTCAAGAATATTCAAGCTAATCCTCAAGCCTGAAACTCGAAGGAAATCGATTCAACACAAGCTATGAAGGAAAGACAATTAACTTCAAATCTGTTGAAGAGAAAACTTTTGAAGAATCAAAAGGGGTCTACTTTCCAAGGAGGATTGTAGGAAGGTTCAAGGTCGAACCAGTATCAAGTTATTGGAGGGCTTCGTGATCAAATCCAAGAGCTTGAGAACGCGAGCTGAAGTAGCAAGGCAACTGCCCTGTGAAGAAGCTGAGTCGGAAGAGAAGCCAGCTGTGTGACCAAGGTTGTCTCTAGATTGTTGACCACTTTGTAAATAGATCTATTACATAGTGGATTCCTCCAGGAGTTGGAGAAGAGAGGATTAGAAGAATTACCCCATCTTCGAACCTCTATAAAAATTAACTGTGTCATTTATTTTTCAGCACATTTACATTTATGCATACGTACATCATACCTGCTGATAAACTCATATTTGCTATCCAACTGATTAATAACCAAGTGCTAAAATCAAGTGTTAAAAACAAGTTTAAAATAATTCAAGGGTGTTAAGTCTTCCGCTGATAAAACCAACACAGCCAAGTTAAAGTTTAGGTTAAACAATCGAGATATTCTATCAACGGCTCTATCGAGTCTATTGAGTGGCTACCTCAGCTTAATTACCAGCTTAGCTATCCCTCGAGGATACAACTTTTTGAGTTAACTCTGTAATAATCTTAAAAGGACTAAAACTGAAAAGTTGGTAAGGTTTATTCAACCCCCCTCCAATCTAAACCTTACTCACACCCCTTGGGACATATAGTAGGGTTTCGAACACTTGCAGAGAGAATTTCTTTTGCTTGCTGAAGATGAGAGTATTTGTGTGAGGAGAGAGAAAATGAATTTTTGGTTTATATGAGACTTGAAAGGATGGTTTTTGGAATTTGAATAACTTGATCAAAATCAAAGGTCAGGATTGACCCTTCAAAACCACATTAATTTCCTCACATTAAATGCAGCAGCATTTATATCCATTCTTATGTTTTACTGTGCAGCTTTTGTAGTGACAGTCATAATTATGCTGATGTCATCCTTAAAAATATTCCTGCTCGAATAAAACGACTGCATTTTTGTCACTTAGCTCATAAATGATTCAGCTATTATCCAAAGTGTCTCAACTCTGCTTCTCTCTTCACATAAAATCACTCAGCTGTCAGCTAACTTGATACAACTGATTTCCAGACTAGGCTGTTTCAATTGGCTGAAATGTGAAACTTGCTTATATTCCATTCTCTCTTCTTTTGTATCTGTTGATTGAGTCTTCTGAGTATCCTAACTCAGCTGAATTAACCCTATCTCATTCTTGAGTTCTTCAAACCTTGATTCACATAAGGGCTTTGTGAATATGTCAGCTAACTACTTATCAGTTGAGATGTATTCCAAGGTGATGTCTTTAATTTCAACATTATCTCTTATAAAGTGATATCTGACATCATTATGCTTTGTTCTTGAATGCGATAATTGATTCTGAGTGATTGCAATAGCACTAGTGTTATCACACATAATTGGAATTTCTCTTTCTTCAATACTAGTCTCTCATCTACTGTCTCATCCATAAGACTTGGGCACAACAGCTGCCCGCAACTATGTACTCTGCTTCAGCTGTAGATGTAGCTACTGAATTTTGTTTCTTACTGAACCAAGAAACTAATCTGTTTCCAAGCATTTGACATGTACATGATGTACTCCTCCTGTCAACTCTACATCCAGCATAATCTGAGTCTGAGTATCCTACCAGCTTGAATCCTCCTTCCTTTGGATACCATAAGCTAACTTCTTGGCATCCCTTCAAATACCTTAGGATTCTCTTAGCTGTAGTCATATGACTCTCTTTTGGTGCAGATTGAAATCTGGCACATACACCTACTGCAAAGGTGATGTCTGGTCTGCTTGCTGTTAGATAGAGCAAAGATCTAATGAGGGCTCTATATCTAGTTTGATCAACAATTTTTCCATCTACATCCATGTCTATCTTGACTGATGTATTCATAGGAATCTTCACTGATGACTTTTCTTACTTACCAAACTTCTTCATTAAATCTCTGGTATACTTGGTTTGGCTTATGAAGGTTCCATTCTTCAGTTGCTTGGCTCGAAGTCCTAAGAAGAAATTCAGCTCTCCCATAATGCTCATCTCAAATTTTCCTTGCATGAGGTTTGAGAACTTGTCACACAACTCTTTGTTTATGGATCCAAAAATGATATCATCCACATATATTTGAACAAGCAGTATACTCTCTCCATCTTGAATCCTGAAGAGTGTTCTATCAACCTTGTCTTTGGTGAATCCATTGTCATTAGAAACTGAGACAATGTATCATACCATGCTCTTGGAGCTTGTTTCAATCCATACAATGCTTTCTTAAGCTTGTAGATATTATCTTCGATAGTTTTCTGCTCAAAACCTGGAGGTTGTTCAACATAGACTTCTTTCTCTAACAATCCATTTAGAAATGTACTCTTCACATCCATTTGATATACAGTGAAGTTCTTATGTGCATCATAAGCAAGAAACATCTTTATTGCTTCCAATCTGGCAATAGGAGCAAAAGTTTCATCAAAATCTATACCTTCTTCTTGGCAATACCCTTTGGCTACCAATCTTGCTTTATTTCTTACAACATATCCTTCCTCATTCATCTTGTTTCTGAATACCCACTTAGTACCAATAACATTTTTGTGGGTTGGCCTTTGAACTAATTCCCATACTTTGTTTCTCTCAAACTGATTCAGCTCTTCTTGCATGGCTTGAATCCAATGTGTGTCTTCCAATGCTTGAGACACATCTTTAGGCTCTATTTGGGAAATAAAACAAGTGAATATTGCTTCATGATGTGCTCTAGATCTGGTTCTTATGCCATTTCTAACATCTCCAATAATTAACTCAGGTGGATGGTGTCTCAACTATCTCACATCAGGTTGGAGTAAGTCTGTTGGATTCAGCCGTCTTGCAGCTACGTTGTCTTGAACAACTTCTTCATCTTCATTCAGCCGTAGACCTTCCAACTGTCTTTGAGATTCAACTATCTCATCAGCATCACGGTTGAGTGCTCTCACTTCTGCTTCAACATAAGGACTCTTCTGCATAGTTGGTTGATTCTGCTTATCAGCTAACTCATCAATATCTTCTCCATTCACATTGGGCTCATCAAAAACCACATGGATAGACTGTTCTGTGACCATAGTCCTCTTGTTTAGCACTCTATAGGCTTTACTCTCAGCTGAGTATCCTAAGAAGATACCTTCATCAGCTTTAGCATCAAAAGCTTTCAAATTGTCATTGCCATTGTTGTGGATGAAGCATTTTCATCCAAATATCTTGAAATATCCAACATTGACTTTCTCCCTGTCCAACTCTCATAGGGAGTTGGTTAATTGCCTATTAATCATGCATCTATTCTGAGTATAGCATGTTGTATTTATGGCTTCAGCCCAAAATCTCTTAGGCAATCCAGTTTCAGTTGACATTGTCCTTGCAGCTTCCTTGAGAGTTCTGTTTCTTCTTTCAGCTACTCCATACTGTTGTGGATTCCTTGCTGCAGATAACTAATGAGCAATACCATTTTCAACACAATACTGAGTTATTATCCTATTGATAAACTCAATTCCCCTGTCATAACTTATCTTTATAATGGTTTGACCCTTCTCATTTCGAACTCTTCTCATCAGCTGAGGTAAGTTCTGCAGTGTTTCTTTCTTTTTACACATGAAAATTGTCCATGTATATCTTGAATAGTCATCCACCACCACTAAGGTGTATTTCTTTCCACTGATGCTAGCTAGCTCAACGGGACCAAATAAATCCATATGCAACAGATGCAATATCCTGATTGTAGAAGGACTTGGCTTATCCTTGAATGATGATTTGATTTGATTTCCCATCTGGCATGTAATAAACTGCTAAAAACAAGTTTAAAACATTAAGGGTGAAAAATCCTTCGTTGAACAAAACCAAATCAACTTTAAGTGTTAGCTGACCCAGCTAAGCTATACTATCAACAGCTCAGTCCCTCAAGGACTTAGCTTATTTGAGTTAACTATGTAAAAACATTTAAAAGGACTAAGTTTGAAAATTTGGTAAAGTTTATTCAACCCCCCCTCTAAACCTTACAACTCACCCCTTGGGACCTACAAGTGGTATTAGAGTGTTGGTTCATTGAGCCTTCCGCACTGGTTACTGAACTAGATCTCCGTCTTTTCAAAAGATACAACACTTGAGTTTTCAAAGCTTTTTCTTCAAAAGCAAAGTTATTATCATGGAAGCAAATCAAACTCGCATTCCCATGTTTACTGTGGAAGAATTTGATGACTGGAAAATTCGTATGTAGGCTCATCTATCAGATTTTGCACGAAGAGATGTGGCTAGTGATAGAAGATGGGCCACTGTAAATGCTAAAGTTCAACATTGCTCTAAGAAGAGCACCTCCAGCTGAAGGAGAAGATGCTGCAGCAGAGCCCAAACCAGCTATGGTTGAAAAGCCACGTTATGAATGGAGCAACGAAGATAGAAAAAGATACAACCTTGATAATGTTGCCAAGGACATCCTTTACAAGACATTGGACAGGGCTATGTTCAACAAAGTCAAATCATGCAAATCAGTCAAAGAAATCTGGGATAAACTAACCTTGATTTGTGAAGGATCTTAACAGATTAAAGAGAATAAATTAACTACTGCAGTCCAAAAATTTGAAAATTTTAAAATGCTTGCAGGTGAGAGTCTGGATCAGCTGGATGCCAGATTCACAAAAATTACAAATGCGCTTTCAACTCTTGGAAAGGAGTACACTCAAAAGGAGATGTGCATGAAGATCCTACGATCCCTCCCAGCTGAGTGGGAAATGAAGGTCATGGACCTGAGATATTCCATGGACCTCTCCAAAACATCAAATCATGAGCTATTCTCAGACCTCAAAGCTTATGAGTCTAAGCTAAGAAGAAAGGAGCAAGAAGGGACAGTTGTGTCCAAGACAGTTGTACTGTTGGCCAGTGAAGGAAAGAAAGTTGAGCCAAAAGAAACAATTGACCAGGAGGAAATTACCCTTATGGTGAAAAGGTTCAACAAGTTCTTCAATAAGAACCACAAAAGGAATAAGGGTGAAACCTCCAGAAGACACTGAGCACCCTCCAAAGCAAGGGAGAATAGACCACCCAAGAGAGTTGAGCATCAAAGAATTGACTATCAGAGAGCTGATAATCAGAGAGTTGATAATCAGAGAGTTGAGAAAGTTGACTTGCAGAGAGCTGAAAACCTGTGTTGGAACTACAAACAACCAGGACACTTTGTTGTTGACTGTTCTAATCCACCAGTCAACAAATATAGGATAGAGGAGTCTTCAGAGAGAGAAGACAAGAAAAGAAGAAAGCCATGTAGGCTGCTAAGAGTGCTGAACCAGCCAAGTGCAAAAGAACCAACAAACTCGGATAGTAGTGAAGCAAACTACTCCAGTGACACTGAGGAAGTGGCTTTGATCTGCCTCATGGCCAAAGAACAAGATTCAAAAGATCAAGAAGATGAGGTATATTCTAACTCATCTCATTCAGATTCTAATGATAGTGATAATGACACAAACACTTCTTCACCCACAGATTTTTATGATTCATTTGGCAAAATGATGAAAGACTTTGAGCACATCAAAACCTCACACACACTATTAAATGAAGAAAACAACCGGCTTAAATGCCAAAACTCACAGCTGACTAAAGAGCTGAGTACTCTAAGTCACATAGCTAATGAGACTAGAAAGCTGAAGGCTGAAAATGCCAATATCCAAGCAGAATTAGCCGCTACTGAAAAGATGGAGAAAGATCTCAAAAATGTGATTGATTCATTTACAAAGGCATCCAAATCATTGGATGAACTTATAATGACTCAAAAAGAGTATGGAGACAAAACAGGTATAGGATTCAATTCCTTTGTCCATACTTAATCTCCTAGAGTGATTTCGGAAAAAGGATCCTCAAGTAATGAGGGAGTCCAAAAATCCATAACACCATATGTTGTACCAACACCCACACTAAAACACAATGACAACCATACTGGCCTTGGATATAAAGGTAAAGGAAAGAAGCCAATAGAGTATGCTAAAAGGACAGCTGAAATGAAATTCAGAAAAGTCCATCAGCAAACTCCAAACAGAAAATACCCTGTGAAAGCTAAATAGAGCTACCAAAAGCCCCAAAGATTTAAGCAAAGAAATTCATATGATGGGAATGGTAGAAACTATCCAAACCAAGCTTATTGGAACAACCAAGTGAGATATCAGCAAAGACCTATGGGATACAAGCCAAAATGGCAAAGACCTCAACCTCAGCACACATATGCACCCTGGCACAAAACCCATCAAGCACAAAAATTCCACTATTACCCCAAGAAAGCAAATGCTCAAACAAACACACATGCATACAAACGAAAGAGACAGCTATATGATCCTAAAACCCCCAAGCAATTTGCTAATATGCACTATGATTATGGAACTGATAGATGGAAACCTCTTAGAGTCAGATCATCTGGCTATAGGTTGATTGGGAACATCTTATAGCACAAACCCCCTAGGACCCACACAAGTATGGGTACTTAAAAACTAATTTCCTTGATTGTAGGTTCAAGGAACAGCTGAGTGCCAATGAACCTGGTACATGGATAGTAGTTGTTCCAGACATATGACATGAAACAAGAGAATTCTGTCAAAGTTGAAGGAAATCAAAGGTGCAAAAGTCATATTTGGAGGAAATGAAGCTCAAGGGTTGATCAAGGGCACAGATGTTGCATATGTTGAAGGTCTCAACTTTAATCTACTGAGTATCAGCCAACTCTATGACAAAGGCTATAATGTGGGATTCAATATGGAAGTTTGCCAAATCAAAGATGCCGAATCAAATGAAATTGTGCTACAAGGAACAAGGCAGAAGAACATGTATGTAGTGGATTGGTCAACAACTACACCAAGCACATGTCTGCTAGCAAAGAGCACAGCCGGATCAAGTTGGTTGTGGCACAAGAAGTTGGGTCACCTGAACTTTAAGACAATCAACAAACTTGCAAGAAGTCATCTTATGGAAGGACTTCCTAACTCATTATACAAGAAAGAAAGCATTTGTGATGCATGCCAGATGGGAAAGCAAATCGAATCATCCTTCAAGGACAAGCAAAGTCCTTCTTCAATAAGGATATTACATCTGCTGCACATGGACTTATTTGGTCATTTTGAACCAGCCAGCATACGTGGAAAGAAATACACCTTAGTGGTGGTGGATGATTACTCACGATATACATGGACTATCTTCATGTGTAAAAAGAAGGAAACACTGCAGAAATTGCCTCAGCTTATGAGAAGAGTTCAAAAGGAGAAGACTAAAACCATTATAAAGATAAGATCATATAGGAGGACTGAGTTTGTCAATGGGATTATAACTCAGTATTTTGTTGAAAATGGTATTGCTCATGAGTTATCAGCTTCAAGAACTCCACATCAGAATGGAGTAGCTGAAAGAAGAAACAGAACTCTCAAGAAAGCTGTTAGGACAATGTTAGCTTAAGATGGATTGTCTAAGAATGGATGCATGATCAACAGGCAATTGACTAAAACTCCCTATGAATCTGGACAGGGAGAAAGCCAAATATTGAATATTTCAAATCTTTGGATGTAAGTTCTTCATCCACAATAATGGCAAGGATAACTTAAAAGCTTTTGATGCTAAAGATGATGAAGGTATCTTTTTGGGATACTCAGCTGAAAGTAAAGTTTATAGAAGCTTATAGAGTGCTAAACAAGAGGACTATGGTCACAGAAGAGTTTATCCATGTGGTGTTTGATGAACCAAATGTAAATGGAGAAGACATAGATGAGTTAGCTGAGAAGCATAATAAGCCAACTATGTAGAAGAGTCCCTATGTTGATGCAAATGTGAGAGCACTCAATCTTGAAGAAGATGAGATAGATGAATCTCAAAGACAGCTGGAAGGTCTGCAGCTGAATGATGATGGAGAAGCTTTTCAAGACAATTTAGTTGCAAGACGGCTGAATCCATTAGACTTACTCCAACCAGATGTGAGATGGCTGAGAGACCATCCCCCTGAGTTATTGGATATGTTAGAGATGGAATAAGAACAAGATCAAGAGCTCAACATGAAGCAATGTTTACTTGTTTCATTTTCCAAATAGAGGCTAAAGATGTGTCTCAAGCATTCGATGACACACATTTGATTCAGGCTATGCAAGAAGAGCTGAATCAGTTTGAAAGAAACAAAGTATGGGAATTAGTTCAAAGCCATACTCACCAAAACGTTATTGGTACAAAGTGGGTATTCAGGAACAAGATGAATGAGGAATGATCTATAGTAAGAAATAAAGTAAGATTGGTAGCCAAAATGTATTTCCAAGAGGAAGGAATAGATTTTAATGAAACCTTTTCTCCTGTTACTAGATTGGAAGCAATAAGGATGTTTCTTGCTTATGTTGCACTCAAGAACTTCATTGTGTATCAAATGGATGCGAAAAGTGCATTTCTAAATGGACTTTTAGAAGAAGAAGAAGTCTACGTTGAACATCCTCCAGGTTTTGAGCAGGAAACTATTAGAGATAAAGTCTACAAGCTCAAGAAAGCATTGTATGGATTGAAACAAGCTCCAAGAGCTTGGTATGACACATTGTCATAATTCCTAATTGACAATGGATTCACCAAAGGCAAGGTAGATAGAACACTCTTCAGAATCCAATATGGAAAGAGTATACTGCTTGTTCAAATCTATATGAATTATATCATCTTTGGATCCACAAATAAAGAGTTGTGTGACAAATTTTCAAATCTCATGCAAGGGAAGTTTGAAATGAGCTTGATGGGAGAGAAGTCATCAGTGAAGATTCCTATTAACACTTCAATTAAGATGGATATGGATGCAGATGGCAAAGATGTTGATCAGACTAGATATAGAGCTCTCATTGGATCATTGCTCTATTTAACAGTAGGTAGGCCAGACATCAACTTTGCTTTCGGTGTATGTGCTAGATTTCATTTTTGTGATTCATTTTTGTGATTCATTTTTGTGATACATTTTCACACACACTATTAAATGAAGAAAACAACCAGCTTAAATGCCAAAACTCACAGATGACTAAAGAGCTGAGTACTCTAAGTCACATAGCTAATGAGAATACAAAGTCAAGAAATGAAAAATAAACAAAATTTCACTTTCAGAGTTGAACATTGAAAATGCCAATATCCAAGCGAGTGAATTAGCTGTTAATAACTTTTGAAAAGATGGAGAAAGGTCTCAAAAATGTGATTGCTTCATTTACAAAGGCATCCAAATCATTGGATGAACTTATAATGACTCAAAAAGAGTATGGAGACAAAACAGGTATAGGACTTAATTCCTTTATCCATGCTCAAACTCCTAGAGTGATTTCGGAAAAAGGATCCTCAAGTAATGAGGGGGTCCAAAAATCTAAAACACCATATGTTGTACCAACATCCACACTAAAACACAATGACAACCATACTGGCCTTGGATATAAGGGTAAAGGAAAGAATCCAATAGAGTATGCTAAAAGGACAGCTGAAATGAAATTCAGAAAAGTCCATCAGCAAACTCCAAATAGAAAATACTCTGTGAAAGCTAAATAGAGCTACCAAAAGCCCCAAAGATTTAAGCAAAGAAATTCATATGATGGGAATGGTAGAAACTATCCAACCAAGCTTATTGGAACAACCAAGTGAGATATCAGCAAAGACCTATGGGATACAAGCCAAAATGGCAAAGACCTCAACCTCAGCATACATATGCACCCGACACAAAACCCATCAAGAACAAAAATTCCACTATTACCCCAAGAAAGCAAATGCTCAAACAAACACACAGGCATACAAACAAAAGAGACAGCTATATGATCCAAAAACCCCCAAGCAATTTGCTAATATGTACTATGATTATGGAACTGATAGATGGCAACCTCTTAGAGTCAGATCATCTGGCTATATGTTGATTGGGAACATCTTATAGCACAAACCCCCCAGGACCCACACAAGTATGGGTACTTAAAAATTAATTTCCATGATTGCATGTTCAAGGAACAACTGAGTGCCAAGGAACCTGATACATGGATAGTAGTTGTTCCAGACTAATGACATGAAACAAGAGAATTCTGTCAAAGTTGAAGGAAATCAAAGGTGCAAAAGTCATATTTGGAGGAAATGAAGCTCAAGGGTTGATCAAGGGCACATGATCCATAAAGAAAAATGGACTGAAGATCACAGCTGTCGCATATGTTGAAGGTCTCAACTTCAATCTCATCGAGTATCGACCCAACTCGTGACAAAGGCTATAATGTGGGATTCAATATGGAAGTTTGCCAAATCAAAGATGTTGAATCAAATGAAATTGTGCTACAAGGAACAAGGCAGAAGAACATGTATGTAGTGGATTGGTCAACAGCTACACCAAGCACATGTCTGCTAGCAAAGAGTACAGCCGGATCAAGTTGGTTGTGGCACAAGAAGTTGGGTCACCTGAACTTTAAGACAATCAACAAACTTGCAAGAAGTCATCTTATGGAAGGATTGCCTAACTCATTATACAAGAAAAAAAGCATTTGTGATGCATGCCAGATGGGAAAGCAAATCGAATCATCCTTCAAGGACAAGCCAAGTCCTTCTTCAACAAGGATATTACATCTGTTGAACATGGACTTATCTGGTCCTGTTGAACCAGCCAGCATAAGTGGAAAGAAATACACCTTAGTGGTGGTGGATGATTACTCATGATATACATGGACTATCTTCATGTGTAAAAAGAAGGAAACACTGCAGAAATTGCCTCAGCTTATGAGAAGAGTTCAAAATGAGAAGACTAAAACCATTATAAAGATAAGATCAGACAGGAGGACTGAGTTTGTCAATGGGATTATAACTTAGTATTGTGTTGAAAATGGTATTGCTCATGAGTTATCAGTTTCAAGAACTCCACAGCAGAATGGAGTAGCTGGAAGAAGAAACAAAACTCTCAAGAAAGCTGTTAGGACAATGTTAGCTTAAGCTGGATTGCCTAAGAATGGATGCATGATCAACAGGCAATTGACTAAAACTCCCTATGAAATCCGGACATGGAGAAAGCCAAATATTGAATATTTCAAATATTTGGATGTAAGTTCTTCATCCACAATAATGGCAAGGATAACCTAAAAGCTTTTGATGCTAAAGATGATGAATGTATCTTTTTGGGATACTCAGCTGAGAGTAAAGCTTATAGAAGCTTATAGAGTGCTAAACAAGAGGACTATGGTCACAGAAGAGTCTATCCATGTGGTGTTTGATGAACCAAATGTAAATGGAGAAGACATAGATGAGTTAGTTGAGAAGCATAATAAGCCAACTATGCAGAAGAGTCCCTATGTTGATGCAGATGTGAAAGCACTCAATCTTGAAGAAGATGAGATAGATGAATCTCAAAGACAGCTGGAAGGTCTACAGCTGAATGATGATGAAGAAGCTTTTCAAGACAATTTAGTTGCAAGACGGCTGAATCCATCAGACTTACTCCAATCAAATGTGAGATGGTTGAGAGACCATCCCCCTAAGTTAATTATTGGATATGTTAGAGATGGAATAAGAACAAGATCCAGAGCTCAACATGAAGCAATGTTTACTTGTTTCATTTTCCAAATAGAGGCTAAAGATGTGTCTCAAGCATTCGATGACACACATTTGATGCAGGCTATGCAAGAAGAGCTGAATCAGTTTGAAAGAAACAAAGTATGGGAATTAGTTCAAAGCCATACTCACCAAAACGTTATTGGTACTAAGTGGGTATTCAGGAACAAGATGAATGAGGAATGATCTATAGTAAGAAATAAAGTAAGATTGGTAGCCAAAATGTATTTCCGAGATGAAGGAATAGATTTGATGAAACCTTTGCTCCTGTTGCTAGATTGGAAGCAATAAGGATGTTTCTTGCTTATGCTACACTCAAGAACTTCACTGTGTATCAAATGGATGTGAAAAGTGCATTTCTAAATGGACTTTTAGAAGAAGAAGAAGTCTACGTTGAACATCCTCCAGGTTTTGAGCAGGATTAGAGATAAAGTCTACAAGCTCAAGAAATCATTGTATGGATTGAAACAAGCTCCAAGAGCTTGGTCTGACACATTGTCATAATTCCTAATTGACAATGGATTCACCGAAGGCAAGGTAGATAGAACACTCTTCAGAATCCAATATGGAAAGAGTATACTGCTTGTTCAAATCTATATGAATTATATCATCTTTGGATCCACAAATAAAGAGCTGTGTGACAAATTTTCAAATCTCATGCAAGGAAGTTTGAAATGAGCTTGATGGGAGAGTTGACTTTCTTTCTAGGACTTCAAGTCAAGCAAATAAAGGATGGAACCTTCACAAGTCAAATCAAATATACCAGAGACTTGACGAAGAAATTTGGTATGGAAGAGAAGTCATCAGTGAAGATTCCTATTAACACTTCAATTAAGATGGATATGGATGCAGATGGCAAAGATGTTGATCAGACTAGATATAGAGCTCTCATTGGATCATTGCTCTATTTAACAGCAAGTAGGTCAGACATCACCTTTCCTTTCGGTGTATGTGCTAAATTTCAATCTACACCAAAAGAGAGTCACATGACTGCAGCTAAGAGAATCCTAAGGTACTTGAAGAGATGTCAAAAAGTTGGCTTATGGTATCCAAATGATAGAGGATTCAAGTTGGTAGGCTACTCAGACTCAAACTATGTTGGATGTAGAGTGGATAGGAAAAGTACTTCAGGTACTTGTCAAATGCTTGGAAATAGTTGCGGGCAGCTGTTGTGCCCAAGTTCTATGGATGAGGCAACAACTGAGAGACTATGATATAGAAGAAAAAGAAATTCCAATGATGTGTGATAATACAAGTGTTGTTTTAATTACTCAGAATCCAGTATTGCATTTAAGAACAAAACACATTGATGTCAGATATCATTTCATAAGAGATCATGTTAAAAATAAATACATCACCTTGGAATACATCTCAACTGATAAGCAGTTAGTTGACATATTCACTGAGCCTCTATGTGAATCAAGATTTGAAGAGCTGAATGAGCTATGTTTGATTGAGCTGAGTTAGGAGACTCAGAAGACACAATCAACAGAGACAAAGAAGAGAGAAATGAAAAATAAACAAAATTTCACTTTCCAGCCAAGTGAAACAACCAAGACGGGAAATCAGTTGTATCGAGTTACCTGACAGCTGAGTGATCATTATGTGAAGAGAGAAGCAGAGTTAAGTAACTTTTGGAAGATAGCTGTGTTATTTATGAGCTAAGTGACAAAATGCAGTCATTTTCTGCGAGCGGGAATATTTTGGGCATTACATCAGTGTAATTATTGTGTCAGAATAAAAGATGCACACGTTTAGCCTATGATTAGATATAAATGATGTTGCATTTAATGCGGGGAAATTAATGCGGTTTCAAAGGTTTAATCATGACCATTGATTTTGACCAAGCTTTTCAAATTCCAAAAACCGTACACGTCCCATAAATACCAAAATTTATTTTCTCTCTCCTCACAACACTCTCTTCTCCAGAAAGCAAGTTCGAAGTTTTTCTCTGCAAAGCAACGAGACCCTAAGTTTTTCAAGCATCATTCTACGAATATTTCACCATTTACTTTTCAAGAAAATGGTTGCTACTTATGATTTTGTCAAGATGTCCGAGAAAATTCACTCTGGCTTGACTGTGGATTTCGGAGGGATACTGAAACAGGGAGTTGATAAAGGCTTGGTTCAAAAGATTGCTGTAAAGTTGGAGAAATCCGACCAGAAGGGATTTCTCACAATGGAATACTCTCACACATTATCCAAGGAAGTTTCTATGTTCTACGTGAATGCTGAGGTTCACGATGGGGAGATCAGGTTATCAGTCTACAGCAAGGACATCAAAATAACAGCTGCGGATTTAGCTGAGCACTATCATCTTTCTTCGGAAGGGATGAAGGAGAAGCTGAGAAAGACGTTAACCAGGCTGCGGCATGGAATGAGATTTCCAAACCAGAGTCTGCTGCTAAGACTGTTTACACAGCCAAGAAGTCATTGATCAAAGATGACTACCATAAGCTGATGGACATTGTGTCCAAGTGCATGGACATGAAATTCGATAGCTTCAATCAGCTGTCTCGGACAAAGCTGATCGTGATGGTTGTGATCATGGAGGAGAAGAAGGTGAACTGGGCTGAGTTCATCTTCAGCTGAATCTTCTAGAATGACTTAACAAGATCATTACTGATGATGGTCTATTTGTAAGCTCGCTCGGATATGGCCTGGTCATTGGTCATCTCATGGAGGTGAAGGGGATTGCACTTAGGCATGGGAAGTCTTTCCATGTTAACAAGAAGATGTTCAAAACAAATTTATCTAGTTCTCATAGGCAAGCACACGCTAGATGGGCTGACACCAGTGAAGCCGACTTAAAAGAAGAAGAGAGTTGTTGCAGCTAAGAAAGCACCTGCCCCTGCAGCCATCCCAGAGAAAGCACCTGCCCCAACAGCTAAGTCCGAACAAGCACCTACCCCTGCAGCCATGCCAGACGTTGCACCTGCCTCAGCAGTCGAGACCGAGAATTATACAACTGCACCATCTCCGTTGTGGAGAAAAAGCGCTCAGTTGTCCCTCGCAAGCCAACTGCAGCCAAGAAGACAAAGATGGTGGAGCCATAAGCTATCGAGGAAGCTGAAGAGGAAGAAATTCCTCTTGTTAAAACTAAAAGAAGAAGGCTGCACGAAATCCGAGCTTGAGAAGCCAACTGAGTATGGTATTCAGCCAGCAAAGGCGACTACTGAAGCTCAAGAGGAGCAGTCTCAAGAGGTTGGAGGTGGTGAAGTGATCACCACAGAAGTCGAGAAAACTGTTGATGTGGATCAACAGACTGTACAAGACCTACACGTTCGAGACACAGCTGAAGAACATGGAGCTGACACAACTGAACAAACTAAAGAGATAGTTGTTCAGTCCACTTGCATCTGTGCAGGAGAAAAAAAGAGATGATGACGATCTTGTAATGTTATCTCCTGCATATCCAGATATCATAGAAAGGTTGCAGATAAGGAGATCGTGGGAACTAACTGAGGCCAGATCCAAGTTTCAACAGCCTGAATTCATTGAGGAGGAAGAATACCTCCTATCCTTTTGGGAGTTGATGTACGCTCTGCACTGGATGATGATAGTTATGCAGATATGTTGACCACAATCAAGGAAGATTCAAAAGCAAAGGAAGCTAAGAAGGCAAAGGCTATTGCTGAATCGCAAAATCCTCATTCTTGCCCATTCACCGATGCACCTGAGCATTCCCTGGAATCAGCTGACAGCAGTGACAGTGACATAGAAGAAATCAACCCTGCTGTTGCAGACAAGAAAGCTGAGTTCTAGCAAGCTATAAGGGAATCCAAGGAGATGCACGAGCAAAAAACGAGTAGGGGACCTGGAGAATCTTCATCTTTCATGATTACCCATAGTCCTGACATAATGGAGATGGTGAAGAACATCCAAGCAACCACATCTCCTGTGCACTCTAGGGAAAACAGTTCCAGGAAAAATGGCGATGAAGCTAAGGAAGGTGATGAAACGGGCACCTTAGCCAAGCCAATTCCTATAGAAGGTGTTGAGACACCTACCCAGACAATTGAAAACTCAGCCGGAATAACAGTCGGGTCTCAATTTTTGAGTAACCCCACTACTCAAGACTCGGCTGGGGCACCAACTGAGGGGGAAACTCAAACCACCACAGCTAGGTCATAGGATGTTATGGGAGACCAACCATCAATGGAGTTTGGAGGCGAAGGAGAGAATCTTAATGTTTAGCAGAGTGAAGTTGATGAAGCTCAGATAGTTTTGACTATCTCAACTAAAACTTCAACTATAATACAGGCCGATGATGCTGCTGAAGCAGCTAAGGTAAAGGATGGAAGTGAGGCCATGGGAGTTGAGACTCCTGGCCCTGAAAGAGCAATCCAAGGAGTTGAGACTCCAAATGATGCCATTGAAGACCCTAAAGCAGCTCCGTTTGTTGAAGGGATTATTGCAGAAGACCCTGCTGCAATTGAGACTGCACACAGGGATGTACAAGGCCCATCAACGGTTGAGACTGTTGAGGGTAATGAATGCCTAGAGGAGGTTGAGACTTCTCCAGGTAAGAAAGTTGTTGAGGAAGTGCATGTTCATCATGTGGAGGTTGCTGAGGAAAAAGAAGAGATCAACGCCCTTCATGATTCCCAGGAAATATTGACACTGGATTCTTGGAATCTGAAAATGAAGCTGATCCAGTCCCATTGATACATCTAACAAGGACAAAGCTGATGAGGAAGCACAGGCAACTTGGAGCCAAGCCAGTGATAAGGCTTCTCCCATGCCATTTATCATGGTTGATGGGCCACCTCCAATGGCGCCATCACCCTCCGATGAAGCTGATAAGTCAGCCGAGGAATAGACAACTCAACAGGAAGACACAATTGATGCCGAGGAAGCTGTTAAGATAGCCAATGATCAGTCAACTCAGAAGGCTAACATAGCTACTCAAAATGCCGATAACGCTGAAATAGCTGAGGCACATAGAGCTGAGGAAATATGGAAAGAAAAGGAAAAGGCTCCACAATCCCAAGTGTGGAGATACATATCTTCCCTGAAGATCTTTTTGCGGAATATTTTTCATTTGAAACCCACATTCCTTTTGAAGCCGAGTCAGCCATGGAACGTGCCAGATAGAATGTCCAAGTCTCTCCAAAAGAAATCAGAACTCCAGCTGAGATTGCTATGGTGTCTATTGGTGTTGATTTCAATGTTGTTTGGCCTGAGGACCAGTTGCTGAGACCGTCAATTTCCAAAACGCATTCAAAGCCATTTGTGCTGAAATAGAAAAGATGGAGCATGGTTTTATAGCATGGACCAAATGCTAGACTCTAGGGATGCTACTATCACTGGAGACATCGGAGGGACTATACTGAGAAATAGAGAGTGGATTAGACAGACAAAGGTATTGAGGCGTGAGCAGGTCACCTACTTTAAATCTTTATTCATGAAAATAGTGATCTGGAGCTTAGATAATCTCACTTCAAGTTCCAGCAAAGGCAAAGGGACCACATATTCAGGATGGATGAATCACATAGGTATGATATGGAGTTGCTCAAGGCTCAGCACAAATCCAAAATTGCAAGAATGGAGGCCAATGTTGAACAACATATTAAGGTGCTCCAGACAGAGATAAAGCTGATGGCAGCTGAGTCCAAGGCTTTGAGATCAGAATTCAGAGAAGCATACTCCAAGACTCATGACAAGCATGATTCAATGAATAACAAGATTGATCTCCTCCTGAGTGGTATTTTCCCAAACTTGGCTCTACCCCTTGGTGATGATGCCAAAAAGGGGGAAGAGAAATTAAAGGAATTAAAGGAAAGGCAGAGGAGTGATAAGGAAGGAATAAAAGGGAAAGCAAGCAAGGGGGAGGTAGTTCATTGAAGAAACCTCTTTTGAAGATTATGTTTGCTAAGACCCCTCAGCAGAGTGAAGTCACAGCCTTGATTCTCAGTAGACTACCTAAGGAGCTGACCGTAGACGAGAAAGTTGAAATGGCAGTCAAGCAGTCGAGAAAAGCCATGGAAGCTGAGTTCGATAAGGTAGCTGAGAAGCACTCCGAGCGTATCAAATACATCGAAGCAAGATTCAAAGGCCCCCTAGCTGGATTACTAAGAGATTTACCAGCTATAAAACCCCTTCGAGATATCATGATGCCCGATACAGGATCTGAACCAAGATCACTAGAGGAGTTTCAAACTCTAGAAGCTGAAGGTTATTTCAAGAACATGACTCTACCACAGGCGCGGGACTCGTATTGGGAAAAATGTCTCGAGTTGTGTAGATCAGCTGAGAAGTAGTAGAGTTCTAGCAATCACTCGACTGGAAACACACCCGTACAGTACACTCCTAGAGGAGGAGCTGAGTCATACAGAGGGAGGGGAAGGTTTGGAAGTGGTGGAAGAGGCAGAGGCACTCCATCACAGTCACGACCTAAAGATACAAGATTCATTGATCCACAGAATTAATAAATCAATTGCCGGGCTGGTTTCAACACTCTTGCGAGCCTTGAAGTGGAGCGCAAAAATGAGGAGGCAAGAAGAAGACAAGAAGAAGAGAATGAGAGAGTGAATAGAGAGTGGGAAGAAAGGCAGTGAAGGGAAGACCTGCTGCAAAAAGAGCTTATGAGAAGAAGAGAAGGGAAAGAGCTGAAGAAGATAAGAGAAGAAGGAAGCAGCCGAGGCATTGAAGATGGTTGAAACCCCTTCAGTGTATTTTACTTAATTATAAATACAAGTTTTGTAAGGTTTTCTTATAATATCATTTTTCATCTTGCTCTAATACTTGATGTACTTTAGTACTATAAGAAGCACTGATACAATGTAATAGATAGTATAGCTCAGATACAGTGTATAGAGTATACCATCCAACAGCTTTATAAAATGCATTTGTAAAGTACAAGAATAATATGATCAATAAAATTGACATATTCAACACATACATTCTTTATTACTGCACTGCTTATTTTGCTGTAATTATGTAAGTTTTGGCATCATCAAAAAGGGGAAAATTGTTAGGAAAATCGATGTTTAGATTTTGATGATACCATGTAAAACTTAGAATAGGAAGTTGGCACCCCATTTTTCCTGTAATTCAACTTGTAATAGATAGAACTGCATGAGCTGAGTGGAGTCAGCTAAGTTGAAGAAATACAAGAGTCGACTAAAGATTGAAGTGAAGACTCAGTTGTGTGAAGCCAAGTGAAGAATTAGTCAAGTGACAGAAAAAACTGTCATAGTCAGCTGACTGACAGCTAAGTCGTTCCAAATGATTGGAATCGAATGTGAAAGGGGTTTGCAGCAAACAAGACTTGAAGAAAGCTGATAAAGATCTGTTGTTAACACAAGGCAAGATTTTTTTGGAAATAGGCTTGTGTCAGGCTGCCAGCAATAAAGTTGTTTTGATGAAAGAGTGCAAAAAGCATGTAACCAATAGGATGTACCTGAAAACCTGCAGAGACCAAGGAAAGGTTGCAGAGCAATAAAAACATGGTACGACCCTCATTAATGCTTCAAGGACAAGACATGCCAAAAACCTACGAGTGGGATTTGAATTATATGTCTATCTCTTCAACGTACATATTTTTGAATCATCACAATAAAAGGCTGAGGAAGCAAGTGAGAGAATGTAATGAATTTTATGAGATAACAAGCATTCAAGCAAGCAAACCTGCAAAAATACTCTCAAGCTTTCAAAGATATTCCTCAAGCCTAACATCGAAGGAACTCGATCCAACACATTTAGTGAAGGAAAGAATACTTCGTCAAGTTGAAGAGGAAACTCTTTGAAGAATAAAAGGGGCTACTCTCCAAGGTTGAAGGAGTTGTAGTAAGGTTCAAGGTCGAACCAGAAGCTTTGAGCTCGTTGGAAGGCTGTGTGATCAATTCCAAGAGTTCGAGGGAGCTGAAGTAGCAAGACAGCTATTTTGTGAAGAAGTTGAGTCCCAGGAGCAGCCAGTTGTGTGATCAAGGCTAACTCGGACTGATAGCTGCTTTGTAACCAGATGTGTTACTCAGTGGATTCCTCCAGGAGTTGAAGAAGAGTGGACTAGAGGAATTATCCCATCCTCGAACCACTATAAAATTTGCTTGTGTCATTTTACTTACATCACTTTGCTTTCTTGCATATCATTGATATATGCCGTTAAGTTAAATCTGCTAAACTCAACTGATAATAACCTTGCTAAAAATAAATGTTAAAAACAAGTTTAAAACATTAAGGGTGAAAAGTCTTCCGTTGAACAAAACTAAATCAACTGTAAAGTTAAGTGTTAGCTGACCCAGCTGAGTTATACTATCAACAGCTTAGTGTTGTCTGTTGAGTGGATAACTTTACTGAAGTAAGCCAACCTAGTTGTCCCTCAAGGACTTAGCTGATGTTAGTTAACTCTGTAAAAATTATTTAAAAGGACTAAGTTGGAAAATTTGGTAAGATTTATTCAACCCCCCTTCTAAACCTTACAACTCATCCCTTGGGACCAACACATGCCTTAAAAAGCAGCATAAGAGTAAGATAGCCCCAACCCAAGCAATACCGGTCCCGAATCTTCTATATTTTCATTTTGTAAATTTTATGTAAATACTGAAGAGAGAGCGACGCATAGATGGAAAAAAATGTGTTGGGCCTATTTTATTTTCACATATTCTTATTCTTGTGTCTCTTTCCAAAATTTACGCAAAAAATGAAATATGGAGGATCTAAGGATGGGTCACAATCCACCAGCTTGGCCCGTTTAAACCGTGAATAAATAAGGTTAATGCCTCATTATTTTAGCTCATTTAAATCGAGGTCTTTTTTGGCCTGGACCATTTAGCTTGTAGCCCTTTAACCTGCTTTTTTTTAATATAAATATATATATAGGATATGGATCCAGTGAGTCCTCCCATTTGGGGTGAGTCCATAGGACCCAATCCTAACCATAAATTAATATTTTTGTGTGGTCCAGATTTTTTAGGGGGGTTTTATATTTTTTTTTTTGTTTCAACAACTAAGAAGGGTAGGGTGGTCATTTTATAATATTGAATAAGTTATTGATATTTGATGAGATCTCAATCATGTTCAATTTCCTTTCCTCTTTCACGCGACACACGCTTCCAATTTTTGAGTAACCCATATCCCTCCTATTCATTTTTTTTTCTCCAGCGTTTTCTATTGTTAACTGCTTATGTAACATAATCATATTGCATGTGTACTTTAATTATATCTATGTTGCATATGTAGTGTATATTTGTTGCTTATGTAATATAGGGTTGTTGCTTATTACTTGCTTATGTAGTTAATGTATATGTGGTGCATACATAGTGTATATTCATTGCTTGTGTAGTATAGGCTTGCTGCTTATGTAGTATGGGTTTGTTGCTTATGATTTGCCTATGTTGTTAATGTATGTGTGGTGCATACGTAGTGTATATTTGTTGCTTACGTAGTATATGCTTGTTGCTTATGTAGTATGCGTTTGTTGCTTATGACTTGCTTATGTAGTTAATATATCTCTGGTGCATCCGTAATGTATATTCGTTGTTTATGTAGTATAGGCTTGTTGCTTATGTAGTATGGGTTTGTTGCTTATGACTTGCTTATGTAGTTAATATATCTAAAAGCACCATGACACATCTATACAAGCAACAAATTACATCTTCATAAGCAACCTTCAAACTGTAGTCGAGCTCTGGCAACTATGGCGAAATGTCTGCAACGTTTTTCACACAGTAGAGCATTGAAGAAGAAGGAGGAAGGGTTTCTCACAGTAGTGCGTTGAAGAAAAAGAGAGTGGATTGTTTACATTGAATTTGCTTCGACATTTGGAAGGATTGCATGATCTCAGAATCAGCTGAATCTCGTTAATATTAGGCTATGTTGGAGGATAACTAATTTATTCTTTTGTTTTAATTAACAACTTGTAATCTGTAATTTAAACTCTTGAATCGCAGCCTTTGAAAAACATAGATATGTGGTTAGGATTGGTCCCTATGGACTCACCATATGAGGTGGTCTCATATAACCCCTCTCCTCTCTATATATATATATATGATTTAGATCTGGTGAGTCCAAATAAAGTAAATAAGTATGTGAGACCAAATCTGGAGCATTGGATTATCTTTTAAACGGTTTAGATTTAACTGGTTTTTAGGGTTTTTTTATATTAAACTTATTGTTGAAAAAGATACTTAGGTAATTTCATCTTAATATCAGTTAAAGGATGAGTTATTTTTGGTGGTGCCTTTTCACATTCCTAGAATTATGGGATTCCTTTTTGCAGACGTTTCTTTGTGTATCTCTTCCTTCTAAGTCATCTCTAATCAGTCTTTAAAGACTGAAACCAGTCTTCTTACTTGTGTTCGAGCATTTCTTAAAAGCCGAAACCACTTCTCATTCTTTCTCTTTTGTTGGATTCTCTATTATCTCTCAACCACACACAGATAACAACATCGCAATTAGAGGTGATGGCACCTAGATAAGAACTCGACTCGACGACACCCAGAATTTAAGGATTCTTGAATAAAATTGTGTCTCGAGTCGGTGAGGGCAAAGGACAAGGGTTTGTTTTTCTTCATACATACAGAAATTGTTTTGAGTCTATTTGGGTTCAAACTATTATACAAGTCATTGATACACACAGAATCTTTCTTATTTTTTGTTAATTTTCTAATTTTATTATAGCGCTCAAACCCTAAGATTTTTCTGAGTTTCTGTTTTTTTTTCGGTGGATGATTTTGAGGTGTATAGTTTGATTATTGTTTCTTAGATTTTTATGGATTTTGTTTGATGATTTTCTCTGTTTTGATGGAGTCTGGAGTGGGTTAATTTTGATTTAACTATAATTGGAAAAACAAAATTGGGGAGATTGGGTTTAAATAGGATTGCTCTGCTTTTTTTTATGTATGGGCGACTGCTTATTGATGTTTTTAGTACTGGTTATGTATGTTTGTGTTATTGCTTATGTATGCTTTGTTTAAAGTTTTTAAGTCAGATTACATTGTCATGGGGGAAAATAATGCTTATGATTAACTATTATTTTGCTTGTTATGGGGGAAAATAATGCTTGTATTTTTATCTTCAAGTATTGTTGGGTTATTATGAACAAATATGTTTGCTTGTATATGGTATGCTTACTGCTTATTATTGGTGGAAATATTGCTTGTATATGGTTTTTGTATTGCTTTTGCATATGTATGTTTTTTGCTCGATGCTTGTAGACATGCTTACATATTGTTATTGTTTTGCATATAGAACACAAAATATATTGATGAATGATTTTTGAGGATTTTTTTCATGTAACATGTAATCTTGTGGCTTATTGTGGGCAAAAATATTGCTTATGCGCAGGAAATACACCGCTGCAATTAGTTTGGATGATATGAACGAGCAGAGCGAGTTGAATTTGGGAGAGGCAAAGAAGTTCTCTAGGAGCGACGTAGGATCATAGCAAAACGATGATGTTTTTTATTTTGATCAAATTGTTAGACATTGTTGTATTTTTTGGAGTTTACATTTGTGGTTGGTTTTGGGTTCCTAGTATGAAGTGTGTGTAATTGCTATAGGATTGTTTTGAGTAAGTCATGTCTTTCTTGAACAATTTTGTAAACAGTAAATTGCTATAGGAATGTTTTGGATAAGTTTATTTTTATTTTGATCAAATGGTGGAATGTTTAAATTTTAGATTCTTTAAGCAACATGTAATTGCTTTGTAAGCAATTTTTTGATACAACATACGCAGTGTTATTCATAGTTGATTACAGGGACATCTTTTTTTTTGTATCCTGATCAATTTGGTAAACAGTAAATAACATCGCTAATTCAAGATGAGTATGCAGAATAAGAAACATAGAGCAAAAGCTACAATCAAAACATATGTAAGTAAAAAACAATAACAAGCAACAACTCAACTAACATAAGCAATAATATTCTCTTTCAAAAGCTCAAAAAAATAAAAGACATGACAAGCACAACCGCATTCAACAGACAACATGCTCAAAAAGTATTAAAACAAGCATACATAAGCAGTAGTAAATACGTCAATAAGTAGCTCCCATATTTAGGAACACATGTATTTTTATATGTTTCATCTTTGCACAAGATCACAACTACATATATTTTTATATGTTCCAAAAGCTTAAAAAACAAAAAAGACATTACTACAACTACATCCAACAGAAAAACATGTTCAAAAAGCAGTAAAATAAGCATACATAAGTATTAATAAATACAACAATAAGCAGCAACCCAGATTTAATAACATTGTTTCATCATTGCACAATATCATAATTATTAAGAAATATTTTAAAATGGTATGAAACACTGTTTGAAGTAAGAATAAATTGGATCCATGACAAAAAGTATAGTACTACTTGTCACATGTTCTGTTATTGTGGAACCTATTTCTCCACATTTTCCACAACGTCTTTTTAATTTTTGGCTTGCTTTGATTGTTTTCTCTTTTAGACTTTGAATTCGGCTCTTAACTCGACTGTTGCTGCCCTTATTTTTGGCTTGTGTTGGCGGCAATACTACAATGCCCAATTGGGATGTGTTCCCACCAAAGTCTTCGATCAATGGTTGATTGTTGACTAAACTGGAATCTTTATATTGATCCATTAGCAACATTCGTTTATGGTCATTTACGAGCTATGACAGTGCTTCAATCTTGGACTTGTTGTTTCCGTCAGCATTATCACAGTTTCTCCCTCCACTGTAGTTGAGCTCTTAACTTTTTTCTATCCTTCGCAGTTGCAAACAACATATTGCCTGTGTATTATACTAATTCGGAAGTGTTTGGTTGTATTGATTCTCACATAAAAGCCAGTGACACGCCCATAGTTTTGTAGAATTGTATTTCATTGTCTAGATTATCAAAGTTCATTCCTTCGATTGGTGTCATTTTCTCATCGCATTCTAGTATCCAGTTTGTTGTTGCATCTGTTGTTATTTCTATCCGTTGCTAGGGCATATTTGTAATCCCCCCTGATACAATGTTACATTGTTAAAGTATGTCAGGGTGTATTTTAAATACCTATTGTGAAGTCAATCATGGAACACAGAGTCAAGAAATAAGCAACATTGTAAATGCTTATAGGCAACTTTATAAGAATGTCTAAGCATCATTGTAAAGATACAGAAGTAGAGGTTCGGTTAGCAAATTATTTTCCTTTAAACGTTGAGAACCACGTTAGTGGTGTTGTAGTCCATATGCAATAATTACTCTATAGACAAGCAATATGAGATTATATACGCATATTGTTTTTATGAGAGTTTCAATTCAGCAAACTATATTTAATGTGAGAATACAAAATAGAATAAATAAGTAAGCAATATTTTTATAATCACAAGTAAGTGCCTATGAACAACTAAGCAACTTTCTAAACATACCAAACCAAAGGCTTGACCTTAAAAAAACTGGAAATAATGAAATGAATGGTGAGTCCAGATAACTCCATATATTGTTTTTTGCATAACACCACAGTTTCTATTCATCAAACTATAATTAATGTAACAACGCAAACTACAGGAAATAAGTAAGCAATATTTTTCATAATCACAAGCAAATGTCTAAACATAACTAAGCGACATTGTATACATACCAAAGAAAAGGTTTGGCCTAAGAAAACTGGAAATAATGAAATGATTTGAATTTGACAGTGAGCATGAAACATATATTCAATGATACACTAAAAATTTATAGAAGGAATGCAAATTGTTTTTTTTTTATTAAATGAAATATTATTACTCGAAACGTGAGAGATTGATAGGTGTTACCTTATTGATAATGAGTATGTAAACATTCTTGGTAGGTGTCATCCATTTTTCGGTTATGGAGTTTTCAATTCATTCCCTTTTGTTTTGACGTCTTCTTTCTATTTTTTTTTTTGTGTGTGTGTGTGTTTTTGCAGTAGCCTTGGTGAAGAATAAGACTGACTAGACAATTTGATCTAGATTATGATCACGATTCAGATGGTAGGATAACACTAATTGTGGGTAACTACTCATATTTTCATGGGATTTAAATTTATTAGTCGTCTCCTATTTTTAAATTGGACTAGTATACCCCTATTTCGATTTTATTAGTTTTTTTATATATGTTAGACTGATTTAATATTAGTCGTTCAAATAGGTTGATCTGTGGTCTGGATTTGGTCCTAGGTTCTTACATAAGGCATGGGTCCTATATAACTCTCCCCCTATATATAGGGATGAGATCTTGTGTGGCAATCTCTTACCGTATGACAGTGTGGATTCCCATCCATCCATACCTTTTAATCAATGGTCTAGATTCAAACCAAAAATACATGATTTTATCAATTAATTAATATGTGTAAATGAGATAATAGTAACTAGCAAAATGGCGTAACAACCTGCCATAAATTACGCCCCAACACTGGATTGATTAATATCATATCATGTTTCCATAATTGAATTGTGCACCATTTTAATAGCTGAAATGTGCACCATTTAATACTGAACTGTGCGCCATTTTATATTTAACCGTGCATTATTGTATAACTAATTGTACATCATCTGAAAGAACTATAAAGTCAGTGTATACCCATCTTCCCATAATGACGCCCTACAATCATGGATATGATAAAGATCACTTTTCCATAACTGAACTGTGCACCATTTTATATCTAACAGTGCATCATTTTATAACTAATTGTACATCATCTAAATAAACTATAAAACACAAAATGGTATAACCACCTAACCATAGTGACGCCATATAATCATGGATGTGATAAAAATCACGTTTCCATAACTAAATTGTATACCATTTTTAATAGCTGGACTATGCACCATTTAATACTAAACTGTGCATCATTTTATATCTAACAGTGCATCATTGTATAACTAATTGTACAACAGCTAAAAAACTAAAAACATAAAATGATGTAACCACCTTTCCATAATGACGCCCTACAATCATGTATGTGATAAAGATCGCGTATCCATAATTGAATTGTTCACCATTTTAATAATTGAACTGTACACCATTTTATATCTAACATTACATCATTTTATAACTAATTGTACATAATTATATAATTAATTGTACATCATCTAAAAAAACTGATAATGTTTCGTGTATGATGAAAAGTGGGAGCAAATCCTAAATCAAATCCCATTAAAATCGGCTGGGATGAAACAGTTACCACAATAACTTATTTATTCTACACTTAAAATGACAATTATGCTCTTAAATGGGCGAAAACTAAATAATAAAAAAAAAATTGGCCTTTGGATTTGTTGAATTAATGGATGGGATCAATCCACACTGCCACATGGTAAGCCCCCTGCTACATTTGATCCAATCTCTATTAAATATTTTATATTTATTTTTCATTATCTCTTACTAGTAAATATTTTCCAAATTCACATGATGATTTAGTTTTTATGAATTGAAATACCGGTCCCGAATCTTCTATATTTTCATTTTGTAAATTTTATGTAAATACTGAAGAGAGAACGATGCATAGATGGAAAAAAATGTGTTGGGCCTATTTTATTTTCACATATTCTTATTCTTGTGTCTCTTTCCAAAATTTATGAAAAAAATGAAATATGGAGGATCTAAGGATGGATCACAGTCCACTAGCTTGGCCCATTTAAACCGTGAATAAATAAGGTTAGTGCCTCATTATTTTGGCTCATTTAAATCGGGGTTTTTTTTGGCCTAGACCATTTAGCTTGAAGCCCTTTAACCTGCTTTATATATATATATATATATATATATATATAGGATATGGATCGAGTGAGTCCTCCCATTTGGGGTGAGTCCATAGGACCCAATCCTAACCATAAATTAATATTTTTGTGTGGTCCAGATTTTTAGGGAGTTCTATATTTATTTATTTATTTTTTGTTTCAACAACTAAGAAGGGTAGGGTGGTCATTTTATAATATTGAATCAGTTATTGAGATTTGATGAGATCTCAATCATGTTCAATTTCCTTTCCCCTTTCAAGCGACACGCGCTTTCAATTTTTGAGTAACCTATATCCCTCATATTCACGTTTTTTTTCTCCAGTGTATTCTATTGTTAACTGCTTATGTAATATAATCATATTGCATATGTAGTGTATATTTGTTGCTTATGTAGTATAGGGTTGTTGATTATTACTTGCTTATGTAGTTAATGTATATGTGGTGCATACATAGTGTATATTCATTGCCTGTGTAGTATAGGCTTGTTGCTTATGTAGCATGGGTTTGTTGCTTATGATTTGCCTATGTAGTTAATGTATGTGTGGTGCATACGTAGTATATATTTGTTCCTACCGTAGTATATGCTTGTTGCTTATGTAGTATGAGTTTGTTGTTTATGACTTGCTTATGTAGTTAATATATCTCTGATGCATACGTAATTTATATTCGTTGTTTATGTAGTATAGGCTTGTTGCTTATGTAGTATGGGTTTGTTGCTTATGACTTACTTATGTAGTTAATATATCTAAAAGCACCATGACACATCTATACAAGCAACAAATTACATCTTCATAAGCAACTTTCAAATTGTAGTCGAGCTCTGGCAACTATGGTGAATTATCTGCAACTCTTTTCACACAGTAGAGCATTGAAGAAGAAGGAGGAAGGGTTTCTCACAGTAGTGTGTTGAAGAAAAAGGGAGTGGATTGTTCACGTTGAATTTGCTCGAGATTTGGAAGGATTGCATGATCTCGGAATCAGCTGAATCTCGTTAATATTAGGCTATGTTGGAGGATGACTAATTTATTCTTTTGTTTTAATTAACAGCTTGTAATCTGTAATTTAAACTCTTGAATCGCAGCCTTTGAAAAACATAGATATGTGGTTAGGATTGGTCCCTATGGACTCACCATATGAGGTGGTCTCATATAACCCTATATATATATATATATATATATGATTTAGATCTGGTGAGTCCAAATAAAGTAAATAAGTATGTGAGACCAAATCTGGAGCATTGGATTGTCTTTTAAACGGTTTAGATTTAACTGATTTTTAGGGTTTTTTTATATTAAATTTATTGCTGAAAAAGTTACATAGGTAATTTCATCTCAATATCAGTTAAAGGATGAGTTATTTTTTGTGGTGCCTTTTCACATTCCTAGAATTATGGGATTCCTTTTTGCAAACGTTTCTTTGTGTATGTCTTCCTTCTAAGTCATCTCTAATCAGTCTTTAAAAACTGAAACCAGTCTTCTTACTTGTGTTCGAGCATTTCTTAAAAGCCGAAACCACTACTCGTTCTTTCTTTTTTGTTGGATTATCTATTATCTCTCAACCACACACAGATAACAACATCGCGACTAGAGGTGATGGCACCTAGATAAGAACTCGAGTCGACGACACCCAGAATTTACGGATTCTTGAACAGAATTGTGTCTCGAGTCGGTGAGGGCAAAGGACAAGGGTTTGTTTTTCTTCATACATACAAAAAACATTTTGAGTCTATTTGGGTTCAAACTATTGTACAAGTCATTGATACACATAGAATATTTCTTATTTTTTGTTAATTTTTTGATGTTATTAGAGTGCTCAAACCCTAAGATTTTTCTGAGTTTCTATTTTTTTTTTTTTCGGTGGATGATTTTGAGGTGTATAGTTTGATTATTGTTTCTTAGATTTTTATGGACTTTGTTTGATGATTTTCTCTATTTTGATGGAGTCTGGAGTGGGTTAATTTTGATTTACCTGTAATTGGAAAAACAAAATTGGGGAGATTGGGTTTAAATAGGATGGCTCTGCTCTTTTTTTTTTAAGTATGGGCGACTGCTTATTGATGTTTTTAGTACTGGTTATGTATGTTTGTGTTATTGCTTATGTATGCTTCGTTTAAAGTTTTTAAGTCAGATTACATTGTCATGGGGGAAAGTAATGCTTATGATTAACTATTATTTTGCTTGTTATGGGGGAAAATAATGCTTGTATTTTTATCTTCAAGTATTGTTGAGTTATTATGAACAAATATGTTTGCTTGTATATGGTATGCTTACTGCTTATTATTGGTGGAAATATTGCTTGTATATGGTTTTTGTATTGCTTTTGCATATGTATGTTTTTTGCTCGATGCTTGTAGACATGCTTACATGTTGTTATTGTTTTGCATATAGAACACAAAATATATTGATGAATGATTTTTGAGGATTTTTTATCATGTGACATGTAATCTTGTGGCCTATTGTGGGCAAAAATATTGCTTATGCGCAGGAAATACACCGCTACAATTAGTTTGGATGATATGAACGAGCAGAGCGAGTTGAATTTGGGAGAGGCAAAGAAGTTCTCTAGGAGCGACATAGGATCATAGAAAAACGATGATGTTTTTTATTTTGACCAAATGGTTGGACATTGTTGTATTTTTTTTGAGTTTACATTTGTGGTTGGTTTTGGGTTCCTAGTATGAAGTTTGTGTAGTTGCTATAGGAATGTTTTGAGTAAGTGATGTCTTTCTTGAACAATTTGGTAAATAGTAAATTGTTATAGGAATATTTTCGATAAGTTTATTTTTATTTTGATCAAATGGTGGAATGTTTAAATTTGAGATTCTTTAAGCAGCATGTAATTGCTTTGTAAGCAATTTTTTGATACAACATACGCAGTGTTATTCATAGTTGAGTACAGGGACATCTTTTTTTTTGTATCCTGATCAATTTGGTAAACAGTAAATAACATCGCTAATTCAAGATGAATATGCAGAATAAGAAACATAGAGCAAAAGCTACAATCAAAACATATGTAAGCATAAAACAATAACAAGCAACAACTCAACTAACATAAGCAATAATATTCTCTTTCAAAAGCTTAAAAAAATAAAAGACATGACAAGCACAACTGCATTCAACAGACAACATGCTCAAAAAGTATTAAAACAAGCATACATAAGCGATCTAAATACGTCGATAAGTAGCTCCCATATTTAGGAACACATGTATTTTTATATGTTTCATCTTTGCACAAGATCACAATTATTAAGAAACATTTTAAAATGGTATGAAACATTGTTTCCAAAAGCTTAAAAAACAAAAAAGACAATACAAGCACAACTACATCCAACAGAAAACATGTTCAAAAAGCAGTAAAATAAGCATACATAAGTAGTAATAAATACATCAATAAGCAGCAACCCAGATTTAATAACATTGTTTCATCGTTGCACAAGATCACAATTATTAAGAAATATTTTAAAATGGTACGAAACACTGTTTGAAGTAAGAATAAATTGGATCCATGACAAAAAATACAGTACTACTTGTCACATGTTCTGTTATTGTGGGAACCTATTTCTCGACATTTTCCACAGCGTCTTTTTAATTTCTGGGTTGCTTTGATTGTTTTCTCTTTTAGACTTTGAATTCGGCTCTTAACTCGACTGTCGGTGCCCTTATTTTTGGCTTGTGTTGGCGGTAATACTACAATGCCCAATTGGGATGTGTTCCCACCAAAGTCTTCGGTCAATGGTTGATTGTTGACTAAACTGGAATCTTTATATTGATCCATTAGCAACATTCGTTTATGGTCATTTACGAGCTATGACAGTGCTTCAATCTTGGACTTGTTGTTTCCGTCAACATTATCACAGTTTCTCCCTCCACTGTAGTTGAGCTCTTAACTTTTTTCTATCCTTCGCGGTTGCAAACAACATATTGCCTGCGTATTATACCAATTCAGAAGTGTTTGGTTGTATTGATTCTCACATAAAAGCCAGTGACACGCCCATAATTTTGTAGAATTGTATTTCATTGTCTAGATTATCAAAGTTCATTCCTTCGATTGGTGTCATTTTTTCATCGCATTCTAGTATCCAGTTCGTTGTTGCATCTGTTGTTATTTCTACACGTTGCTGGGTCATATTTGTAATCCCCCCTCATACAATATTACATTGTTAAAGTATGTCAGGGTGTATTTTAAATACCTATTGTGAAGTCAAGCATGGAACACAGAGTCAAGAAATAAGCAACATTGTAAATGCTTATAGGCAACTTTATAAGAATGTCTAAGCATCATTGTAAAGATCTGATAGAGGTTTGGTTAGCAAATTATTTTCCTTTAAACAATTTGAGAAACACGTTAGTGGTGTTGTAGTCCATATGCAATAATTACTCTATAGACAAGCAATATGAGTCTATTATATACGCATATTGTTTTTGCACAATATGAGAGTTTTAATTCAGCAAACTATATTTAATGTGAGAACACAAAATAGAATAAATAAGTAAGCAATATTTTTATAATCACAAGCAAGTACCTATGAACAACTAAGCAACTTTCTAAACATACCAAAGCAAAGGCTTGACCTTAAAAAAACTGGAAATAATGAAATGAATGGTGAGTCCAGATAACTCCATATATTGTTTTTTGCATAACACCACAGTTTCTATTCAGCAAACTATAATTAATGTAACAACGCAAACTACAACAAATAAGTAAGCAATATTTTTCAAAATCACAAGCAAATGTCTAAACATAACTAAGCGACATTGTATACATACCAAAGAAAAGGTTTGGCCTAAGAAAACTGGAAATAATGAAATGATTTGAATTTGACAGTGAGCATGAAACATATATTCAATGATACACTAAAAATTTATAGAAGCAATGCAAATTGTTTTTTTTTTTATTAAATGAAATATTATTACTCGAAATGTGAGAGATTGATAGGTGTTACCTTGTTGATAATGAGTATGTAAACATTCTTGGTAGGTGTCATCCATTTTTCGGTTATGGAGTTTTCAATTCATTCCCCTTTGTTTTGACGTCTTCTTTCTATTTTTTTTTTGTGTGTGTGTGTGTGTGTTTTTGCAGTAGTCTTGGTGAAGAATAAGACTGACTAGACAATTTGATCTAGATTATGATCACGATTCAGATGGTAAGATAGCACCAATTGTGGGTAGCTGCTCCTATTTTCATGGGATTTAAATTGATTAGTCGTCTCCTATCTATAAATTGGACTAGTATACCCCTATTTCAATTTTATTAGTTTTTTTTATATATGTTAGGCTGATTAATATTAGTCGTTCAAATAGGTTGATCTGTGGTCTGGATTTGGTCCTAGGTTCTTACATAAGGCATGGGTCCTATATAACTCTCCCCCTATATATATGGATGAGATCTTGTGTTGCAACCTCTTACCGTGTGACAGTGTGGATTCCCATCCATCCATACCTTTTAATCAATGGTCTAGATTCAAACCAAAAATACATGATTTTATCAATTAATTAATATGTGTAAAAGGGATAATAGTAACTAGCAAAATGGTGTAACAACCTGCCATAAACTACGCCCCTACAATGGATTGATTAATATCATGTTTCCATAATTGAACTGTGCACCATTTTAATAGCTGAAATGTGCACCATTTAATATTGAACTGTGCGCCATTTTATATTTAACCGTGCATTATTGTATAACTAATTCTACATCATCTGAAAGAACTATAAAGACAGTGTATACCCATCTTCCCATAATGACGCCCTACAATCATGGATATGATAAAGATCACTTTTCCATATCGAGCGTGGCTGTGCACCATTTTATATCTAACGTGCATCATTTTATAACTAATTGTAAATCATCTAAATAAACTATAAAAGACAAAATGGTGTAACCACCTAACCATAGTGACGCCCTATAATCATGGATGTGATAAAAATCACGTTTCCATAACTAAACTGTATACCATTTTTAATAGCATTTGGACTATGCACCATTTAATACAAAAGCGTGCATCATTTTATATCTAATGAGTGCATCATTGTATAACTAATTGTACAACAACTAAAAAAACTAAAAAGATAAAATGATGTAACCACCTTTCCATAATGACGCCCTATAATCATGTATGTGATAAAGATCCGTATCCATAATGAATTGTTCACCATTTCTTGATTGAATCTGTACACCATTTTATATCTAACATTACATCATTTTATAACTAATTGTACATCATTATATAATTAATTGTACATCATCTAAAAAAAGCTGATAATGTTTAGGTGTATGATGAAAAGTGTGAACAAATCCTAAATCAAATCCCATTAAAATCGGTTGGGATGAAACAATTACCACAATAACTTATTTATTCTACACTTAAAATGACAATTATGCTCTTAAATGGGCGAAAACTAAATAATAAAAAAAAAATTGGCCTTTGGATTTGTTGAATTAATGGATGGGATCAATCCACACTGCCACATGGTAAGCCCCCTGCTACATTTGATCCAATCTCTATTAAATATTTTATATTTATTTTTCATTATCTCTTACTAGTAAATATTTTCCAAATTCACATGATGATTTAGTTTTTATGAATTGAAATACCGGTCCCGAATCTTCTATATTTTCATTTTGTAAATTTTATGTAAATACTGAAGAGTGAACGATGCATAGATGGAAAAAAATGTGTTGGGCCTATTTTATTTTCACATATTCTTATTCTTGTGTCTCTTTCCAAAATTTACGCAAAAAATGAAATATGGAGGATCTAAGGATGGGTCACAGTCCACCAGCTTGGCCCATTTAAACCGTGAATAAATAAGGTTAGTGCCTCATTATTTTGGCTCATTTAAATCGGGGTCTTTTTTGGCCTGGACCATTTAGCTTGAAGCCCTTTAACCTGCTTTTATTTTAATATATATATATATATATATATATAGGATATGGATCCAGTGAGTCCTCCCACTTGGGGTGAGTCCATAGGACCCAATCGTAACCATAAATTAATATTTTTGTGTGGTCCAGATTTTTTAGGGTGGTTTTATATTTATTTATTTATTTTTTGTTTCAACAACTAAGAAGGGTAGGGTGGTCATTTTATAATATTGAATCAATTATTGAGATTTGATGAGATCTCAATCATGTTCAATTTTCTTTCCCCTTTCACGCGACACGCGCTTTCAATTTTTGAGTAACCCATATCCCTCATATACACGTTCTTTTTTTCTCCAGTGTATTCTATTGTTAACTGCTTATGTATATAATCATATTGCATGTGTACTTTAATCATATCTATGTTGCATATGTAGTGTATATTTGTTGCTTATGTAGTATAGGGTTGTTGCTTATTTCTTGCTTATGTAGTTAATGTATATGTGGTGCATACATAGTGTATATTCATTGCTTGTGTAGTATAGGCTTGTTGCTTATGTAGTATGGGTTTGTTGCTTATGATTTTCCTATGTAGTTAATGTATGTGTGGTGCATACGTAGTGTATATTTGTTGCTTACGTAGTATATGCTTGTTGCTTATGTAGCATGCGTTTGTTGCTTATGACTTGCTTATGTAGTTAATATATCTCTGGTGCATACGTAATGTATATTCGCTGTTTATGTAGTATAGGATTGTTGCTTATGTAGTATGGGTTTGTTTCTTATGACTTGCTTATGTAGTTAATATATCTAAAAGCACCATGACACATCTATACAAGCAACAAATTACATCTTCATAAGCAACCTTCAAACTGTAGTCGAGCTCTGGCAACTATGGCGAATTGTCTGCAATATTTTTCAAACAGTAGAGCATTGAAGAAGAAGGAGGAAGGGTTTCTCACAGTAGTGCATTGAAGAAAAAGGGAGTGGATTGTTCACGTTGAATTTGCTTCGAGATTTGGAAGGATTGCATGATCTCAAAATCAGCTGAATCTCGTTAATATTAGGCTATGTTGGAGGGTGACTAATGTATTCTTTTGTTTTAATTAACAGCTTGTAATCTGTAATTTAAACTCTTGAATCACAGCCTTTGAAAAACATAGATATGTGGTTATGATTGGTCCCTATGGACTCACCATATGAGGTGGTCTCATATAACCCTATATATATATATATATGATTTAGATCTGGTGAGTCCAAATAAAGTAAATAAGTATGTGAGACCAAATCTGGAGCATTGGATTGTCTTTTAAACGGTTTAGATTTAACTGGTTTTTAGGGTTTTTTTATATTAAATTTATGCTGAAAAAGATACTTTGGTAATTTCATCTCAATATCAGTTAAAGGATGAGTTATTTTTGGTGGTGCCTTTTCACATTCCTAGAATTATGGGATTCCTTTTTGCAAACGTTTCTTTGTGTATCTCTTCCTTCTAAGTCATCTCTAATCAGTCTTTAAAAATTGAAACCAGTCTTCTTACTTGTCTTCGAGCATTTCTTAAAAGCCGAAACCACTTCTCGTTCTTTCTCTTTTGTTGGATTCTCTATTATCTCTCAACCACACACAGATAACAACATCGCGACTAGAGGTGATGGCACTTAGATAAGAACTCAAGTCGACGACACCCAGAATTAAAGGATTCTTGAACAAAATTGTGTCTCGATTCGGTGAGGGCAAAGGACAAGGGTTTGTTTTTCTTCATACATACAGAAATTTTTTTGAGTCTATTTGGGTTCAAACTATTGTACAAGTCATTGATACACACACAATCTTTCTTATTTTTTGTTAATTTTTTAATGTTATTAGAGTGCTCAAACCCTAAGATTTTTCTGAGTTTCTTTTTTTTTTCGATGGATGATTTTGAGGTGTATAGTTTGATTATTGTTTCTTAGATTTTTATGGATTTTGTTTGATGATTTTCTCTTTTTTGATGGAGTCTGGAGTGGGTTAATTTTGATTTGCTTGTAATTGGAAAAACAAAATTGGGGAGATTTGGTTTAAATAGGATTGCTCTGCTTTTCTTTTAAGTATGGGCGACTGCTGATTGAAGTTTTTAGTACTGGTTATTTATGTTTGTGTTATTGCTTATGTATGCTTTGTTTAAAGTTTTTAAGTCAGATTACATTGTCATGGGGAAAATAATGCTTATGATTAACTATTATTTTGCTTGTTATGGGGGAAAATAATGCTTGTATTTTTATCTTCAAGTATTGTTGGGTTATTATGAACAAATATGTTTGCTTGTATATGGTATGCTTACTGCTTATTATTGGTGGAAATATTGCTTGTATATGGTTTTTGTATTGCTTTTGCATATGTATGTTTTTTTCTCGATGCTTGTAGACATGCTTACATATTGTTATTGTTTTGCATATAGAACACAAAATATATTGATGAATGATTTTTGAGGATTTTTTTCATGTGACATATAATCTTGTGGCTTATTGTGGGCCAAAATATTGCTTATGCGCAGGAAATACACCGTTGCAATTAGTTTGGATGATATGAACGAGCAGAACGAGTTGAATTTGGGAGAGGGAAAGAAGTTCTCTAGGAGCGACGTAGGATCATAGCAAAACGATGATGTTTTTTATTTTGATCAAATGGTTGGACATTGTTGTATTTTTTGGAGTTTGCATTTGTGGTTGGTTTTGGGTTCCTAGTATGAAGTTTGTGAAGTTGCTATAGGAATGTTTTGAGTAAGTGATGTCTTTCTTGAACAATTTGGTAAACAGTAAATTGCTATAGGAATGTTTTGGATAAGTTTATTTGTATTTTGATCAAATGGTGGAATGTTTAAATTTTAGATTCTTTAAGCAGCATGTAATTGCTTTGTAAGCAATTTTTTGATACAACATACGCAGTGTTATTCATAGTTGAGTACAGGGACATCTTTTTTTTTGTATCCTAATCAATTTAGTAAACAGTAAATAACATCGCTAATTCAAGATGAATATGCAGAATAAGAAACATAGAGCAAAAGCTACAATCAAAACATATGTAAGCAAAAAACAATAACAAGCAACAACTCAACTAACACAAGCAATAATATTCTCTTTCAAATGCTTAAAAAAATAAAAGACATGATAAGCACAACCGCATTCAACAGACAACATGCTCAAAAAGTATTAAAACAAGCATACATAAGCAGTACTAAATACGTCAATAAGTAGCTCCCATATTTAGGAACACATGTATTTTTATATGTCTCATCTTTACACAAGATCACAATTATTAAGAAACATTTTAAAATGGTATGAAACATTGTTTCCAAAAGCTTAAAAACAAAAAAGACAATACAAGCACAACTACATCCCGAGAAAACATGTTCAAAAGCGTTAAAATAAGCATACATAAGTAGTAATAAATACATCAATAAGCAGCAACCCAGATTTAATAACATTGTTTCATTGTTGCACAAGATCACAATTATTAAGAAATATTTTAAAATGGTACGAAACACTTGTTTGAAGTAAGAATAAATTGGATCCATGACAAAAATACGAGTCTACTTGTCACATGTTACATTATTGTGGGAACCTATTTTCGACATTTTCCACAACGTCTTTTTAATTTCGGGTTGCTTTGATTGTTTTTGTTTTAGACTTTGAATCGGCTCTTAACTCATCTGTCGCTGCCCTTATTTTTGGCTTGTGTTGGCGGCAATACTACAATATCCAATTTGGATGTGTTCCCACCAAAGTCTTCGATCAATGGTTGATTGTTGACTAAACTGGAATCTTTATATTGATCCATTAGCAACATTCGTTTATGATCATTTACGAGCTATGACAGTGCTTCAATCTTGGACTTGTTGTTTCCGTCAACATTATCACAGTTTCTCCCTCCACTGTAGTTGAGCTCTTAACTTTTTTCTATCCTTCGCGGTTGCAAACAACATATTGCATGCGTATTATACCAATTCAGAAGAGTTTGGTTGTATTGATTCTCACATAAAAGCCAGTGACACGCCCATAATTTTGTAGAATTGTATTTCATTGTCTAGATTATCAAAGTTCATTGCTTCGATTGGTGTCATTTTTTCATCGCATTCTAGTATCCAGTTCGTTGTTGAATCTGTTGTTATTTCTATCCGTTGTTGGGGCATATTTGTAATCCCCCTTGATACAATGTTACATTGTTAAAGTATGTCAGGGTGTATTTTAAATACCTATTGTGAAGTCAAGCATGGAACACAGAGTCAAGAAATAAGCAACATTGTAAATGCTTATAGGCAACTTTATAAGAATGTCTAAGCATCATTGTAAAGATACAGAAGTAGAGGTTCGGTTAGCAAATTATTTTCCTTTAAACGCTGAGAAACACGTTAGTGGTGTTGTAGTCCATATGCAATAATTACTCTATAGACAAGCAATATGAGTCTATTATATACGCATATTGTTTTTATGAGAGTTTTAATTCAGCAAACTATATTTAATGTGAGAACAAAAAATAGAATAAATAAGTAAGCAATATTTTTATAATCACAAGCAGGTGCCTATCAACAACTAAGCAACTTTCTAAACATAACAAAGCAAAGGCTTGACCTTAAAAAAACTAGAAATAATGAAATGAATGGTAAGTCCAGATAACTCCATATATTGTTTTTTGCATAACACCACAGTTTCTATTCAGCAAACTATAATTAATGTAACAACGCAAACTACAGCAAATAAGTATGAAATATTTTTCATAATCACAAGCAAATGTCTAAACATAACTAAACGACATTGTATACATACCAAAGAAAAGGTTTGGACTAAGAAAACTGGAAATAATGAAATGATTTGAATTTGACAGTGAGCATGAAACATATATTTAATGATACACTAAAAATTTATAGAAGGAATGCAAATTGTTATTTTTATTAAATGAAATATTATTAATCGAAAGGTGAGAGATTGATAGGTGTTACCTTGTTGATAATGAGTATGTCATTCTTGGTAGGTGTCATCCATTTTCCGGTTAGGGAGTTTTCAATTCATTCCCCTTTGTTTTGACGTCTTCTTTCTATTTTGTGTGTGTGTGTGTGTTTTTGCAGTAGTCTTGGTGAAGAATAAGACTGACTAGACAATTTGATCTAGATTATGATCACGATTCAGATGGTAAGATAGCACCAATTGTGGGTAACTGCTCCTGTTTTCATGGGATTTAAATTGATTAGTCGTCTCCTATTTTTAAATTGGACTAGTATACCCCTATTTTGATTTTATTAGTTTTTTTATATATGTTAGGTTGATTTAATATTAGTCGTTCAAATAAGTTGATCTGTGGTCTGGATTTGGTCCTAGGTTCTTACATAAGTCATGGGTCCTATATAACTCTCCCCCTATATATAGGGATGAGATCTTGTGTGGCAACCTCTTACCGTGTGACAATGTGAATTCCCATCCATCCACACCTTTTAATCAATGGTCTAGATTCAAACCAAAAATACATGATTTTATCAATTAATTAATATGTGTAAATGGGATAATAGTAACTAGCAAAATGGTGTAACAACATGCCATAAATTACGACCCTACAATGGATTGATTAATATCAAGTTTCCATAATTGAACTGTGCACCATTTTATTAGCCGAAATGTGCACCATTTAATACTGAACTGTGCGCCATTTTATATTTAACCGTGCATTATTGTATAATTAATTCTACATCATCTGAAAGAACTATAAAGACAGTGTATACCCATTTTCCCATAATGACGCCCTCAATCATGGATATGATAAAGATCACTTTTCCATAACTGAACTGTGCACCATTTTATATCTAACAGTGCATCATTTTATAACTAATTGTACATCATCTAAATAAACTATAAAAGACAAAATGGTGTAACCACCTAACCATAGTGACGCCCTATAATCATGGATGTGATAAAAATCACATTTCCATAACTAAATTGTATACCATTTTTAATAGCTGGACTATGCACCATTTAATACTAAACTGTGCATCATTTTATATCTAACAGTGCATCATTGTATAACTAATTGTACAACAACTAAAAAAACTAAAAAGATAAAATGATGTAACCACCTTTCCATAATGACGCCCTACAATCATGTATGTGATAAAGATCGCGTATGCATAACTGAATTGTTCACCATTTTATATCTAACATTACATCATTTTATAACTAATTGTACATCATTATATAATTAATTGTACATCATCTAAAAAAACTGATAATGTTTCGTGTATGATGAAAAGTGGGAACAAATCCTAAATCAAATCCCATTAAAATCGGTTGGGATGAAACAGTTACCACAATAACTTATTTATTCTACACTTAAAATGACAATTATGCTCTTAAATGGGCGAAAACTAAATAATAAAAATAATCTGGCCTTTGGATTTGTTGAATTAATGGATGGGATCAATCCACACTGCCACATGGTAAGCCCGCTGCTACATTTGATCCAATCTCTATTAAATATTTTATATTTATTTTTCATTATCTCTTACTAGTAAATATTTTCCAAAGATGATTTAGTTTTTATGAATTGAATATTTTCAAAGAACTTTAAATTTTTTTTACTCGTTATAATTCTACAACTCATTCGTAATACTTTTATAGTTTTTTTATGATTTGATTTCAATAATATAGATATATGTATAAAGATAAACTCCTTAATAATAGTTGATTTTTGTTGTTTATATTTGTTAGATGAAAAAAATTGGACGACAAAGCTTTTCCAACAAAATATCAAATGTGAGTATTTATTATGTTTGATTAGTAGTTGATTAATTGTGCATTTGTGTTGCATTTGTATGATTTTATTTATGAAGTTTAAAAATTGATTCTGAACTTTAAGATATTGTCTATGTAACGCAACTATAAACTATATGTGGTTTTTATTATTATGGATTATTTAGTTTTGTATTTAATTTGAATGTTAATGTTTTACATGTTTTAACTTAAAATTTTAGAGTTAAATATAAAATTGTAATTTTTTTGGAAAATTACATAAAATATCCTCTTTTCAGTAACCATACCACAAAATACACGCCTATAACTTTTATACCTATTTTTTTCATTTTTTACGCTCTACATATTTTTTTTTTATTTTTACGTTTTTTTTCATTTTTTTGTTCATGTATTATTTTATATGTTATATATGTTGTTTCGATATTGTTAAAATTTATTTCTTTGTTGTTTCTATGTTGTTTCGATGTTTCAATATAATTTTACCAATTATTTTTGTTGTTTATTGTTCATGTATTATTTACATTGTTTCCATTCTTTTTGTGTTGTTCTATAATATTTTTAAAGTTGTTCTAATAATTTTTTGTTGTTTCCATGTAGTGTTCAATGTGTAAATACAGCTTTCACCTATTTTTTAGCTCTTTTTATTCATGTGGTGTTTTTAATATATTTTACGTTGTTTCTGGGTTGTTTCCATACCGTTTTTAATGTTGTTATGATGTTTCTTTGTTGTTTTCACGTAATTTTCGATGTTTAAATGTAATTTTTACTTATTTTTAATTTTTTTGCTCATATGGTGTTTACTATATTGTTTCTGGTTTGTTTCTATATTGTTTATTTGTTGTTTCCATGTTTTTTAAGTTTTCATGCATTGGATCAAAAATTGAATTGTGTTTTATATTCATGTTGTTTTATAAGATTTCGAGTACAAAAAGGATTATTTAACAGGGACAAAATTTATTTTTTTCACTGAAATTTTATTGGAAGAAACATGTGCGAAACAATCTTGAAACAACAAGGTAAAAAAGTCCAGAAATTTTGGCGGGAGCGTAAAATTGTGTAAAAAATGGGCGGGAGCATAAATTTGTCCAAAAAGGTACCGGAACACGTAAAAAGCTGTCATTGTCTCCGAAAAGTGTGGTAATTGTGTCAATTGCCTAAATATTTTTGATTCGTAGCCCGATAGTAACCGATATAGTATGAAGCCCAGTAGGATTAGATTTGCAATATTAATGGCCCATTCGATAGTGACTTATTTTACCACAAGACCAATTTAAATCTAAATCCGCTAGAGGACAGCCCATTTTACCTCTCTCATTTGTAAGAGAATCCATTTGACATCAAATACCCCACCCTTATATAAGTAGAAAAAAAAAAAAAAAAAAAAAAAGGCATTAATTCATTGATGGATTTTTTTAAACAGCCACCAGTCGTCCGCCAGCCACCGCTCCGCCGCACTGTGGTGGGTCGCCGACTCTGAGGATAACTGAAGAAGAAGGAAACTCAGAGGTACCCTTTCTATCCTTTATCTTTTTTGTTGAGAATTTTGGCCAAAATTGTCTTTCTTCCTTACATTTAGGACATTTGGTGATTCCAATTTCTGTAACATCCGCCCTAATCGCATTGTATAAAGATTTTTTTTGTTTGATGAAAGTAAAATCGTTCTAGTCTATAGAAATAGTTATTCGTTAATTGTAAACAAGTTGATTTATGAACCTGTATTTGATATGCAGATGGATGGGGACAATTGCATATATGTGTATGATTATTTCAGGAGATGAAAATGAAGTTGTTAAAGACGAACATAAATTCTCTTCCGGATGATATTGTATTTGAAATTCTTCTACACCTCTCAACTCAAGATATATATGATTCCACAAGGTTAGTTTGTCGGAGGTGGTACCTGATTTAGGTAAGTAAACCAGATGTACCTGACCTAGGGACCCACAAGCGAGGTGAAGTGTGTTCCACGAAGCGACCTGGCTAAGGATCCCCAAAAAGCTAGGTGAGGTACTTTGTTCGAGGGTACGAAACATACATAACGTTACGTTAGGCTAGCCGGGATGGCTCCCAGCTAAGGCCCTCCGATGCCTAAGTCAGAATCAGGTAGTTGAGGTACTTAGAAAGCTAAAGAGCGAGATAATTTAGAATAATGACAAGTTACCTTTTACCTTGATTTTTGTGCCGTATTTATAGTACTGTTCACCGAGTAAGGCGGATCACCGTACACGTGGCGTCCGATCAACGGTGTGTGGTTCACGGGCGACCCAACCCGGGCATTCGGGTCGGGTCGGGACCCATATAAAAAGCCGCGGATCCTGGGGGTATTTTGGTAATTTCGCGAGGCGAGGTCAAAATGGTCAACTCGGGCTAGGCGAGGCTATAATGGTAATTTCCACATCATTTACTCCCCCAGTTACTTTAGTGATTTATTGCTGAAGTGACTCGATTCAGGTCCTCGAATTCGAAGCGTCAAGGAGCCCAAGCCATTGAATTCGAAAAGATCCTTCCATCCCAGCCGTTGAATTTGAATAACCTTTTGATCGAGACCGTCGATTTTCCCGCCTTTCTCTCTCTATATATAAGATGGTTTTTCAAACCTTCACTTTTCACATTTCCTACCCCAGATCACCTCGCTGCTCAGCTCGTCCACGACCTAGGATCTTGACCTCGTGCTTCTCCACTTCGCTTGACTTAGAGGTAGGTTTTCTTTTTCTCTCCACTTTAAATTTTCTTATTATTTATGGCGACCCCTCCTCCGTCCACACGACCCTCTAGTTCGAAGTCGAACTCAGGTTCGTCCTCGAACTCGGGGTCGTCTGACTCCAGCTCGTCCTCGAGCTCTTCTACTTCTACCAGCGGGGCGACCCATATTCCCCCTTCTCCCGATAGGGTATCCCACGAGGCCACCCCCTCGGATGACCTAGAACACGTCACCCCTGGGCTTTACTTAGGTCCCGGGTCTCCGTTCACGATGTCGGCATCATTAGGAAAAACTTCCATATCCCGAAGCCGTGCAAATCATCATTCAACTACTAGTGATAGGATAGACAAGCCTCCACCTCGCTGCTTAGCATTTCACCTCGCTAGCTTCGAGGCGGGTCTTAGATTCCCTTTGGCTCACCCCGTTGCTGACATTTTGAGAGGGCTCGATGTTTGCCCCGCTCAACTCGTCCCCAATTCCTATCGTCACATCGTAGGTTTTATCATTTTGATGAAACATTTCGGCGTGGCCGCCTCCCTTTCTCACTTCTGCGAGCTATACGCCATCCATTCTTCTACTACCACTACTAACTCCGGATTCTTTTACATTTCACCTCGCACTAACCGAAAATTTTTGCATCGGGTTGCTTCCTCGGTGTGGCCTTGGAAAGATAGGTTCGTATTCATTCGAGCCCCTATTGAAAATCCTTGGGACCTACCTTCGGATTGGAAACTGAGTCGGCCTCGCCTCCGAGGCTTGCCTCCTGTTTCTTGAGGTGCCAACTTCATTCCTATGCTGACCCAGAATTGGTATGAGGCTTGCGACCTCATCACCGAAGAGGTTCTATCCCTCGTCGGCCTTAGCCCCGCTCCTCGCCATGAAACTCTAACCCTTGGTAATATGTTTCTCTTTTATTTTTCCAGTTCGCCCATCCTACTTGTATTAATGCCTTTTTGCTTTACTCATGCAGATATGGCGGTCCGATCTGCCGTTCTTGACAAGGCCCTCGCCAATAACAAGGAAGCCCTGCTAGCTCGCAAGCGAGCTCGGCAAGAGGCTGTTGCGTCAGATTTACCTCTGGGGGTGGTCGTAGCTTCTGCTCCCCCTGTGACCATAGTCGTCGACCTGGCCCCTGAGGTGCCTCCGAAGAAATCCGTCAAAGCCTCGGGTAACAAGTCGAGGGAGGATAAGGGAAAAACAGTGGCCGAAGGTTCCGCCCCGAAAAGGGCAAAAATTCGCAAGGCCAGGAGCTCGCCTGACTCCATGGGTGCCTCCCCCGGAATGCTAGCTCATGACGAGATCGAGCCTATTGATGCCAATCTCCCTACGGTCGACCAAATGATGATGTGGCTAAACTGGAGCGAGTCGCATCTCCAGGCCCAACGACTCGCGGCTCGTGAGAAGACTCCGGACCTTAGGCCTCGAGTTTGCGAGCTTGCCATGCCTCGTACGATTCCTAATTGGAACATTAGCTCGCGGAGCTCGGTCCTCGAAACGAAGGCTTGGGAGGATTCCTTCGAATTGTATAATTACACTACCCTCCCTGCCGACCAGTTTGCCTTGATGACCACGGAGTTCACGCGCCTCGAAGAGTTGGCAGCCCACGAAGTCATGTCGGTATGTGAATTCCTTTAAATTATCCAACTCTGTTGCTTCGCTTTTTTTCCGCTTCTCTGACCCTCACTTCGTTTTTTTTTTTATTATTATTATTATTAGCTCTCCGCCCTGTTGCACCAAATGGTGCTTCGTGGTGCCGATTGGAAGCATCAGAACGAGGTGTACATCAATCAGCTGAGCGAGGTCCACGCGAGGCTCCGAACTGCCGAGGCGGATAAGGCAAAAGCCGTCGAGGACGCCCGAGCCGAACTCCTCAAGGAAGTAGCCGATCTAAAAACCCAACTTGCTTCGTCTCAAAGCGAGCTCAAAACTCGCGAGGTGAACCATGCCAAGGAGATGGCAAATTCTTTTGAAAGAGGTCGGAAACAAGGTCTCGAGGAATACCTCTCCTCTGAAGAGCATAAGGCTTCGCTAGCCTCGTCTCGCCTCGCTGGAGTCCAATCTTTTCTTCAATCCTCCTCCTGCGAGAAGCTCGTAGCCGAAAGAGCCGTGGTGTACCTTTTCGACGGCTTCGAACGATGCCGTGAACAGGGAATTAAGAAGGGAGCTTTCAAGGCCGATTTCGACCCCGAAAAGCTTGATCCCTTTGAGAAGGACGAGCCGAAGGCAGACGTCGCTGAAGGCGGCGAAGTTGGCAGCTCGCGTGATGTGGAAGTTACCGACGAGGTGGAGGAGGTTGATGAGTTCACCGAGCTCGTGAAGCCTATTTTAGCTTCGTAGGGATCATTTATGTAAATAATTGACGAAGTATTTAAGTTGGATGTATTTTCATTGACAATTTCGTCACCTCCTTAATGTACCTGAGCTTACCTCGCTTTTGGGATATTGCTTTTACATTACCTCACTTGTGTGTGTCATGTTACTCCGTTTTTATATGTTATATGCACTTTACTTCGCTCCACCTTTTTTTTTTTAATCCTAGGCTTCTTCGCGAGGCTAGGTCCCTGGGCGAGCCTAAGTCCCTTACTTTGCCAGCCAAAAAGGCTGCTTATGGCCTAGACCCTCGTGGGATCGTCTAGGGCCTGCTAGCCTTTTAGGGGGCTTAACTTGCGAGTCTAAGCCCCTTTGTTGGGACCATTGTGGACTTTGCCAGCCTAAAAGGGAGCTTATGGCCTAGATCCTTCGTGGAATCGTCTTGGGCCTGCTAGCCTTTTAGGGGGCTTATCTTGCGAGCATAGGTCCCTTTGTTGGGACCATTGTGGGCTTTGCCAGCCTAAAAGGGAGTTTATGGCCTAGATCCTTCGTGGGATCTTCTTGGGCCTGCTAGCCTTTTAGGGGGCTTAACTTGCGAGCCTAGGTCCCTTTGTTGGGACCATTGTGGGCTTTGCCAGCCTAAAAGGGAGTTTATGGCCTAGATCCTTCGTGGGATCGTCTTGGGCCTGCTAGCCTTTTAGGGGGCTTATCTTGCGAGCCTAGGTCCCTTTGTTGGGACCATTGTGGGCTTTGCCCACCTAAAAGGGAGCTTATGGCCTAGATCCTTCGTGGGATCGTCTTGGGCCTGCTAGCCTTTTAGGGGCTTAACTTGCGAGCCTAGGTCCCTTTGTTGGGACCATTGTGGGCTTTGCAAGCCTAAAAGGGAGTTTATGGCCTAGATCCTTCGTGGGATCGTCTTGGGCCTGCTAGCCTTTTAGGGGCTTAACTTGCGAGCCCAGGTCCCTTTGTTGGGACCATTGTGGGCTTTGCCAGCCTAAAAGGGACCTTATGGCCTAGATCCTTCGTGGGATCGTCTTGGGCTGCTAGCCTTTTAGGGGGCTTAACTTGCGAGCCTAGGTCCTTTTGTTGGGACCATTGTGGGCTTTGCCAGCCTAAAAGGGAGCTTATGGCCTAGATCCTTTCGTGGGATCGTCTTGGGCCTGCTAGCCTTTTAGGGGGCTTAACTGGAGTGGTTCGCTTACGACCTGAAATATCAAGCATTTGTGTAGAAAGGTAAAAATTGCAAGTGAAGTTCCGTCCTTTTTCATTGATGAGAGTTTTTAACATAATTCAGTGCTTCCAAAATTAAGCTAAGTACATGGAATAGATTTGCTTCTCAAGTATAGAACCTCCTTAAGTTATGAATGTTCCAAGGCCTCTGGAGCTCCTTTCCTTGCATGTTTTCTAGTCTATATGTTCCCCTCTTCAGCACTTCAATTACCTTGAAAGGTCCTTCCCAATTTGCCTCCAGCTTCCCCACATGTTTGGAAACTTCCACCTTTTTTAGCACTAGATCCCCTACTTGAAAGTTTCGCTCCTGAACCCTTTTGTTGTATGCATTTTTCATCCTTCCCTTGGCTGCTTGGATCTGAATAAATGCTTTGTCTCGCTTTTCTTCGATGAGTTCGAGCTCGAGCTCTCTAGCTTCACTATTGCCCTCGGGCTCGTACCGAGCGACCCGAAGCGAGGTTTCACCAATTTCCACCGGCACTATCGCTTCCGACCCGTACACTAAACTGAAAGGCGTCTCTCCCGTCGAAGTCCGTGGGGTCGTTCGATATGCCCAGAGAACTCCGGGCAGCTCGTCCACCCAATACGACTTCGCTTCCTCTAGCCTCGTTTTTAAGTGTTGCGAGAATAATTCTATTTGCGACCTCGCCCGCCCATTTGCTTGAGGGTTCCCCTTTTTTGTAAAATTTTGCTTCACTTTATATTCTTCACACCACTCCCTAACCTTCTTTCCTTGAAATTGAGTGCCATTATACGATATTAAGATTCGGGAGCCCCATACCTACATGCAATATTTTTCCACAAGAAATTCATGACTTCGGTTTCCGATATCTTGCCACCGCCTCGGCCTCAATCCACTTAGAAAAGTACTCCACCGCCACAATGATAAATTTCTTCGAGCTCTAGTCATCGGGAAGGGACCCAAGATGTCGATTCCCCATTGATCAAAAGGACAAGCAATGGGGATCGTTTCTAACCGGGTCGTTGGTTGGTGGGTTAGGTTCGCGTGGGCCCGACACTTCGCACATTTTTTAACAAACTCCATTGTATCATTTGCTAAAGTCGGCCAAAAGTATCCTTCTTAGGATCACCTTCGGGCGAGTGCCTTACCTCCCGAGTGGTTACCACAGTTGCCCTCATGAATCTCCTCATTACATACATCGCCCTCTCCGGACCGAGGCACTTTAGTAACGGTCCTCCTACCGATCTTTTATACGACTCATTGTCTATCATTATGAACCGGGACGCTCTAACTTGGACCCTTCTAGCTTTTATCGGGTCCATCGGTGGCGCTCCCTTTTCTAGGAAATTTTTCAAGTCTTCCATCCAATCGATTGGGCGTCAATTGCACAAACCGAGCCTCGCTCAGTCGCTCGATGGGACCTTGCTCGCTTAGCGTGTCATTGCGCCGCCACCAACACGATCACCTTCCTCGAGTTATTACCACTTACAGCGCTTGCGAAGCGAGCTAGAGCATCGGCTCGCTCATTTTCATTTCTTGGGATCTGCTGTAGCTGAAAAAATTCGAACTTTTCCATCAACCGCTTCGCTTTCTCCAAATAGTTAGCCATGGATCGATCCTTGGCTTCAAACGAACCCTCGATTTGCATTGCCACTAACTGAGAGTCAGTGTAAGCTATCAACTTCTTCACATTACATACTGTGCCATTTTTAATCCTGCCAATGAGCTTCGTACTCGGCCTCGTTGTTTGTCACCTCGAATTCGAGGCGAAGTGCCACTTCCACCTCGAATGAGTTAGGCTTCTGCAACAAGATCCCGGCTCCGCCTCCAATAGCCACCGCCGACCCATCCACGTGCAGTAGCCATGTCACTTCCTCTTTTTGAACTTCGATTTCCGACCCACTTGCTTCGTTAACGAAGTCAGCCAGGACTTGAGCCTTCTGCATTGTTTTACTTTGATATTTAATATCAAATTCTCCCGATTCCACGGACCACTTCACCAGGCGCCCGACGGCTCGGTTTTTCTAACACTTGTCTCAGTGGTTGATTTGTGAGGACAATAATCTGATGAGATTGGAAGTAAGGTCGCAACTTCCTATTTGATACTACCAAGGCTAGAGCCAGCTTTTCGGTCTCTAGATACCTCTCCTCGGCTCCTGTAACAACTTGCTCACGTAGTAAATCGGGCGATGAACTCCCTCTTCGTCTCGCACTAACACCGAGCTCACGGCTCGCTTCGAAACTGCTAGGTATAAAAATAGAGCCTCCCCTTTTTTAGGCTTGGATAGTAAAGGTGGAGACATAAGGTATCCTTTCAAATCTCCGAATGCCTTCTCACATTCTTCCGTCCATTGAAAAATTTTCATGTTTCTCAAAGTGTTGAAAAAAGGAAGGTTGCGATCAGCTGACCTCGAAATGAACCTGTTCAACGAGGCAATTTTCCTTGTGAGCTGCTGTACTTCATTGACCGTTCTAGGTGAACTCATTTCCATTATAGCTTTTATCTTCTCCGGGTTCGCTTCGATCCCCCTCTCATGCACCATGAAACCCAAAAATTTTCCACCTCGCACTCCGAAGGTGCACTTCGCCGGATTCAACTTCATACCATAGGCTCGCATTATTTTGAAAGCCTCCCTCAAATGCTCAAGGTGATCCTCTTCCACCACACTTTTTACCAACATATCATCAACATACACTTCCATTGATTTGCCAATTTTCTCTCTAAACATGAGGTTGACTAACCTCTGATAAGTAACTCTCGCGTTCTTTAGCCCAAACGGCATTACCATGTAACAATAAACTCCGTTCTCCGTCACAAACGAAGTCTTATCCCTGTCTTCCTCCGCCATAAAAATTTGGTGATATCCTTGGTAAGCATCCATCATGCTAAGCAAGGCACATCCTGCCGTGGAGTCCACCAAGAGGTCGATGCGAGGTAGGGGTAGGGATCCTTGGGGCATGCCTTATTCAGATCCGTGAAGTCTGTGCACATCCTCCATTTGTTGTTAGCTTTGGGCACTACAACTACATTTGATAACCACTCAGTGAACTGAATTTCCACAACATATCCCGCTTCCAATAATTTGTTCACCTCGTTTTCTATAATTTTGTTTCTTTCGCTTCCAAAGCTTCGCTTTTTCTGCTTCACTGGCCTCGCTAACGGATCCACATTCAGTCGGTGAACCATCACCTCGGGGTCTATGCCTTGGAAATCAGAAGGTTTCCAAGCAAAAATGTCCACATTCTCCTAAGAATTGAATCATCAACACTTCTAGCTTCGAGTCCATTTGCGACCCTATCTTAGTGAACTTATCCGGTCGCTGGCTCGAGCTCAATCACTTTGTCTTGCTCCGTTGGCTCAACCCTATACTCCGCCATTGTCCTAGCTTTTTAACCTTCTCCTTTTCTTTTTTACTCAGACCTCCTCTTCGCGTGTTATTTGCTTTATAGTCCTCACTTCTCTCCCTTCCTTCTTCTTTTTTAGGGAAACGTTATAGCATTCTCTAGCCGTCTTCTGATCGCCTCGTACTTCGCCTACCCCTCCTGCTGTAGGGAACTTCATCTTCAAATGATAAATGGACACCACAGCTTGAAATTGATTCAGTCCGGGTCGCCCCATGATCACATTATAAGCAAATGGGGCGTCTACTACCAGGTACTTGATCATGATTGTCTTTCGGCACGGCGCTTCGCCTAGCGAGGTGGGGAGATCAATGGTTCCTAGGGGAACCACTTCGCTTCCTCCAAACCCCATCAGCGGAGTGTCAACCGGACGTAAGGCAGTTACATCTAGTTCCATCTTCCTCAACACATGCATAAATAATATATCCGCCGAGCTTCCATTATCCACCAGGACTTTTTGTACAGCGAAGTTGGCGATATCCATCGTGATTACCATCGGGTCGTTTTGGCCTGCCTCGACCCCCGCGAGGTCACGACCATTGAACGTAATAGGGCTAGAGTTTTGGACGCACATAACCTTCAGTTTCCTCTTAGAATCATGTGTGAGGTTACGCGCATGCTTCCTTCTCGCACTCTGTGAATCACCTCCACTTGGACCTCCTGCTATCATATGTATAACCCCCCTACGAGGCAAGTTATCTTCTTCCTGATTTTGCCTAGGCCTAGAGCGTTCCCTCGGGCGTTCTTGCCTATGTCCAGCCTCATGGCGACCTCTCGACCGGCTTCGCGACTTGTGAGCCGGTGATCTTCGCCTAGGGTCTCGGTTAGGACCTCCCCCTCGTTCTTCTTTCAAAACAAAATTTTGTAAGTAACCTTGCTGGATGAGCCTTTCAATCTCATCTCGCAATTGAATGCGATCCTCGGTGTCATGGCCATGGTCCTTGTGGAAGCGACAATATTTCTCCATGTTTTAACCCCGTCCGAGGTCGTCTTCATCTTTTTGGCCACCTTAGCATATCGTTCGCTCTATGGCCATTAGAGCATGACTTCGGGGCGCGTTCACAGAGTATATCTATTGTGCCTCGTCTCCGGGGCGATCTTGATCGGACCTCGGTCAGGCCTCTCTCGACCCTAAACCGAAGCCTCTCTCTAAGATCCCTCCCCTCGCGTGGAGCACGAGCCACTTGGGACCACTCCTGGTCTTTAAGGGCATTCATCTCTTTCCTCCCGTATGTATTTTCGGGTCACTTCCATTAACTGCTCCTTATCGACAGGCGGTTCGCGAGCGAGCGCTGATGCTAATGGTCCTTTTTGCAATCCAAGGATAAGGATATTAGTCATCATGTCGATTCGCATATCTTGTACCTCCAATGCTTCATCATTGAACCGATTTATGAATTCCCTGAGCGACTCTTTCACCCCCTGCCTTATAGTGAACAAATGCGAGGCTGACCTTCGAGCTCGCTTTTGGCTTGCGAACTGATTTAGGTAAGTAAACCAGATGTACCTGACCTAGGGACCCACAAGCGAGGTGAAGTGTGTTCCACGAAGCGACCTGGCTAAGGATCCCCAAAAAGCTAGGTGAGGTACTTTGTTCGAGGGTACCTGAAATAGAACGCACGTTAGGCTAGCCGGGATGGCTCCCAGCTAAGGCCCTCCGATGCCTAAGTCAGAATCAGGTAGTTGATGTACTTAGAAAGCTAAAGAGCGAGGTAATTTAGAATAATGACAAGTTACCTTTTACCTTGATTTCCGTGTCGTATTTATAGTACTGTTCACCGGGTAAGGCGGATCACCGTACATGTGGCGTCCGATCAATGGTGTGTGGTTCACGGGCGACCCGACCCGGACATTCGGGTCGGGTCGGGACCCATATAAAAAGCCGCGGATCCTGGGGGTATTTTGGTAATTTGGCGAGGCGAGGTCAAAATGGTCAACTCGGGCTAGGCGAGGCTATAATGGTAATTTCCACATCAGTACCATATGATCCACACCCATAATTTCATATATTCGCAGATTCAGCATTCAATTTATGGACTTCTCTTCCAGACTTGGCCTCCATTAAGAAGTCAATTGACTTTTGTGTTACAAGTTCAGACACAGAGTTTGGTCTAGTTGTAATGGTTTGATGTTGGAGTCTGATGTCAAAGACTCCTATAATCTTTATATTACAAATCCCGTGACAAAGCAACATTTCGCTCTGCCTCCATTTTTCACTCAGTCGATACTTTACGCTACATCTGCTATAGCATATGTTGTTGATTCCATGAAGTACAAAGTGGTTTGTACATATTATTCCAAGAATGGAAGTTCAGAGCCACAACAAAGTTGCGCTATATTGATTGTCAGAGTTGATAACTGTTGGAGGTTTGTTAATACTGAAAACTTGTCTCTCGTATGTAAGGAGATTCTCGACGTTAGTCCATTGATTACGGAAGGTTAGTGCATTGGGCTCTAAAGGGCACTCATATTTTGATTTTGAACGTGGAGACTGAAATTATTACACAGATTCCTATCCCTCCTCTATTACATGGTGAAAGATTTAGTTATTTTTATTTCTCAATGGTAAGCTATCTATCTTTGTTGATTGCCTGCAACGATTTTTCATGGGAGGTTTAGGAGATGAAACAAGAAACTGGAGAATGGACAAGGCTGCCGAGCATTGACTTTGGAGCTAAAATGTGCACATCTGTACAGTTGTGCTGTGAACACAATAGCTCCTCATACAAGTTGGTTCCTTGAATTGCAAACTCAAAACTTTTGGTTGGTTCAAATACCGAGAGGTGTTGGTCTTTAATGTTCACAAGGTTTGGCCTGTCATTGTTCAACTGAAATTCCATTGTGCATTGCATACAATGTTCACACACAAGAATAGGTTTAGTTTCGTGGGCTTGTGTTATTACTTGTCATTGTCCCAACTAACATCTATTTGTATCAGAGTAAGTCTCATGTGAGAATGTCTCACGGTTTAAGTTCATGAGACATATCCAACCCATTTTATAAATTAAAGTAAATTAGATCCAAATTTGAATTGGTTAGCTAATATAGGCCATTTAGGATCTGTATCTCGAAATTAAAACCGTGAAACTGTTTCATATGAGTTTTGCCTTTATTTATTATGTTTTTTAACAGCATTATTATTCACTCTTTCTGAAGAAGTCCTTGATGGGTTATGGGAACTTTAAGTTGATTGAATATAGGCTATTGGTCACCAATTTCTTGTTTATATCTGATATTTGCTGTTGAGTTGGTTTTTTTTATGTGTAATGTTTGGTACAGTTTTCTGGAATGTTTGGTACAGTTTTCTGGAGAAAACTGTTTGGTACAGAGAAGTGCACGTATGGAAGGACTAAGGAGCTCTACTACTTGCTAACTGATTTTATTAGTGTTTTGGCCTCCTGAAAATTCTCAATTTGAGTTTAAGCCATTTTCTTTTTCCATATTTTACTTTTTAACCAATTCTTCTTTTATAAATGGCTTTTAAGTATTTTTTTTTAGGTAATGCACTTTTTAAAGATCATATATCAAAAGTTCTTACAACTCTAATTTGAGCATATAAAGACGTTATTCTTTATGTTTATAATATTGAGAACTATAGAATCCATTGGTCAACAAAATAATACAAAATTCACCACCTTGTTTAGTTTCCAAAAACTTATTACTCTAGCTAATTGTGAAATAGTTAAAATGTGGGCATAATCATACTTTATTTGTTTCTGATTTTATAGTTTTCAATATGATATGATACCTAGTGTCTGTTTGTTTCAAGCTCTTATTTAGAGAATACCAGACTGTCCTTTTTTTTTTCCTGGCATAACCCTTTTGAGATTTTGAAATTTAGAAATTAAATTAGCTTCGTGTAGAATTTGATACAGTGTGATGAGTTGGCTAGGTGCGAGATGAATTTAGTTTGATACAACATATTTGATGGGGATTTTTCCATGTATTGGATAATAATGTTGCACATGTGTTAAGCTTCATTGGTTTTTCATCGCGCTCCTTTCATAGTTTCATGTGTGGAAAGGACGTTTTCCTCTTTGGTTACGTCTGCATGTACTGGTTGATTTAAGTTAAGGGATAATTACAATATTTGCCTTAGGTTTGGGCTAAATACAAAAAAACTCATAGATGTTTTAAAATTACAAAAAGCCCCATAAGATTTTATTATGTCTTAAATTAAATAAGGTAACTGCAATATTTCTATAAATATCAGGTGGTATTTGAAATGTTTTGTTTTGCTTATGAAAGTTGAAATGTAAGACGAAATCAAACTTCAAAGAGATTTTTATAATTTTTAAAAATTTCTAGGTTTTTTTTTTTTGTAATTAGCTGAAACAGTTGTCCCCTAAGTTAATGCAAATTTCTTTTCCCTAAAATAATAGAGTATTAGAAAAACTTATATGATCTTGTGCAGTGCATTTCTTACAAAGACTAAAAATCCATTCATAAACGACCCGTAAGTCCAAGCGGCTACGATAATCTAGAGGGGGTGAATAGATTATCTCCATTTTCTCGATTTAGCCCTCTTTTTCGAATCAAACAAGCCAAGACAATAGTAAAGGTGCGGGAAGTATATAACACACATCGATTTATAGAGGTTCAACCCACCTAGGGCCTAATCCTCTACCACATCGATATATAGAGGTTCAACCCACCTAGGGCCTATTTATAGAAGATGTCTTGAACATGATAGGATCCTCCTCGGAGATTGAAATCTGTAAAAAATTGCAAGACAAATGAAGAATATAGCTATTAGAAATCAACCCCATAAATTAGGGAAAAGCTGTCTGCTGTACAACGGTTAGAATTTTGCTGTCAAACATTAGGGCGACCGGTCGCGCACTATTACAGAGTTGAAATTGAATTGGAAAACTAGTCTGCTGGACCGGTCAGGGTGGGGGCTGACCGGTCGACCCCCTAGGGGACCGGTCCAGGTCACAATTTTACAATACAGGGAGATTACTTTAATCCCAGGTACCGGTCGACGGCACTGTCGATCGGTCGACCTTCTCAAAAATTCTTCCGTCCCTTTTTCTGTTTCAAAACTCAACTCCAGGTATGGGTTGCCCTATAGGGCGACCGGTTGAGCACGAGACAAAAGTGTTGTCCAATTTTTATCGAAAATAAACTTGAAGAAATTCTCCGAAAAATTTGTAGAAACAATTTAAATCATTTAGGAGTATTTGGACAACATTTAAAAACATTGTTTTGGTATGAAAATAAAATCATCAAAATCATGATAAAAACATTAATCAAACAATCTCCCCCTTTTTTATGATTACAAACCAAAACAATTTAACGAGGTTGATTTTGAAAACAAATCAATTTTATCGGTTAAAAAGAACTATCCGCTGTGCTATCCATTGTGAGCGACAACATTCCATGCAATATATTCACAAGGATGGCAGTATAGATTTTCAAAAATATTTTTGCAAAAGCTCCCCCTATCAACATGCACAACAAGAGTAATATAGAAGCAATCAACCAAAAGCCAAAAGCTCAACTTTTACATTTTGAGCTTAAGAGCTTATAGGCTCCCCCTGTCAACAAAACATCATTAGTCAAGTAAATAAGTCCATAATACACTAAGTGGACCAAATATGATCCATAACTTATGGCTTTTAATAGCCACAACTTATAGCTTCTTTCTCGAGCTTATTTTAGCTTCTTTAAGCTAATAAGCTTATAACATATTTCTCCCCCTTTGGAATCATAAAAAAGAATATTAGCACGATAAAAACATCATATATTGATATCAAAGTGCGCAACTAAACCGATGTATCGAGCTATTTGAACATTGAAGCTTATAAACCAAATAGGAGGGAAAAGTCGATCATATGACTTGTATAAGCTCATAAAAACTCATTTGATTTGCAAAACATGATCTCTATAAATAATAAGACTTTTGAAATCGAGAGAATCATGTCGGTGATGAATTTTTCATTTAAACGTTTTATCGAACATTTGGCGGGCGTCAAAAATAGAAGAAGATAATATATGGCCCTTGTAAATGTAATCAAGCCAAGTTTTTCATCACCAAAAGAAATTTTACAAATATCATCCATCAACAATCATCATTCACAACACAATTATATACGAATTCCAACAAAATATTAATGCAAAAGCATTTTCTCAAGGGTTCCACCCAATTGAGATAAGGGAGTAGAATTCATATCATTTAATCGGTGAAGATGAGTAATAATGATGATAAACGAGCAATATAATCCCCAAAATATGTAATTTTTGCAACAAAACTAATTTGAAGTGAATTGTGTATGAAATTTGCAAAGGGGTCGAAATTTGCTAAGTATAAGAACAAAGACGGTTTTATCCAAGAATCAGCAGTGGGCGACCGGTCGGAGGTGTGGGCGACCGGTCGAGGTGATGGCCGACCGGTTGGCCTCACCCCAATCAACCCACTGATTCATTCTGTTTTTCAAAATTCGAAGTTTGAACCAAAAATCCGATTTTTCGCCCCTAAGTTTTAAAAACGTGCAAAATGCAAACGTAGACCTCATTCAATATACATAATGTCATAATCAAGCTCGAAATGAGATAAAAGACTCGGCGGTCAATGAACAAATGTCCGCGAGTTATCTTTGAGACGGATTTAAACGCATCTCAAATTTTTTTGTTGTTTAAGAAACGCAATCCCAAAAAAAATATCGAATCTCAATATGTTTAATTATGACGAACCATATTTAATCACCGGACTTGTTATCCCAAAAAATATGAACGTCTTAAAATTTTGGATATACAAGCCATAAGAAGAAGTGCCTTTCAAATATTTCAAAATTTCTTTTAACGGCACTTTAATGAGATTCGTTGGGATAGTTTTGAAATCGAGCATATAGACATAAGACATAGAAAATGTCGAGTCTAAGAGAGTAATAAACGTAGATAAACATACCTCGAATTTGATTGTCAATCAATATGCCTTCCTCAACCTTTGTCAATCTTTATATTGGTAGCCATAGAGGTTGAAATGGTTCTTCCTTCTTCAATGTCTAACTTCTTCAAAGGTTCTATTGTATACTTTGATTGTGAAATATAATCACCTTCTTGGCATTGTTTAACTTGAAGTCCAAAGAAGAAATTGAGTTCCCCCATCATGATCATCTTAAATTCACCTTGCATCAACTCATAATATATCTTGCACAAAGATTCATTAGTAGCACAAAAGAAATGATATCATCAATATAAATTTACACAAGTAAGCATTCTTGCCCCTTTTCAAAAACAAAGAGAGTAGTATCAACTTTACCTCTTGTGAAACCATTTTGCAAAAGAAAATAGATAAGTCTATCATACCATACACAGGGTGCTTGTTTTAAACCATACAAGACCTTTTATAAAAATCATTTGGCCTAGAGAAATTTTCAAACCCCGGTTGTTTTATATAGACTATTTCTTGAATAAAACCATTTAGAAAGGTGGATTTAACATCCATTTGGTAAAGCTTGAAATTTTCTTAAAACAAGAATAGGCAAGTAAAATGTGAATTGCTTCTAAATGTGCTATGGGAGCAAATGTATCATCAAAACCAATACCTTCTTCATGACAATACCTTTGAGCTACTAACCTTGCCTTGGTCATTAAGCTTGTTCCACAATACCAATAATTCTGCAAAATCTTAACAAGATATCTTGCACAAGAGCATAGTAATATCGAATGATTGAAACACTATAATAAGCAACACATATTATGCTTAAAAACAAATCATCAAGAGTTTCATAAAACATGTAAGTTCAAATAAGCTTATAGAAAGCTATATAAGGTCTCTTTTGAAATATGAAAACCCGAGAGCATATAGTTGAGACCTCATTTAGAGAAGTATTTGAACAAGAGTTTTGACAAGAATGAATATGTGCAATCAAATGCATAATTTAAGAGGAGGATAAAATCAAATGTTTTATCAAAACAAATATAATCCTTTACAAGTCTCGGATAAAAAGAGCTTTATCGAATAGTGCCTTTCAAAAATCAAAAAATCCTCTTAATGGCACTTGTATGAGATACTTTGAAATATCTTGAAAAGCAAGCACATAGGCATATGTCAAAAATATATCGAGTCTATAAGATGAATACCAATTATGAGCGTACCTCGATAGTTTATGCTCATCTTGATACATTATGACATAAATAGTCATTGGTGAATATATATATATATATATATATATATCCTACAAAATTCTTAAAACAAATCTTGCACAAAAGCATAATGGTACAAGTGTAGGCTAAGCAATAAGAGATTTCACAAATATGCTCATGTTATATAAATCCATATGAGATAATAAAGCACATTAGCCTTAATAAATGCACAAGAGTTTTAAAAACATCATGTAAGGTCTCCTTTTCAAAATATTTTTAAAACACAAAGATTTACTGAGGAACTTAATTTAAAAACAAATATTTTGAAAACTCATTTTGACAATAAAGGCACAAATAAAAACATGCATAATAACAAAATAAAATGCATATTTAAATAGGGAGATACAGTTTACCAATTACGCCATTTCCATGGGTTGTGTCTTTCCCATTTTTGAAGATATCTTCCTCTTTGAAAATCATCTTGTTGATGATAGCTCTTCCAATTGCTCCATTTCCAAGGATTGTATCATTCCCATTGTTGAAAGTGTCTTTCTCTTGGAAATTCATTGTGGTGATGTCTTGTCGTTTGATCAAATGAGACGGTCATTTGATGTCTTCTAGGCGGTATGAATTTTCTTTGATTATTATTCCGTCGGTACCTAATATGACATTGTTTTGTGGTACCCTCAAGTGTTTGGGTCCTTTGGGATTAGATTTGAGACTTTTAGGTCTCCAATAATAATTAGAGTTATTTATAGCCCGACAAGTATTAGCCGTATGACCCTTTTTACCACAGTGAAAACAAGTAATAATTCTAGGAGCATAATGACCAGCATAAATAGTGACTTGATTCTTTTTCATATGATTGACAACATTAGGCTTATGATCAAGTTCTAGTTTCAAATTATCACAACTATGAACATCAATAATTTTGGTCATTTTATTGGTACTCAAGTTGAATTTTGATAAATTCTTTTTCATGCAATCAATATCCTCAACAAGAGTACTATATTCTTTTTCAAGGCTTCTAACCTTATCAAATGTGGTGGTGTGAGCACATGAAAGTGATTCATAGGAAGTAAATAAACTATCCTTATCTTTTTTCAAAATATTGAATTTCTTTTTCAATTTTTTGTATTTAACAAGTAAGCTTTGGAATTCATTTTGAAGCTCATCATAATCATTAAGCAAATCACTATAATCATTGTGCAATTCATTATCATAAGAAATAGAAGGTTTAGAACTTACCTCATTTTCTTCGAAGCCCATAAGACATCGTTCGTTTTCATCATTGGAAGTTGTAGGAAGCTCATCCCGTGTTGTTGGGTTTGTATCCATGTGAGAAGTAGATGCTTTTGAGTGGCTCCTTTTATTTGCATATACTTCTTCTAATTTTCTCCATACTTCATGTGCCGATTTAATTCCTACAATATGATCATATTCCAAAATGGTAAGTGAACAATAAATAATATTAAGAGCTTTACCATTTAAGGAGATGATTTTCTTCTCTTCATCATTGAGCTCCTTGGGGACTTTGGAGGTGTGAGGTGTATCTTTCATCGGAATAGATTTTTCATTGACGACCGTGTTCCAAATATCGAACCCGCAACCTTGTAGATAGTATTCCATTATTTCTTTCCAAAATGAATAATTTTTGGAATCAAATAGTGGTGGCTTGGTGGTGGAGGCGCCGGTAAGGTAGACTTCATTCGTAGCCGATGATCGTTCCTCTTTACTCGCGATGTGGAATGAGCTTGCCAAAGAGTTTGTCTCTGATACCACTTGTAAGTCCAAGCGGCTATGATAATCTAGAGGGGGTGAAACAAGCCAAGACAGTAAAGGTGTGGGAAGTAAATAACACGCATCGATTTATAGAGGTTCAACCCACCTAGGGCCTAATCCTCTACCACCCCAGTATCTCCGGGATAGATTTCAAAAAAAAAAAGATTTTATTAATTACCACAATTAATACAACAACACCTTACAACACCTCTTTTGAGATTACCACAATGTCACTTGAAGATTACCACAATCCTCAACGGCACCTTGTGAAGATTACCACAATCTTCCGACTTGAAGAATACCAAATTCTTCAACACCTCGAGTTTGGTCTAGTTGTGATGGTTTGATGTTGGAGTCCGATGTCAAAGACTCCTATAATCTTTATATTACAAATCCTGTGACAAAGCAACATTTTGCTCTGCCTCCATTTTTCACTCAGTCGATACTTTACGCTACATCTGCTATAGCATATGTTGCTGATTCCATGAAGTACAGAGTGGTTTGTACATATTATTCCAAGAATGGAAGTTCAGAGCCACAACGAAGTTGCGCTATATTGATTGTCAGAGTTGATAACTATTGGAGGTTTGTTAATACTGAAAACTTATCTCTCGTATGTAAGGAGATTCTCGACGTTAGTCCATTGATTACGAAAGGTTTGTGCATTGGGCTCTAAAGGGCACTCATATTTTGACTTTGAACGTGGAGACTGAAATTATTACACAGATTCCTGTCCCTCATCTATTACATGGTGAATGATTTAGTTATTTTTATTTCTCAATGGTAAGCTATCTATCTTTGTTGATTGCCTGCAACGATTTTTCATGGGAGGTTTTGGAGATGAAACAAGAAACCGGAGAATGGACAAGGCTGCCGAACATTGACTTTGGAGCTAAAATGTGCACATCTGTACAGTTGTTCTGTGAACACAATAGCTCCTTCATACAAGTTGGTTCCTTGAATTGCAAACTCAAACCTTTTGGTTGGTTCAAATACCGAGAGGTGGTGGTCTTTAATGTTCGCAAGGTTTGGCATGTCATTGTTCAACTGAAATTCCATTGTGCATTGCATACAATGTTCACACACAAGAAATCGACTTGTTCAAGTTAGATTCCAGAATTCTCACCTGTGTTGTCCATAGAAACAGCCTGTTGTGGTTGGATGGATGCTAGGTTTAGTTTCGTGGGCTTGTATTATTACTTGTCATTATCCCAACTAACATCTATTTGTATCAGAGTAAGTCTCATGTGAGACTGTCTCACGGTTTAAGTTCATGAGACAAATCCAACCCATTTTATAAATCAAAGTAAATTAGATCCAAATTTGAAGGTTAGCTAATATAGGCCATTTAGGATCTGTATCTCGAAATTAAAACCGTGAAACTGTTTCATATGAGTTTTGCCTTTATTTATTATGTTTTTTAACAGCATTATTATTCACTCCTTCTTGAAGGAGTCCTTGATGGGTTATGGGAACTTTAAGTTGATAGAATATGGGTTATTGGTCCCCAATTTCTTGTTTATATCTGCTATTTGCTGTTGAGTTGGTTTTTTTATGTGTAATGTTTGGTACAGTTTTCTGGAATGTTTGGTACAGTTTTCTCCAGAAAACTGTACCAAACATTACAGAGAAGTGCACGTATGGAAGGACTAAGGAGCTCTACCACTTGCTAACTGATTTTATTAGTGTTTTGGCCTCCTGAAAATTCTCAATTTGAGTTTGAGCCATTTTCTTTTTCCATATTTTACTTTTTAACCAATTCTTCTTTTATAAATGGCTTTTAAGTATTTTTTTAGGTAATGCACTTTTTAAAAATCATATATCGAAAGTTCTTACAACTCTAATTTAAGCATATAAAGACGTTATTTTTTATGTTTATAATATTGAGAAATATAGAATCCATTAGTCAACAAAATAATACAAAACTCACCACCTTGTTTAGTTTCCAAAAACTTATTACTCTAGCTAAATGTGAAATAGTTAAAAAGTGGGCATAATCGTACTTTATTTGTTTTTGATTTTATAGTTTTCAATATGATATGATACCTAGTGTCTGTTTGTTTCAAGCTCTTATTTAGAGATAACCAGACTGTCCTTTTTTTTTCCTGGCATAACCTGTCACGCCCAAACTCACAAGGATATAAAAACTACAATCCATTTATGAGTCCAAACATCGAAATATAAATTGTTATTAAAAGCCAAAAGTATATATAGATATAACAACGAGAAACGCTGAGAATCAAAATATATTCCTAGGTCCAAGTAGTGAAATATACACATTAATTATTAAAGGCCAAAAGAATAACTCAATATAATTATAAGAAAACTAACCAAGTTTATGAAACCCTATAAGAGAAACTACTATTACAATCATTGTTCTGGCCAACACACGTCATATATACATAGGGACATCGTTAAGACATCTAGCAAAATGCTCCTGGAACTGGCACTAGCTAGTCAGATCAGGGATATCCCTCAACTACTTCATTGTCGCCTGGATTATCGCCTGAAATATTTTTTTAGGAAAATATATACGTGAGTAAAAGAAACCTGTGTGAGTGGGTGCAGGTGTGCAGGTGTGACCTCTTAGAAAAGTTTAATTATTCTTTAGAAGTACAATCATTTCAATTCAATAGCACCATGCACTCAATCAATCTGTGACACAATTAATTCAAATTTCACATTAACGGAAGGACCGTTCATTAACGGTATGTAATCCCCGTTCTCCCTTATCACTCCTTTATTGCATTGGCGTAAAGCCTTACCCCCTTATTTTATTGCACCACACTACGGCAGGACTCTCCACACTGGGGCTTGCGAATCCCGGAGAAGTCATATTCCGGAATATACCGATCCTACGACCCACTTCAACCCTTAGAACACTCCGTCCTTCAGCGGTGGGATTTGGTTGTGGACAGCGAAGAACCTTTTAAGACCGCAGGCCCATGCCTGACCAGCCGAACTCAGCCCTATACACACCACACTAGGGCCCGATATTTACCAAATAAATCACAAACTAATACTCTTCAGGCAAGATAAGACTCTCAATGCAATGACCTTATTTTATAATTTATATTTGAAAATGATTCAGACACTAGAATTCATCCTTTGTATAGTAAAATTAATTTTACTTCTTTTACCATAGATAAGATGAAAGAAAACAACACAGTAGCTCACCTCTTAAATATTTAATGGAAATTTATTTGTGCAATATGTTAATAAATTTATTTGCTACCTTGAGTTAAGCAAATAAATGTTTAATAGATGCAAGTAGCCGAGAACTAAATTAAATGTAATTAGACGCCTTAAGCATGTTAATTTATATAAATTTTAGCATGGATTAGTAATAAGAAGTTATGTAAATATAATGTATGTTTATAATCCTGGTTGGCTTTAGAAATTACATTGCCTATTACAAGCACAAGAGACATTTTGTGATCGTATATAAAAACATATATATTTTAACTAACAGGTCTTGTGCAGTGGGAATAAAGAAATTATTCATGGTTCTTATAATCTGAATAGGGGTTATAGTTTGTTTATTATATAAAATAGGTTTATTTTTAAAAGGTTTATAGTTGTCACCACATATAGCAAGATACCAACAAAGTCTTGGTTATAAATATGAAAGCTTCAGTTCAATGAAGCAACCATGATGAACATGAGCAATATCATGGTTTTTAAGCTACTATTTTAAAGAAACAGCAGCAAGATCCTAGTTATGGGAATTGACGCACGACATATGGAGAACGAAAAATATGTAACTTGGTTACCCAGGGGGGGAACCGGGAGAAATTCACAACTCTTCTCGGAAAGAAAAGTAAAAACAGAGGATAAAAGCTTTGGCCTGACAACTCGAAAATTGTATAGATACAAGTTTCTATTTTGGTGGTTCAAGAAAACATTAACTCAAGGAATTTGGTGCAACCCTTAACAGTTATATTGTAAGAACACTCATCATACAAAATGATGTAAACTGTCTGGCCATTCTGGAGCTGTAACGACAAGAACAAGGGGTAAAGGACCACTCACCTTCCAGCTTAAAAATCCAGCCTCGCCATTCGAACGTAGCCTGTTTCGAGCCCAATCTCCGCACCGAATCTTCCTTGATTTTCCCAGTTGCGAAACTCGAACTAAAACTACTCTTCTTTCTTGCCTTCTTCTCTATTCTCGTTTTTGCTCTAGTTTACCCCGTTGGAACACAGTTTTAAAATTTCACAGCTTAATATCTTGTTTTCCCTTTTTTCCTATATATACACTTGTATTTCTATCCCCGGAAATCACACAGCCGGTTAATATTTGAACTAGTACCCCTTGTGTAATAGTTGCTTCCCTCTAATCTTCGTCAGCTCCTGCTATTTTCGAAATTAGTTGATTTATTTGTAGCAATAGGAAGCTTTCATGTTGTCAGCTTGTGAAGTAAGAAGAAGTTTGGTGTTGACAGGTAGCCACAACCCTCTTGTCGGCTAAGAAACTTATCACCAATGTTAAAACAAGATAATCTAACTTCTCTAATATATTATATATGTATATATATATATATATATATATATGTTTAACTTATCTAATATTGCACACATATGTATATATATACACTACATGTTTATCTAAGTTTTCTTATATATATTAAGTTTTAATCTTTACAATTTTAATTAGTATTCAAATCAACATATATTATTAGTTAAAATCGTAGGATACTAGGTACTTCAATAATTAAATTTTGTGGTATTCTTAATATATGATCTATAATTAAATTTGGGCTGCACTCAAAATTATGTTATAAGAAAATACCGTACAAAATAAATTCATATACAAAATTTAATATTTTACAAGTAGTCGGAATTTCGGGGTTCTACATCCTTCCCTCCATAAAGAATTTGGTCTCCAAATTCTCTTCTTGAAATAGTCATGGGTAGTGTTTTCGCGTAACGTTTTGTGTTTCCCAAGTGGCTTCTTCTAGCTATCGTGGTTTTGCCACACTATTTTGACCAAAGGAATGCTTTTATTTCTCAATTCTGAACTTGACGATCTATAATTCGCAACGGTTTCTCCTCGTATGTCAAATTCTACATTACTTGAGGAATGTTGTCCTTGATTATGTGATATGGATCAGGATGATATTTCTTTAGCCTTGAGACATGAAAGACGTTGTGCATTCCCGCAAGTTTTGGCGGGAGCTCTAAACGATAAGCTACCATTCCTATTCTTTCAAGTATTTTAAAAGGGCCAATGTATCTGGGACTTAATTTCCCACCCTTCTTGGAATGAATCATACCCTTTCGTGGAGACAATCTCAGAAATACTTCGTCTCCAGTTGTAAACTCTAAATACTTTCTTCTTTAATCTGCGTAGCTTTTCTGGCGGCTTTGAGTTGTACGGATTCGTTCTCAGATTATTTGAACTTTGTCGATAGCTTCTTGCACTAGATCGAGTTTGGGAAACGGTGACGACGTAGTACTTTTCTTCTTAGGAGTCCATTTATCATCAATTTCCCAAGAACGGGTGACCTACATTTCCTTCTGTATAGAGCTTCATAAGGCGCCATCCCGATTGTTGCTTGATAACTGTTATTGTACATGAATTCTGCTAAGACCAGATGAGAATCCCAGTTTCTTTGAGAGTCTAATGCACATGCCCTTAGCATCTCTTCAAGTATTTGCAGGATACTCTCAGATTGTCCGTCAGTTTAAGGATGAACGACATTGTTGAAACTTAGTTTGGTTCCTGAAGCTTCATGTAGGCTTTTCTAGAATTGCGGTACGAATCTAGGATCTCTATCTGAGATAGTGTCAGTAGGTATACCATGTAATCTTAGAACTTCATCGATGTATATTTGAGCAAATTATGGAGACTATCTATTTTTTTCTAATTGGTAGAAAATGTGATGATTTTGCAAGTTTATCAATTATTACCCAAACTGCATCGTGACTATCTCTAGTTTGAGAAGAATTTGTGATGAAATCTATTGTTGTACTCTCATTTTCATCATGGTATATGCAGAGGTTGTAGAAGTCCAGATGGTTGTTGATATTCAACTTTCACCTGTTCACAAATTAAACACCTTGAAACGTCTTCAACAACTTGATTCTTCATATTTGAAACCAATAACGGGTGACAACTTCTAGGGAAAAACGACCAAAGTAGCTTGTTGCTCTTTCGTATACTCTAACTGAGGATATGCTATTCATTTTCTCTAACCAACGCTTGTCCTGATGTCATCTGTCTCGACTAGAAATTCGGGAGGGTCAAATCCTAAAAATTGCTCCATCATTTTATCGTGCGAGACCGATACTTGTTATCGAGTCTCTTGTTATTGGAGTTGATTTACTTGTTGCTACATAAACAACTGCGTATTGTTTCTAGGCTTGTGTCATTAAGTTGTCTCCAGCGATGGGTGGTTATGCTTGATGCGCTTCTGTTGTGAGAAACTAGCTCGCAATGGCATTGAGGTTCCTCTCGATGGTTCAATCGAGGTTTTCCTTATAAAGTCTATCAATCATCCATATTATTAAAATAAATAATATTAATCGACAAAAGTTAACACATAACATTAACTAAAATCAATTAGCTACAAGTAATCATCATTTTATACACAAAATATGACGATTACGTTCATGGTAATAATAGTATGTACAATAGATCATACTCTCTATCATGCTACTAATAGTCAGTACTAAAGTTTTATCAAGTAACATCTACTATGTAAATATATCACCCAGCCGATTCCGTATACAAAATTTATAAGTCCAATTCTGCTAAGGACCTATTCATTAGTCACATCACTATGTACATCATCATCCATTTTGTATATCCTACCCTTGATCCCCATTACTTCCTTGGGTTCCTCTTTAGGATTCTTCAGGATCATTTTCTGCTTCTTGATTGTGTTGTATTGGTCAAATTAACTAGTTATTAGGTCCTATTTCAACTCCAGGAATTTCACCCCCTAGACTAAAATATTGTGCTCGTATAGTAGCTAGGGTATGCTGATAAACCTCATAACACTTGCATGCCTAGTCAACAATTATAGGATTAATAATGATAAAAAGGAATACAACTTTCGTCAAGAAAGAGAGGTGCTACACTTTTTAATTAAGGTTATGCACAAGAAAAGAGTGAAAGAAAATTAATATATCAAATACCAAGTTACAAGAAAGGTTTGAAAACAACAAATCACTTGAAGAATGAGACAAAATATAAAGTAAGGTTAGCTAGAAGTTAGATGCAAATTCGATAAAAAGAACTAACACAGACAAGAATGACGATTTCCAAGAGATTAACAAAAGACTCAGATTCGAATTGGACTATTTCAAGAGTATATGTGTTTAACAGAACTTTACATTTAGAAGACAAACATCAAGCATATCGAATGACCAACAATTTCAGAAGCAAATGTTGATACCAAAAGTAAGGGGACGTGAAATTTAAAATTCACACAAATTCAAGAAAACTACAATCATGAATATGTAGATATAATTACATGATATATCAACACCAATAAGGAAAAAAATCTACACATTCATTGAAAAGGTTATGATGAAGGATCAAGATGTTGCTCCAATAAGCAATATCTCTCAACAGAAGAAGAGACGACGATTGAGATCTCGGTGATACAATAGACAAAGTCACTCTTGAGAGAATTCATAAAAATGATATTCTTCATAAGATAGCTATTATGGTGCCTAGAAGAAAGTTAAAATCAATAATCACTTGCTGAGATTAGTAATATCCACTAAACCAATTGAACGACTTGAAACATCATATGGGCAAAAATGCCTCAGTAGGGGGAAAATATGGAGGAAGAAAGGGACACGAGATAAAGGAAAGGAAATCTAAAAGACATGGGTATATATAAAGCATAAGAAATGAGCCATTTAGCCAGTAAGACACAAAGCAAGTTACAACATGAAGATGATTCAAGTTTCATTATGAATAGTTTTGTCGCGAATGAAAGCTAAGTATAGAACATGCAGAACAACAAACTTTGAACGAAAATGAATTTGCCAAGCAATTTGAAGGAAGTTCAGTTGGCTCCAAAGTATCTATAGTCTATCTTATGAGCTTGCAACGTGACACTATAACCTTAATTGCTGCACAAGTTTCTAATTATCTCCAAACGGTGGTAAGGTGTTATACTCTTAAAGATGAACTAGAGATCAAGGAAGTAGTAATATTAAGATAAATATGTAAATTCAGATGTTCTTTAGTATAGAAGATGCGCTTTTCATAAACCATACTCATACTAACCAATCAAACGCCAAGATTGCAAGTACCTACTCCTCAGTCTACAACAACATAAACACCTAAATTCTTCATTCCAACTCCTTTCTTATGGTCATGCAACCGTGGGAACCCAACTACAGGCCGAAGATCATATCGTGGGTCAGCTCGAGTGTATATATTTTTACACTCAAGCTCTGATACCATTACTGTCACGCCTAAAACTCACGAGGATATAAAAACTACAATCCATTTATGAGTCCAAACATCAAAATATAAATTGTTATTAAAAGCCAAAAGTATATATAGATATAACAACGAGAAACGCTGAGAATCAAAATATATTCCTAGGTCCAAGTAGTGAAATATACACATTAATTATTAAAGGCCAAAAGAATAACTCAATATAATTATAAGAAAACTAACCAAGTTTATGAAACCCTATAAGAGAAACTACTATTACAATCATTATTCTGGCCAACACACGTCATATATACATAGGGACATCGTCAAGACATCTAGCAAAATACTCCTGGAATTGGTACTAGCTAGTCAGATCAGGGATATCCCTCAACTACTTCGTTGTCGCCTGGATTATCGCCTGAAATATTTTTTTAGGAAAATATATACGTGAGGAAAAGAAACCTCTGTGAGTGGGTGCAGGTGTGCAGGTGTGACCTTTTAGAAAAGTTTAATTATTCTTTAGAAGTACAATCATTTCAATTCAATAGCACCATGCACTCAATCAATCTATAACACAATTAATTCAAATTTCACATTAACGGAAGGACCGTTCATTAACGGTATCTAATCCCCGTTCTCCCTTATCACTCTTTTATTGCGTTGGCGTAAAGCCTTACCCCCTTATTGCACCACACTACGGCACGACTCTCCACACTGGGGCTCGCGAAGCCTGGAGAAGTCATATTCCAGAATATACCGATCCTACGACCCACTTCAACCCTTGGAACACTCTGTCCTTAGGCGGTGGGATTTGGTTGTGGATAGCGAAGAACCTTTTAAGACCGCAGGCCCATGCCTGACCAGCCGAACTCAGCCCTATCCACACCACACTAGGGCCCGCCATTTACCAAATAAATCACAAACTAATACTCTTCAGGCAGGATAAGACTCTCAATGCAATGACCTTATTTTATAATTTATATTTTAAAATGATTCAGACACTAGAATTCATCCTTTGTATAGTAAAATTAATTTACTTCTTTTACCATAGATAAGATGAAAGAAAACAACACAGTAGCTCACCTCTTAAATATTTAATGGAAATTTATTTGTGCGATATGTTAATAAATTTATTTGCTACCTTACTTGAGTTAAGCAAATAAATGTTTAATAGATGCAAGTAGTCGAGAACTAAATTAAATGTAATTAGACGCCTTAAGCATGTTAATTTATATAAATTTTAGCATGGATTAGTAATAAGAAGTTATGTAAATATAATGTATGTTTATAATCCTGGTTGGCTTTAGAAATTACATTGCCTATTACAAGCACAAGATACATTTTGTGATCGTATATAAAAACATATATATTTTTAACTAACAGGTCTTGTGCAGTGGGAATAAAGAAATTATTCATGGTTCTTATAATCTGAATAGGGGTTATATTTTGTTTATTATATAAAATAGGTTTATTTTTAAAAGGTTTATAGTTGTCACCACATATAGCAAGATACCAACAAAGTCTTGGTTATAAATATGAAAGCTTCAGTTCAATGAAGCAACCATGATGAACATGAGCAATATCATGGTTTTTAAGCTACTATTTTAAAGAAACAGCAGCAAGATCCTAGTTATGGGATTTGACGCACGACATATGGAGAACGAAAAATATGTAACTTGGTTACCCAGGGGGGGAACCGGGAGAAATTCACAACTCTTCTCGGAAAGAAAAGTAAAAACAGAGGATAAAAGCTTTGGCCTGACAACTCGAAAATTGTATAGATACAAGTTTCTATTTTGGTGGTTCAAGAAAACATTAACTCAAGGAATTTGGTGCAACCCTTAACAGTTATATTGTAAGAACACTCATCATACAAAATGATGTAAACTGTCTGGCCATTCTGGAGCTGTAACGACAAGAACAAGGGGTAAAGGACCACTCACCTTCCAGCTTAAAAATCCAGCATCGCCATTCGAACGTAGCCTGTTTCGAGCCCAATCTCCGCACCGAATCTTCCTTGATTTTCCCAGTTGCGAAACTACTCTTCTTTCTTGCCTTCTTCTCTATTCTCGTTTTTGCTCTAGTTTACCCCGTTGGAACACAGTTTTAAAATTTCACAGCTTAATATCTTGTTTTCCCTTTTTTCCTATATATACACTTGTATTTCTATCCCCGGAAATCACACAGCCGGTTAATATTTGAACTAGTACCCCTTGTGTAATAGTTGCTTCCCTCTAATCTTCGTCAGCTCCTGCTATTTTCGAAATTAGTTGATTTATTTGTAGCAATAGGAAGCTTTCATGTTGTCAGCTTGTGAAGTAAGAAGAAGTTTGGTGTTGACAGGTAGCCACAACCCTCTTGTCGGCTAAGAAACTTATCACCAATGTTAAAACAAGATAATCTAACTTCTCTAATATATTATATATGTATATATATATATATATGTTTAACTTATCTAATATTGCACACATATATATATATATACACTACATGTTTATCTAAGTTTTCTTATATATATTAAGTTTTAATCTTTACAATTTTAATTAGTATTCAAATTAACATATATTATTAGTTAAAATCGTAGGATACTAGTTACTTCAATAATTAAATTTTGTGGTATTCTTAATATATGATCTATAATTAAATTTGGGCTGCACTCAAAATTATGTTATAAGAAGATACCATACAAAATAAATTCATATACAAAATTTAATATTTTACAAGTAGCCGGAATTTCGGGGTTCTACATAACCCTTTTGAGATTTTGAAATTTAGGAATTAAATTAGCTTCATGTAGAATTTGATACAGTGTGATGAGTTGGCTAGGTGCGAGATGAATTTAGTTTGATACAACATATTTGATGGGGAATTTTCCATGTATTGGATAATAATGTTGCACATGTGTTAAGCTTCATTGGTTTTTCATCGCGCTCCTTTCATAGTTTCATGTGTGGAAAGGACGTTTTCCTCTTTGGTTACGTCTGCATGTACTGGCTGATTTAAGTTAAGGGATAATTACAAAATTTGCCTTAGGTTTGGGCTAAATACAAAAAAACTCATAGATGTTTTGAAATTACAAAAAGCCCCATAAGATTTTATTATGTCTTAAATTAAATAAGGTAACTGCAATATTTCTATAATATCAGGTGGTATTTGAAATGTTTTGTTTTGCTTATGAAGGTTGAAATGTAAGACGAAATCAAACTTCAAAGAGAATTTTATAATTTTCAAAAATTTCTAGGTTTTGTTTTGTAATTATCTCAAACAGTTGTCCCTCAAGTTAATGCAAATTTCTTTTCCCTAAAATAATAGAGTATTAGAAAAACTTATATGATCTTGTGCAGTGCATTTCTTACAAAGACTAAAAATCCATTCATAAACGACCTGTAAGTCCAAGCGGCTACGATAATCTAGAGAGGGGTTAATAGATTATCTCCATTTTCTCGATTTAGCCCTCTTTTTCGAATCAAACAATCCAAGACAATAGTAAAGGTACGGGAAGTAAATAACACGCGTCGATTTGTAGAGGTTCAACCCACCTAGGGCCTAATCCTCTACCACCCCATTATCTCCGAGCTGGATTTCAAAAAGATTTTATTAATTACCACAATTAATACAACAACACCTTACAACACGTCTTTTGAGATTACCACAATCTCACTTGAAGATTACCACAATCCTCAATGGCACCTTGAGAAGATTGCCACAATCTTCCGACTTGAAAAATACCAAATTCTTCAACACCTAGAAGAGCACCACACTCTTCAGTAAGAAGATCACCACAATCTTCTTGCAACTATCACCTAGATCATCCAAGTGTGTTCTTACCACAAGAACACTCACAAGGATATCTTGTGTTGAATGATAACCCAAAAATTCAAGATTACAACTCAATAATGAATTATACAAATTTGAGTGCAAGTGTAATCAAGAAATAAGCCTAGACCTCAAGATGTGAAAGTGAAAGACCTTAGGCTATTACAACAAGAATAAGAACAATGAAGAACAAATATGTTTGCTTGAGTGTATCTTGTTGTGTTGTAGTTTTCTCTCTTTTTGTGTTGCTTCAATTCTTCATCTGTTTATAGAAGATGTCTTGAACATGATAGGCTCCTCCTAGGAGATTGAAATCTATAAAAAAATTGCAAGACAAATGAAGAATATAGTTGTTAGAAATCAACCCCATAAATTAGGGAAAAACTATCTGCTGCACAACGGTTAGAATTTTGCTGTCAAACATTAGGGCGACCGGTCACGCACTATTACAGAGTTGAAATTGAACTGGAAAACTAGTCTGCTGGGCCGGTCAGGGTGGGGTCCGACCGATCGACCCCCTAGGGGACCGGTCCAGGTCACAATTTTGTAATACAGGGAGATTACTTTCATCCCAGGTACCGGTCGACGGCACTGTCGACCGGTCGACCTTCTCAAAAATTCATCAGTCCCTTTTTCTGTTTCAAAACTCAACTCCAGGTATGGGTTGCCCTATAGGGCGACCGGTTGAGCACGAGACAAAAGTGTTATCCAATTTTTATCGAAAATAAACTTGAAGAAATTCTCCGAAAAATTAGTAGAAACAATTTAAATCATTTAGGAGTATTTGGACAACATTTAAAAACATTGTTTTGGTATAAAAATAAAATCATCAAAATCAAGATAAAAACATTTATCAAACACGACCAAGTCTTTTAAAAAATTAATTACGGAAAAAGAAAAGTGCTTGAACTCATGAAAAATTCAGGAGACCAAAAGAACACTCGGAATAAAATCTCCAAGCTAGTAGTAGAGCACCTTTCATAGTTTCATGTTGAAGATCACTTAAATGTATGCAAAAACTTATATAGGACAATCTTATGGGTCGCATCTTGTGAGACGGATCTCCCATATCCCATGTCCCAACCAAAGAGCCTGATGGCACTTTTATAAATATCAGACTAATAATCATGTGTGACGATAGTTAAAAAGTATTAGTTTCTGCGAAAAGTATACGTTTTCAAAGTAATTTTTGGGGGCGTTGCGAAGATAGACGACAATGATAGTATCATTAGAGGCGGTAACATTTTTGTAATATTAGATGGTGGTATAATATTACTTTATAATCGAAAAATATCATGTTTTATTAAAAGATGTGTCATTTTTTACTCTGAATAATATAGATGCTCAAGACAAAAAAATTGATATTATTTCATGAAAAGCGATATGCAGCCGTGTTTAAAAGTATGACTTTTTATTAACCAAAGTATCACTTTTATTCTAAAGTATATATTTTAAAACTATAGATATTAATACTACTCAAGTAATAGTTTTTACAATAAGTAGTAAGTAGTGCACACGAAAAGTATCAGTTTTTTCCATAGTTCCCCTTAATTTTGCCTTCTTGAACTCATTAGTCCTTATTGACATCCTTTCCATCTTTCCTTCATCCCTGCCGCCAATCAATACCTCAATCTCCCTCCGGCGAAAAGTGATACTTTTTGCAGTAAAATATAATACCATTCAGTTGTTGCTATTGTATTTTGTTCAGTAACTTAACCTTAAAAAAGGGCATATTATCAAAGGTATTATTTTTCCCGTGAAAGATTATACTTTTGTAGTAAAATGTTGAGTTGTTGCTATTGTATTCTATTCAATAATGGCTACTGGAAACAACAACCAATAATGTACCCAAATTTTCACCTTCCTTCATCAATGCATTGTTTTGATTATCATTCTCTATTGCAGATGAACAGTGCAAAATTTTATTATGTGGATTATAACTGATGATTTTTTCAAATATTGTATCAGTATATGAGTTACAACAATTCTTATACTCCTTTCTTCACATTGTCAAATCATCGAACACATTCGGGTTTAATATTAATAATTGTACCAGAAAATTGGCAAGCTATATAACTGGAGAATTTATATTTTTCACATAGTAATGTGTGTTTTATTAAAGACAAAGTGAGATAGATCGAGACTTTCAAAATTAATGTGACTGATTTGCACCTATGATGGAGTATCACTTTTTTGCCTAGAGTTGCAGAAATATATTCTGCATTTTCCTTCCAAGGCTCTCAGCAATGCTCCAGGTATTTTTTTTTTTTTTTTAAATTGAGAACAGGGTAAGGTTCTGCAAGTATGATGGATCTGGGTCGATGATTCATCTCACGGATTAGAGATCTGTGAGATGGTCCTATAAGAGACCCCTGTAAATTGTAAGGGATAATTGCAAAACTTACCCTCGAGGTTCGAGCTAAAAAATAAATAACCCAAAGGTTTTTAAAAATTGCAAATTCTCCTTAAGGTTTGATTATGTATTACACTTTATTTCTTTCATAAGTAAAAATACTTCAAACACCCTCTTTATATTTGTAAAAATATCACAGTTACCCATTTTATTTATGGCAGAATCAAACCACGTGTTATTTTTTATTTGTTTTGTAATTTTTTGAAGCTTCTCTAGATTTTTTTGTAATTGATAAATACCTCGGGCTCTTTTTTATAATTATCCTAATTTTACAAGACCAAAGACATATTGGTAAAGAAAATTGTAGTCAATATCACATATCAACCACATTAAAAGGCACCATCTCCTTTTAAATCCTTAGCTCCATTTGGATTGATGGATTTGGAGCTATGGATTTCAAATCCATAATAACAAATTCATTGAGCTTATTTGGATGATTTCATTTTACAATGGACTTCAAATCCTTAGCTAAGTTATTTATTGAGTCATTGTGGTGGATTCAAATTCATCTTATTTAGAGTTATTTAAAATATTTTTCCACAAATCCTCCCTTCAAATCCAAATCCATCAATCCAAATTCAGCCTCAAGGAAAATGATTGATTTTCGCAGAGGAGAACCCATTGCCGGAAACTTGGTTTTAATATAGTGGGCGTCGACCCAAATTTGACTAAATTTTGTGGTGGCCAAATATTTTATTCTGGAAGAATTAAACTGTAAATTGTTACTCTACATTCTAAGTAGATGTTCGTAGTATTTTTTATTTCTCAAAATCAAATTTTGGTGAGTGAAAAATTAATACACGATGTTGGCCAGACGAATGGCATTATGTAAAGGGAGTTGAAACTTGAAAGGCTTTAGCCTTGTCCCACATAGAAAATAAAGCTTTGTTTATCCTAGTGTAAATACTAGAAGGTGTTATAGGTTAGATATACTATAACACAAGTGGATGATCACTAATGGGCCTTAGGCCGGCCTAGGCTCTTTGGGACCCGGTTCAGGTTCAATTAGTTTTGTCACTCAAAAATAGGCTTGGCCAAGATGCAAATGACTGTTGGTCCTGATGTATCTGGATATTGGAGGTGTCCAGATTCATGCGTGCCTCTTGGAGTTTGTAACTCCTAGATAGTGGTCATAAGTGGATTGTAAGTCTTGGAAGTTACATTTGGTTATAATTGCCCATTTTCTATTATTAATCCCCTCCAAGAGTTGGGAATGACTGGATTATATAGGCTTAGTTTGCATTCAGATTCAAATAAGGAAAATAGGGAGAAAGAGTGAGAGTTAGAAGAATTCTGCAGAAAACCAATATGTCCAGTGGATGTTATCCCGAATGTATTTACATCTGTCATCACATCTCTTGCTGCATCTTCCTTTCTGCATTGTTTGAGTCCAGCAAACCAGTGTTCACACCATTTCTAGTTCGATGGAGCTTTTGTGTTAGTGGTGCTCCTTCACAAAAGACGTAAGATATTTTATCTTTGTGGACATTATGTCAAATCGTAAGTACTAGTCGGGACGTATTTGTCTTGCGAAATAGGTCTTCCTTGACTCGACTTTCAAGTTCTGTCAGATTCATCCTTTTGGAGTTAGAGTCCATTCAAGACTTGTAATAGTTAGGTTTTGCTTTTCATGTAATTTTATGTTTCTATTTTGTAAGCCATCAGGAAGACTTTCCCTTTGTAACCCACTGTAAATTTCAACAATCGCAAGACAAATATTGTACCTTCATGATGGCGAGGAGAAACAAAACCTTAGCTTGGGATGATCTGATAGAAGACCTTCCAGTGGTTGCTGGAATTGTATTTGTTGCTGAAAACGCATTGTGTATGAAGTATGAGGCTAGCATGATGATTTCATATGCCATAACTTTATCCTTAACGGACTTAGTGGTACAGTTTACTGTTTGTATTGTGTAGAACTGAGGATGTATTTCCAAAAAAAATTCATGGTTTGGAAAAGAAATACGAAATGAGGATGCAATTTTCAAAAGGTTCGTAATTTCTATGTTGTGGATTGTAAAATGTGTTATTCCAAAAATCCAAAAATGTGTTGAAACTAGTTTAAAAGTTTCAACTGCTCCTACATGGTATTCCTGTACAAGGGATGTCGTTTAACTGAAAATTTTCCAAATGGTTTGCATCATTTAGATGTTGTTACCATGTCGGAAAAAATTCAGAAATTCCTAAATGCATAACTAGATGGAAATTGGATTAGTTACTTTATTGTTCGATTGTAAATCGAAGAAAGCAATCAAAGGTCTGAATCTAAATCCAAGAAAATCTCGGTTGAGACTCGAGAAATATTTGTTGGCATATTTTTTAAGAATTCTAATGGATCCAGCAATTGTGGGGATACATGCTTTCTGTCACACTTTCGGCTTTAGAGCTACAGTTGCAGATTTAGATGTGACAAAAGATGTAATCTGAGATGTGGTAACATCTAAGGCAGATATTAAACCACAATTGCAGGAGGTGTTGGCAAAGGTGTTGTAACACCATAGGCAAACACATGAATAAGTTAAGGTCTGAGGTATTTCTAGAGGTGTAAAACCAGAGGCAAACTACGAACCAAATGAGGTATAAAATATTGCCAAAAATGTGATAACATTTGAGGCCACAATTGTTAAAAAAAGGTTCTAAAAGAATTATTAGAACAAGGTTCTGAAATTTGTTGGAACGGGGTTCTTATGTTATTGTTGGAACAATGTTCTAACAAAACAAAGAACAATAAACAACAATGAGATGTTGATGTAATGCCCATGAGTTGTGTAAGTTCTATGGTAATCTATTGTTAAACAAGGATATCATAATATGTGGGGGGAAATTGTTTTAAGAGCCAATCACATATTGAATAAAATACCACTTAAAAGGAAAGATAAGACTCATTACGATTTGTGGAAAAATCGTAAGGCTTCTTATAAGTACCATACAATATGGGGGTATTTGGCTAAGGTTGCAATACCCGAACCAACGCAAGTTAAAATCGGTCCTACGACAGTCGATTGTCTGTTTATAGGTTATACACTTAACAATAGTGCATATCGCTTTATGGTACATAAGTCAGAAAATCTGGAAATGATAGTTGGTACCATAATTGAATCGATGAATAATGTATTCTTTGAGAATATTTATCCTTATAGAGAAAGGATAGATGAAAGTTTAAAATAACAAATGTATTCAGATGTGACTGCAGATGGAATCACTGCATCTGGAACAGCTGCAGATGTGACTAAAAATGTTGCTGGGGATGTTGCTTTGGATGTTATAACATCTGGATTTGCATCTGGTACCACATCTGGGATAAGATTTGGTAGGACAATCAGTTCAACACCAAGTGGTGAATAACTAAGGTGAAGTAAGAGGACTAAGGTTGATAAGTCTTTTGGACCCGACTTCATAACATTTATCTTAGATGGTGAACTGAACTTAATTAAAGAGGCTCTAAGTAGTCCAGATGCTCCGCTGTGGCAAGAAGCTATCAATAGTGAAATTGAGTTTATTATGCAAAATCATACGTGGGAGTTGGTTGATCTCCCTGCTGGTCATAAACCTTATGTAAACGGATCCTAAAGAAGAAGATAAAGCAAATGGAGTTATTGATAAGTATAAAATTTGGCTTGTGGCTTAAGGCTTTAAACAAAAAAGAAGTGTATGATTTCTTTGACACCTATTCTATAGTAATGAGGATTGCATCTATTCGGGTGCTTCTCGTGATTGATGTTTTGCACAATCTTGAGATTCATTAGACGGATGTCAAGATGGCGTTTCTGAATGGAGAAATAGATGTGGAAATATACATGGAACAACTTGAAGGTGTTATTGCACCCGATCAAGAAAACAATATATGTAAGTTAATAAGATCATTAAAAAGGACTGAAACAAGCTCCGAAACAATGGCATCTTAAATTTAAAAATATAATGTTGTCAAATAGATTTAAAATCAATGATTGTTATAAATGCGTTTATATCAAATGGACATCAGAAGCATTTGTCATAGTTTGTTTGTACGCAGACGATTTATTAATCATGGCCAGTAGTCATGATTCTATCATGGACACTAAAATAATGTTAAAGAGGAACTTTGACATGAACTATATGGGAACTGCTGATGTGATCCTAGGGATAAAAATCAGCAGGATCCCAATGGGATTATTTTGTTACAATTCCACTATGTGAAGAAAGTGCTCAAAAAATTCAATACTTTTGACAGTTCACTGTCCAAAATGCCCATTGATTTAAGTGTATATATGGTTGCTAATAAAGCAGAAATAGTGGCTCAGATGGAATACTCATATATAATAGGTAGTCTGATGTACATCACAAACTGTACACGCCCAGACTTAGCCTATCCTGTAAATAAGTTAAGTAGGTTCATGAGCCATCAAAGCCATTATTGGAAAGCATTAACCAGGGTGTTAAAATACTTGAAGTATACCCAAGATTCTGGGCTATATTACTCGAGATATCCAGCTGTACTTGAAGGGTATAGTGATGTTAGTTAGATTTTGGATTCGAAAGATTCTTATTCAACTAGTGGATACATAGCTTCAATCAATCAATAATTCTCATGTTTGCAAGAACAACTGACATCACTTAGCTCCAATCACTCAGCAGTCGAGTCCATGACACAGATGAAGTTGGACTTTATCCTGCAAACCATTCAATTCCCTCTGTTGCTGATGCCAAAAAAGGGAATAATGAGTAGGTCCATCTGCAACATCTGGCACAGGCATTCCTCACATTTTATCCCAAATCCCGTCATCTATCTCATTGGAAGAGAAAAGCTGCATTAGTTGTGAAGAAATCAAGAGAGGAGCTTGTTGTTGTTAATCAAAGGCAAGAGGATATGATAAATTTACTAAGGCAACAATATGGTAGGCCACCAACAAGCTTAATCCCCAAGGAAAGAATAAATGAAGAGTTTGAAACTCTGGTATCAGAAGGATATTATAAGGGGATAACTCTAGCAGAAGCTTGGGACAGCTATTGGGACAAAGGCTTGGAGGGTATCGAGCTGACTAGAGACAAACCAACTAAAATTCAGCAGAGTACCTCCAGTAGCCAACAACAGAGTGGTGGTAGCCAAATGTCAAGATGAGGTAGCCAAGTCGGTGCTAGTGGGACATGAAGTGATGCAGGAAGAGGAAGCGGTAGAATTGAATCACTTTCCGGAGGGAGAGGCAGAACACAAGCAACCAACAAGAGGCTCCCCACTTGGAGAGGAAGTGGTTTTTCAGCTAACCTCATGAGAAGAACAGTTGCATACCGGATGGGACTTCAAGAACTTGAAAGAAGAAACAGAGGCAGAGGAGGTAGAAGATAGGGGGAAGCTGAGCCTATACAAATGTTATAACTTTACATTCAAATGTAAATACATATTGTAAGTGTAAGTGCCTGAAAGTTTTGTTAATAAAACATAGAGAAAAAACACTAAATCATCCAGATTATGCTTTTTTTTTGCACTTTGTCATGTAATTGATTTTGTTTACAGATTACCGTACAAACTACATAAGTTTGATAGTTTGTCCTACAACGACCATCGCGAGTAAAATATTCTCATAATATTCTTTCACATGCCCTCCATTTGAGGGCAAAACCCTTTTTACCTCAAATCTAAACAAAAGTTGTTACACTTTGCAATCTGAACTTCATTAAGAATTTCACTTTGTCATCAGAACTTTGCGTAATTACACTTTGCCATATCAATTTAAAAATATTATGTGTATATTCATGTACTTATATATTTTTCTTCAAATTTATCCACAAAATAATTAATTAATATTCACCTGGGTACAATATATTATTAATGATATTAGGGTTTATGATTTAGGATTTAGGCGAGTTTAGCCATTACTTATATTGATTTATTTTAGGATGGTTTTAGATATTTTTGAATTATTTTAAGGTTTAGAGTTTTTTTTTATATTAAACTCATCCCAATTTTCTAGGGTGATGTTACTTTACATAACTGCTTTTAATTCTTATTTCAATGTAACGTATTCAAAACTTGATTATAGTGTTTAGGAATTAATTATGTTTATCGTAAATTCACATAAATATAGACCCGACAAAACTTTTTTCCTTGTAAGATAACTTTGATCAATTTCCATACTACATCATATTGTTTCAAGTAACGCTTAAATTCAATATGTGTTTGGTGAGCAAACAAAAATCATAACTGCACCAAAAGTTCGGTACGCATCGGTGCATTAAATGTTGCACCAAAATAATCAGTTGGAGTCAATTTTTACTAAACCTTTTTTTAGTATTTCGGTAAATAAAAATTTTACAAAAATCAAATAGAAAAATAAATATTATAGTCATAATATAATATTTGTTTTTTACTTTAATTTTAGTAGGTAAATAATATATAATAATATCAAAATAAACAATATGTACAATAATATATACATAATAAATATAAAATAAATTTTGTATGTGCTTAATTTCTGGTTTCAGTTCGGTTTGCTCGGTTTACCGAGCTGTGAGCACCTCTAATAATTGGATGCATTTATATTTTTTTATATAAATTCAAGCAAAGTTGTAGAAAAGATTAATAAATTATAATTGTAATGGATTCGATTATTTTTACATTTAAAACGTTATATAAAATTTGCAAACATAATGTTTAAACTTATTATTACATGTTTTAAACTTATTTTTATCTTGTGTTTTGTATTAAGAAAGATATAAATAAATTCATATAAACATATTATTTTTAAAAATTAAAATTTATATGGTAAAGTGAAATTACGCAAATTTCAGATGGAAAAATAAAATTATTTAGAATTTTAGACAACGATAATTTTGCCCTTACGTGGAGGGCAGGTGCCAGAATATTTGAAGAATATTCCACCGGAGATAAATGATGTATGGCAAAGTGCAAAACTTGTGTAGTTTGTATGATAAAGTGTACAAAAATATAGTTCGCATGGTAAAGTGTAAAAACACATATAGTTTAGGGAGTTTAGTGTTTTTTCTTCTAAAACAAATCTTTTCATATTAAATTATTACTTTCAGGACACAGATGTAACAGTTTAATATTCATCAAAAAGGGGGAAATTATTAGGAGATATATTGTATAGATTTTGATAATGCTTAATAAAATAATTTCTACACTTTTAATTGATAGAATATAGGTTGACTCAAAATCAGCCAAGTAGAATTGCAGAAGACCTGCTGAAGAAGACATTAGAAGATGAGCAGTTTCTTTGTGAGAATTCAGCTGATTCGCAGCTCTGTAAGTTGTCAAAAGACACTCAACAGAGTATGCCAGTCAAGTCTCTTAGAAAATTGACAGCAGAGTACATCAGAAAACTCTCTCAGAAGATTGAATTATCACTCTCAAAGGGGCAAAGCAGATTAAAGAAGTCAATCAAAGAAGTCTGTTGCACTGTGTTCATGGAAGATATACTTCAAATATCAGACGAAGTACGATGTTTTGACCATAAACGCGCAAGACATTTATGAAGGCAATGAGGTTCAACCTATAAGAAGTGTACAGAGTCTGCCATTTTCAGAAAGCTGCAGAAAGCATAAGAATACAAGGAAAGATCAATACCAAAGATGCAAGAAAAGACAAGTCAACTGTCTAAGGGTGGAATTTAAGTTTTGTCTATTTCTTCAACGAACATGATTCAAATCTTCACTATAAAAGGTGAGGATTTGTCATAGAGAAAAAAAAGAGACACAAGTCACAAAAGATTCAATACTATGATCAAGCAAGAATTAAAAAATCTCTCTCAATCTGCAATCCTCAAGCTTCATCAAGAACATTTCATCCAACACACCTTGTGAAAGATTGAAGATATTATTCAGTTGAAGAGAAACTTTGTGAAAATAAAATCGGGGTCTACACTACCTTTGATTGAATGAGTGTAGTGAGGTTATAGTTGAACCAAGAGTCTGATCTGTAGGAGGGCTGTGTGAACAAATTCTGCAAGTTCATAGAGCTAAAGTAACTAAGCAGTTGTCTGGTAAATAGTTGGGTCTGTATTGTAGCTGGCAGTGTGATCAAGGATACTAGGTTTGTATCACTTTGTAACTAAAATAACTTGTTACTTACTGGATTCCTCCTAAAATAAGAGAAAAGTGGAGTAGAGAAATTACCCCATTCTCGAACCACTATAAATATTGTGTCTTTACATTCTTGCACTTATATTTCTGCTTTTCATATTCTATTATTTATTTGCTATCCAAACTGTTATATAACTCTCGAAAAACACTAAATGTTGATTAAAAAAACTTAAAAGGGTGTAAGTCTTCCGCTGACTTAAAAGAAAACTGGTTTTATAAGTTGTTGTTATTCTTCAGGTGAGTTACTCTATCAACATCTTTTTCAAGAGAACTATTGAGTGGTTAATTCTACTGCTGAATCTCAACCCAGCTGTCGGAGGACTTAGTTGATTTCTTAAAACTCTAATTTACAAAATCAAAAAACTATAAAGTCTATTCAACTCCCCCTTGTAGGCTTCATCTAACACCCCTTGGGACCTAAACTTATGCCTCCACCGGCCGCTACTCTTACGGCTTTGTTTTTACTTATCTCTTTCTTTCGAGCTATATGCCATTGGTTTTCTCCTCTTGGGCTTTTACCTCTTAGGCTTCAGGTCCGAGATAGGCTTGTGCTTTTGTCCCAAACCCAGACTATTCCTTTTTCAATAGAAGAAATCTCGAATTGGGCACTTGTTATTTAATGTAGGAAAATAGTATGTGTACATTATTTCTTATTGATATTATATTTTAAGATGGTCAATGTTCCATGGGTGTCGGAGTGGCATGCCATCCATGTTGCTCGTGTACCCCATTCGATAGTGCCCAATCTATTCTGTAAAGATCTTCACAGTTTGGGCCAATCTCTCATATGTTGGCCTATTTCATGCTATTTAGAACCTTTCTCGGGACAAAATCCTCGGCCTGGTACTTTCTCATTCAGACTTGAGAGTTGTGGTATCCAGCGCTTCTTTGCTTGTATACTACATTTCTCAAGTCTGAATCTCCATTTTCTCTTCGAGAAGATCTAATTTAGCCCTAAAGGTTTGCTTATTTGTGATATCATTATGATTTGCCTCTCTCCATATAGGTACCTCATTTTTGACCATGAATACTCTCTTGGTTCCGTAGGACAACAAGAATGGGGTCTCGTCTGCAATTGTCCTTGTGGTTGTTCTGTACGACCACAGGACTCTAGGGAGATCTTTTTCCCACGATCCTTTTAACCCTCTCAGCTTTTCTTTCAGGGTGTACCTAATGATTTTGTTAATGGTCTCAACCTAACCATTGCACTTGGGATGATATAAGGTGGAGAAGTATTTCTTCATTATGTAGTTGGAGAAGAAAGAGGTGAAACACATGTTGTTAAGTTATTTGCCATTGTCCAACACTATTGAATATGGAAGGCCAAATGTGCATACAATTAACTTCTAAACAATATCAATCATCCGTCATGTTTTGATTTTTGCTAGTAGCTCTGCCTCCGCCCACTTTGTGAAATAATCAGCAGTCATTATGTCATACTTGAATCCACCTTTTCTAATTGGCACCGGATTTATCAAGTTTATTACTTATTTGGAAAAGACCAAGGCTCATCCCCAAGGTGATCTCCCCTGGTGGACTTTATATGATTGGGGCACACCTCTGACATCTATCGCACTTCCTGGAAAATTTGATGTCATTTCTCTTCAGACACAGCTAGAAGTATCCCTGTCTGATAAATTTAAAAGTTATGGCTTGTTCGTCCGTATGGTTCCCCAAACTCATTTGTGGACTCCTTACACTGCTTGGTCGGCTTCAACTTCGTCAAGACATCTTAGTTCATGGATAGAAATTCACCTCTTGTACAACACCTTATTGACTAGTGTATACTACGATGACTTGATTATGAGAGTCTAGGCTTCATTCAAGTCGGCTGGAGACGCCCTAGTCTTCAAGAATTCAAATATGAGTTGTAGGTCCCAAGGGGTGTGAGTAAGGTTTAGAAGGGAGGGTTGAATAAACCTTACCAACTTTTCGATTTTAGTTCTTTTAAATATAACAGATTTAACACAAACAGCTAAGTCCTTGAGGGATAGCTAAGTTGGTTATTCAGCAGAGTTAGCCACTCAACAGACTCGATAGAGCTGTTGATAGAATAACTCAACTGTTTAACCTGAACCTTAACTTGGTTGTGTTGGTTTTATCAGCGGAAGACTTAACACCCTTTGATTTGTTTTAAACTTGTTTTAACACTTGATTTTAGCACTTGGTTATTAATCAGTTGGATAGCAAATAAGTTTAACATCAAATAAAAAGTTAATATGCAGAAATATAAAAGTGCTGAAAAATAAATGACATAGTTAATTTTATAGAGGTTCGAAGATGGGATAATTCTTCTAGTCCTCTTTACTCCAACTTCTGGAAGAATCCACTATGTAAAAGATTTGTTTACAAAGTGGGCAACAGTCTAGAGACAGCCTTGATCACACAGCTGGCTTCTCTTCCGACTCAGCTTCTTCACAGGGCAGCTGCCATGCTACTTCAGCTCACTTTCTCAAGCTCTTGGATTTGATCACGAAGCCCTCCAATAACTTGATACTGGTTCGACCTTGAACCTTCCTACAATCCTCCTTGGATAGTAGACCCCTTTTGATTCTGCAAAAGTTTCCTCTTCAACAGTTTGAAGTTGTCTTTCCTTCACAGCTTGAGTTGGATCGATTTCCTTCGAATTTCAGGCTTGAGGATTAGCTTGAATATCTTTGAGAATATTTTCAGGTTAATAGTTCGAATAATACTTGCTTGCTCGTGGTTCATGTAACCTTTTCTCAATGAATTTCCTCAGTCTTTTATAGTAAACTTTCAAAAATCTGCCCGTTGAAGAGATAAGCTGATTTTCAAAAGTCACTTGTGTTCGTTGGCTTGTCTTTTCTTGGTCCTCAATCTTGATATGTAGACCTTTCCTCGTATTAATTAAATGTGCAGCTTTTCAGGTTCTGTCATGAGGTGCAGTGCTTCCCATTGGTTTATTCCTTTTGCACGCTTCTGGGACAAGCACTTTAAGACCTTACAACATGGAAGTATTACTTATTTAAGTAATGTCCTTGACTTCTGTGCAACGGATTCATTTCAGTTAACTTCTCTTGGCTGCTGCCTTTTTCCCCAGGTGACTTGAGTCTGTTCCAATCATTGGAAGACTCATCTGTCACTTCAACTTGAGACTTGGCTTCTTGAGTTGACTTTGACTGATTCTTTACACATTTGTTCCTCAGCTGATACACCTTCAGTCGAGTTCTTGATCTTCTATCTTGGCCATACTCAGTTGTTTCACAGCGGAGTCTTCACTTCAGTCTTCAGTTGACTTCTTGTACTTCTAGGCATAGCTGACTTGACTCAGCTTTTCCAGCCCTATCTATTACAATGAAAATTACAAGGAAAATGGGGTGTCAACTTTCTAGTTTAAGTTTTACATGGCATTCATCAAAATCTATAAAATAAAACTCCCAACAATTTCCCATTTTTTGATGATGCCAAAACTTAAAACATTAAACAAAATATAAACATCAAAGATACATACAGACATTGCAGTAACAAAGAATGCTATGCATAGAATCAATCATTTTATTGATCATAGCATTCTTGTCCTTTACACAGCTGTTTACATTTAGTATCAGAGCATTCTATATCAAAGCAAAAAAAAGACATCTATGCTAGGATATAAATACAGAGTGAAAAATTACAGAACACTTCACTAAGTATACAGATGACTTACAAAAATGTATTTACATAAGTAAAATACCTGAAGGGTTCACATCAATACTTCATCGCCTTCGCACGCCTCCTCCTTCTTCCTCTTCAGCTCTGTCAAAGTCATCAGTTCTTTTTCTCTTTCTTTCTTCTTCCTCAGCTTTCTTCTTTTTCTCATACGCTCTTTTCGCTGCATCATCCTTCCTCTTCCTCTCGAGCCATAGCTAAGTTTGTCTTTTGTTTTCCTCTTCCTGTTTTTTCAAGGCTTCAGCATTCCTCATTGCCACCTCTAGATTCGCCACTTCATCATAGCCAGCCCAGTAGAGCCTCCCCTTATTTCTGGGATCCACATATTCGATGTTCTTGGGTATTGGACGAGGTCGAAAGCCTCTTCCTCCACCACTTCTTCCTCCTCCTCTGGGTGTGTACTGTACAGGAGTCTTTTTCTTACCAGCTGAATGGCTGCTGGTAGTCTACTGCTTATCAGCTTCTTCGCACAATTTAAAACCCTTCTCCCAATACAGATCCCAGGCTTAGGCTAGTGACATATTTTGGAAATAGCCTTCGGATACGAGCGTCTTGAATTCTTCAACTGATCTTGGCTCGATTCCGTTGTCAGGAATAACATCTTGATCCTTCCCTGCCGGAATGCCGTCGTATTGTTTCAATACTTCTTCGATGTAGGCATTCGTCTTCTTGTCGAACTCTACAATCCCTGCTTCTACGATTTGCCTTTTCTCCAATATTGGCACAGCAGAGTGTTCGATCGGCAGAGTCACTGGAAGTTTGCCGATAATTGAGGCCGTAACATGACCCTGCTGAGGGGTTTCAGCAATCATTAATGTCAAGTCCTTCAAAAGTTCCCCCTCAGCTGCTTTTCCCTTGTTCTTCTCAGCTACCGTCATCTTGGCTTCAGACTCTTTCAACTTTTCTTGTTTTAAACTCCTTAGGGATTCCTCTTCCCCCTATTTGGCATCATCAGAGGAAAGAGGGACCCCAAGGAACATGCCTGCGAGAATAAAGTTGAGTCTGCTGAGCGTGGAATTCTGTTTGGAGTCTGTTGCTGCGTAAGCTGTCCGAAATTCTAAACGAGTGGCTTTGGACTCGGTTGCCACCAATTTCATTTCAGCCATGAGAAGGTTGAATTTTGCATTCATAGTCTCCTCAAGTCGCAGAACTTCTTTTCTCTGAAATTCACGCAGTAGCTCCATTTCTGTTTTGTGAGAGGCATGCAACCTCTCAATATATTCTTGCATTTTGTGCATGTTCGAAGTGTTGTCAGCGCTCCAAACAAGTATTTTATTGTATAACGCCTTAAAATAGTAAACTTGCTCGTATCGCATGGCACTCTGCTGTTGAGACCATTCCCTGATCCTTACCACTATCCCTCTCAAATCTGCTGTGAGGGTGGCATCTTTATTGTCTAGTCGTAAGTCTAGTGAGGTTTGGTGTCGTTCGATCTTCTCAATCTCTTCACAGATTTTCTTGAAGACTTCTTGAATTTCAGCTGTCCTACTTGATTCAGCTGCCGGCCATTCTGCATCGAAGTCAAAATTCACTGGTACAATAGAGTCGGTAGGGATTATGGGATCTTCTCGTACAGTGAATCGCTGTTTCTCTTTAGCGATTTCTTCCTCTAGCTCAGGCAATTCGATAGAAAAGGGAAATACTTGTTCAAAAGCATCATCTAGCACATATGGGATTGTTTGTGTGGTTTGTGCCTATGATGTTTCTGGTGGAGTCGTTACTGTTGCAGCTGTGGGAGCCTGCGTAGATGACTCGGTTTCAGCTGGAGCGTTTGGAATGTGTTGTCCAGTTAACTGAGCCTCAGCTATCTTAACAGCTTCTTCGGTCTCAGTAGATTTCTCTAAATGAATTACCAAATCCTCTGTTGCATCATCAGCGTCATCGGATGATGATGAAACTTGGGGGCTTGGTTCATCATCGAAATTGAATGTTTGACAAGCAGCTTTGTAACTCGACTGACTCGTATTCTTGAGAACATCCTCAGCTGGGTCCTTTTGATGTGCAACGGGTGTGGACTCAGCTTCATCTTCAGACCCCAGAAATGATATGTTAGGATTCTCCTGGGAGTCATGAAGTGCACTTATCTCCTTCTCAGACTCAGCGCTTTGAACAAGAGGAATGTTCTGGATCTCTTGAGCTTTACCCAGGGAGGTCTCAACTTCCCTTGGGCCTTCAATACCTCCAGCAGTCTCAACTGCAACGAGGCCTTCAATATTCCCTTAAACAGTCGCAGCTGTCTTAGGGTCTTCAGCATTGGCATCCATAGGAGTCTCAACCCCTTGGATTGCACTTTCATTGCCCAGAGTGTTAACTCCTAGGGCATTTCCATCATGTGCCTCGACTGCAAGAATAGTGTCATTAGCCTTCATAGCAGTTGACATTTCAGCTGGGACAGACTCAACAGTCCGAGCTTCGTCAATGTCACTCTGTTGTAGTTCTTTCGCAGTTTCCGCTTTGCCACCTTTTTTCAGTATAGAGTCATCTGCAACATCCTCCGACCTTGTTGCGGTGGAGTAAGTTTCCCCCTCAGCTGGCACACCAGCTGAGTAATTGATCATGGGATCACTCTTCTCCAGACTCGCAGCTTCTTCCATTGAGTACTCAACCACTGGGGCAGGTGGTAAAACACCTTCAGTAGGGGTTGGCTCAACTTGGGTGCCCAAGGTCTCACTTTCATTGCCAATTCCCTTGGACCCATCCTCCAACTATACCGGGGACGTAGCTGCAGTGATGTCTGTGGCAATCTGCTACACTACTCCCAAAGGGTCTATTTGCAGGAGAGATTGTGAGGACTCTCCTGGTCCTTCAAGTAATTGTTGCTCATGCATTAGCCTAGAATCCCGTAGAGCTTGCTGCACGTCTGACTTCTCCATTGCATCAACGGGATCCATATTTTCATCACTCTCTGAGAACACATCCAAATGAGGGTGAGTGTGTTCTAGAGTTCCAGTAAACGTGCATATCTTGGTCTTTTCTAATGCACGGGCCTCCTCTTCAGCTTTGTCTTTCTCATCCACCTTCATGATGCAGAGGAGATCCAGGCAGTTGTCTTCGTCGAGGACCTGTTTGACAATATTAACGCCCAAAATACGGAGCAATTCTTCCTCTTCTTCAATGTACTCAGCCTTAGTGAACTGCACCCTTGAGTGATCAAGCTTCCATGCTCTCCATTCCCTAAGACGTCTCTGGATATCTGGATATAGAGGAGAGTACATAATGATATCATCATCATCATGTTCATCTTCTTCTCCTCCTTTTTCTAGAATATAAGGTAAGTCATGTTGCTCTTTTCCTTCAGCAGCATCAGTAGTAGGTGGAGAGACAACTTTTTCAACAGGATGTTCAGTTGTCTCAGCTGCTTCACTTCCCTCAGCTGTCTGACACCCAACTGAGTCTTCAGTAGGCCTCTGCTGATCACCCTCAGCAGACTTGGCTTGATCATCAATCACTTCAGGAGACTGCACTTCCTGAGTTTCAGCAGTCTCGGATGCTTTCTCCAGCAGAGTGGCTGATTCAGTTGTCTTCTCCAATTCAGAGTTTCTTACCAATATCCTTTTTCTCTTGGGTAGTAGAGGAACCTATTCTTCTGTGTTTGCTGGTTCCTGGAAGGAGAATGCTTGCGCGGCTGCCTTCCTAGGCTTGGCAGTGCGCTTCTTCTTTTTGATGGCAGGAGAAAGAGTATGATGTTCCTCCTCTCCCTCGGCTGCAGGGGCATGTGCATCCTTTTTCTTAGCTGCAGGGGCAACCTTCTTCTTCGCAGCTGCAGGGGCAGCTTTTTTCTTAAGAAGAGGGGTAGCAGTTGTGTCATCGGGTTCAGTTGATTCCCCCTCACTTGTATCCGCTTTCTTTGCATGGGCTCTCTTCTGGGCTCCAGAGAGGTTCGCCCTGAACATCTTCTTGTTGACATGGAAGGGTTTTCCATGTCGAAGGGGAATGCTCTTCACTTCCATCAAGTGGCCAATCACCAGGCCATATCCAAGAGATCCTCCAAAGGATCCGTCTTCCTTGAACGATTTATTCACAACATTTTGGCAGAGTCTGCTATACACGAACTCAGCCCAGTTGACTTTCTCGCCCTGCATGATTGCAGCCATGACGATCAGCTTAGTCTTGGACAGATTAAAGCTTCCAAACTTTATGTCTACACACTTGGAGACGACATCCATCAACTTATGATAGTCGTCCTTTAGAAATTTCTTCTCAGCTGTGTAGACCACCTTAGCAGCACACTCCGGTTTGGCTACCTCTCTCCATGCAACAGCCAAATCAACATAAGCTTCACTAATCTCCTTCATGCCTTCAGATGGCAACAAGCAGTGCTCCGCAAGGTCTTTAGCATTTATCATAATGTCCTTGCGGTGGACAGAAGACTTGATCCCTTCGTCCTGCACTTCGGTGTTAACATAGAACTGCGCTACCTCCTCGAGATAGGTATGTGAGTATTCCAAAGTCAGAAAAGCCTTGAGACCTGACTTTTCTAGCATTTTAGCGATTTTCTTAACAAGGGTTTCATCGGAACCCTGCTTCACCATGCCTTCGAAATCCACTGACGATCTTGAGTGGATTTGCTTCGATAACTTGACGAAATCAAACTTAGGAGCCATTTTCAGAGATTTTTACCGATTAAAACTTGACGAACTTGCTTGAGGACACTTAGGGTTTGCGAGAGAGAAAAAGCTTGCTTTCTTTTTGCTTGAAGATGAACAGTTTTCGAATGAGAGAGAGAAAGCTGAAAAAGAATGGATATATAAGGGTTATGAAAGGGCATGTCTTAGGTTTTTGAATTTTTGATCAAAATCAACTGCTCAGATTTAGCACGTCAAACTGCATTTAATGTGGCATCATTTATATCCAATCATATGCTTACTGTGCAGCTTTTGACTGTACCCGTCATTATTATGCTGACGTCATCGTTAAAAACATTCCCGCTCATTAAAAACGACTTTGTTTTTGTCACTCAGCTCATAAATGACTCAGCTTATATCAAAAATGACTTAACTCTGCTTCTCTTCTTTCATTCAGTGACTCAGCTGTCAGCTAACCCGATACAGCTGACTTTCCGACATAGTTGTTTCACATGGTTGATTCGTGAAACTTGTTCTATTTTCATCTTCTCATCTTCCATCTCTTCTGGTTGAGTCTTCTGAGTGTCAACTCAACTCAATTAACCCTAGCGCATTCTTAAGCTCTTCAAATCTTGACTCACATAGAGGTTTAGTGAATATATCAGCTAGCTGCTTATCAGTTGAGATGTATTCCAAAGTGATGTCTTTCTTTTCAACATGATCTCTTATGAAATGATATCTGATATCAATGTTCTTTGTTCTTGAATGCAACACAAGATTCTGAGTGATTGCAATAGCACTTGTGTTATCACACATAATTGGAATCACTTTTTCTTCAATCTCATAATCTCTTAGCTGCTGTCTCATCCATAAGACTTGGGGACAAATGACTTCCCCGACTATGTACTCTGCTTGGTGTGGATGTGGTTATTGAGTTTTTTTCTTGCTAAACCAGGAAACCAATTTATTTCAAGCATTTGACATGTACCGAAGTACTCTTCTTCCGTCAACTCTACATCCAAAGATAGTCGAGTCCGAATAACCAATAAGCTTGAATCCACCTTCCTTTGGATACCATAAGCCAACTTCCTGGCATCCCTTCAAATATCTTAGGATTCTCTTAGCTGCAGTCATGTGGCTTTCCTTTGATACCATAAGCCACCCAGCATCGCACGGGGGCCTCATAGTTGTATACTTTTCATTTGTATTATTAATGCATGTTTAGTATATACATGTTGCATACATAGTATATGCTTGTTGCATGTATACTATATCAAAATTGCAAAGTCATACGATTTTCTAGGTGCATATTTATTACTTTGTCACTGCATTTTTACTACTGTATGTTTGCATAGTTAGTACATCAGTCTTGCATAATTAGTAGATTATGAAGAATGGTGCCCTTTGTATTGGAGGAGTTTTTTTTAATTCTAATGGCTCCTATTTTTTCGGTAACATTAAGTAACCCTTATCATTTTCTATTTTGGCAACAAATAATTAATAAATAGGCAGCGGTTAATTAAAATTAACTAATGGGTAGGATTTGTCCATGTAGACTCACCCTATAAATTGGTGTCTACATATATATATTCAAATACGTAGGCAAATTGTCCTATGATACCAAACAAAAATCTAACCGTCCTTTGGGTTTGCACCAATTTCACTAGGCTCCATTAGCCCCCCCAACAAGCGTGGCTCAAGCAACAACATGAAGCGCGAGAGCTGCGAACACGATTTCTTAAAGGAAGGCATAGCTGATCCATCAAACAACGGTGGCCATTTGAAAGCGCACTCTCTCACCTCCAAATTAGCTTCACGAGCATGGCGGTTTCCTTTCTCCGAATCCCGGTTTCCCCATGGTGGTTAACCCCATTAACGACAAACCGCCGCTTCAAGAACCTCAACAACTACAAGCCCTTGAAAGTAATTATCCTCCGCGTCTCCACTTCACCTTACGCCGCCGCCACTACCCAAGTCAGCCCTTCGGAGACAGCACTCAAATGGGAACCTTTTCGCAAGAAGAAAGTCGTAATGCGCGTCGGTTATGTCGGTTCTGATTACCGAGGTCTGCTTTTCATCTGTTTTATTTCATTCATTATTGTTGTTTATTCTTGTAGAACTCCATTTTCTGTTTTGTTTTTGGTTTTCCTTTTTCTGCCTCATGGATTTTGTTCTAATGTTGTGGCAGGTCTGCAAATTCAAAGAGATGAACATGCATTGTCCAGTGAGTCTTCTTCTTTCTCCCTCCTTTTAATTTCATTTTTTTTTTATAATTTTGTTTAATTTATTAATTTGTCGGAACCACGACCACCCTTCTTTTCTTTTTATTGGTTAATGAGGCTCTGTATTGGTTAGAAGCGACCTAGGAATGAAAAAACTTAATGTGATTTTGTTTCTGTTTAGTAATTTGGATTAAAGACTTAAGTAAATAATGTACTAAATATTTCTTTGATGGAGTGCTATTAAATCTTTGTTTCCCTCCGCCATTGCTAAAGATGCAGATTACAGGATAAGTTTTTCTTTGTGGACGGTTTACAAGGGGTTTGTTTGTTTCCAGATGAAACACCACCATTATTAGTTTTCCATCTGATCCATTTCTTTTGCCAGCAAACCATTGTGTTCTTTTGCTTCGTGTTCTCAACATAGAACTACTACTTGATGACTATGACTTGTTTGCTAGATACCACTGGATGCAAGATATGATTTCCTTTCCTTAGTTGTTGTATGGTCATTGATCTGTCTGTTAATATATTGCATGGAAAGTGATTCATTAAACTTTGTTTTAAAAATAGAGCATCAATTTGATTTTGATCTATTGGCATGCACAGATGCTCATATGCTCGAATTCCCTGCCCTTGCAACAACAACAAAGTTATCGACTGTGTTGAATTTCACATGAGTCAAGCTAAAACTAAAAAGGATTTTGCTAAAAGCACCTTATATTTGTTGTGTAGCCATTGAAGGTGAACTAGAAAAAGCTATTTTTAAAGCTGGTGGAATTAGAGATAGCAATTATGGTGATTTGCACAAAATTGGGTGGGCCAGAAGTAGCCGGACCGATAAAGGGGTAAGCTACATAGTCATTATCATATGTCTTCTAAATCAGCTTTCTGGCATATTTATCGCTATGCAACGTATTTTTTTTATCAGACTTCATATTTCTAATGCGTTCAGGTTCATTCGTTGGCGACCATGATATCTTTAAAATTGGAGATTCCAGAATTTGCTTGGGACAATGATCCAAATGGCTTTGCTCTTGCAAGTTACATTAATTCTTATCTTCCTGAAAACATTAGAGTTTTCAGCATCTTACCTTCACAAAGGTATAGTCTCTCACACACACACACACATGTCAGCTGAAAGAAGAAAAGTTGAAAAACACTTTTGCCTAAAATCTAGTAGTAAATATTTAAAACTTTTTCTTTTTGATAATTGAAATGAACTCATCTGTAGAGCCAACTGTTCAAGGAAGATTTGCTAATTAAGCCTCCGTTAATGCTCTTGAAGACTAATGCGTATCAAATTCTATTTGCTAATTCAGTGTGATTACTTGCTGCCTTGCCCTCTTTGGTTATTTAATTACAGGCGGATAAATAGTTAGTTAAGAGTTGTCTATAGCTTCTCCGTTCCTCTTACCATTGATTTTGAATGTTTAATCATATTCATCATTATGGAAAAAAATTATAAAAAACTATTTTACTAGTTACATATTTTGGTATAAGAGCAAGGTAGAAATACCGAAAAACTAAAAACATTCAAACAGAGTTAAGTTTTGTAGTCCATTTTCTTGCCTTATTTCTGTGCTCCCACCTACCCTAATAGAAATTTACCGACACATGAGTTATGTGCAGAATCCTTTTTGTGAGGCATAAATTCAATCTAGAAGCAGAACAACACAACTCCCATAGGGGATGACAACTGAGCAGATATGAGGCAGGGGCAGGGCATCTACTCCTACACCATGACATTGCAAATAAATCCATGTTTGATACCTTATGCTGCCCATCATTGGGCTCAGATTTTTAGCTCCTTCCTTTTTTTGGGTTTTGAGATTGCTGTGTGGTTTACAGTAAAAATATGTTGAAATCTGGCCACCAGATAACATTCGATGCCCATGATACCCGGTCACGCATATACATATCCAACATTTTGGGGTATAATCTGAGGCTTGATGATCCATAAGGTGTGCTTTGGGCTGATCAAGGTACTGATGAGTAGTATCCAATGGTATGTTAGTGAGAGGACAAAAACAAGAAGGGAAGAGGAGAGAATGGGATACAAGGGAAGTATTCGGTGACGTACACCATTTTAACGCCCCTTCTTGATTGCTGCACCCTTCATATAAAGTAGCCCATTGCTGGGATAAAATTAATGTATCGTGAAGATCGTACGAGTTTTAACTCGCACATTTCCTTCTAGACAAGCAACATATATCTAAAATAGGATGCTACCTAGAAATTTCTTTCAAGGTCATCTTAGGATGCCTATGATTACAACTTAGTGAATGACTACCTTATATGAACACTTAATTTGTAGATCAAACACATCTAAAATTCATGTCCTTAACGCCCCTTCACGTGCAATATAGGCTCTTGCACATGTAGAATTCTCCTAGAGTAGCATGTGTCATTTAGTATCCCAGAAGGTTGCCATCAGTTTGAATCAATGATACTGTAAAGGCCGTCTTACGCAATATTATTAGCTGAGAATTATGAAATGGTGTCGTGTTTCGGATAAGAAACCAGTAAATGATAGTTGCATTAATTAATATATTATTACTGCAAATGCTTGGTCACTGCTGGTTAGCCTTCCATGTAAGATGCTGAAGTCCTTTGAGAGTAGATGATAACAGTGATTAGAACAACACTTTTAAGTTTGATAATAACATGCAAGGATTCATTAAAGGAGCAGTGATGAAACATGTAATGATAGATGTCTAGGTGAAAACATAAGAAGAATGCTTTGATGCTGTGGGAGCACTTTAATAAACCTTTAGCTCAAATGCAATTTCAGCAGTTAAAAGCCAGCCATTGATGGTGAGGAGAACTTGGCTCTGGTGAGTGGATTGCCATCCCTAAGTTTGATGAAATTGCTAAGGGGTCTTTCCAGCTCTAAGCTATTCTATAATGTCCCTTTCAAATATTGATGAAATTATTATCTTGCCAAGTCCATGGATATAGTGATCATATAGCTATGAAGATGTATAAGGATGGCCTAGAACTCTAAAATATATGGATGACTTTTGGTAGGTCATGTGAACAACAATTATAGAAATGAGGAGAGCAGAATTACTTTTACTAAAGATGGCATCCGCTATTGAATTTGCTCCCTCGATGGATTACAGAACAAATGGTGGGTAACAATTAAAATAGTCGAAGACAGTGTCCATTTCTGCTGCTATGCTGATTAGGAACCTAATAAGTCTGTCGAGAAACAAGGATGGTAAGGATCAGGTGGTGTAGTTTGGTTGAAACTGAAACTGAATGTCAAGCTCCCACCAGGAGAGAACTAGTGTGAGAACAGTTGGAAGGCCTATTGGCTCATGGCTCTTTCCGCAATTTATTGTGATTAATTAATTATGTTGTGTAAAGATAACTCTAGTGTTTCTTTTTTTTTTCAAGAAAAAAAACCCTTTAATACTGAATCTTTAAGTCGGTCATAGCATGTTGGTTTTGCAACATACACTGGTGTTTTTCATTTGTGTAAATACTTATTAGTAGGTTGTACCTGTGGCCTATTTTTCGTTTCTAAGAGAAAAGGGGTAAGATTGTGCCCCTCAGGTCTCCCTAAAACCATACAAAACAAGTTCTCTTCGAAATGGTTGCATGCACTTTCTCTCATTCATCTTTAAAACCAGCCCTGCCAGTCACACTCTTCCTGGAAAAGAAAGAAGAAAAAGCACCAACCAATAAGTGACTCATGTGACATGCAATGCATACTTTACGATATATGTTCACTGTAACAACATTACAGATCACTATGTGCGATGAAAACTTTGGATGCAGTTGCTATTTTGTCTATATTATACACCATCAATGTATCTTTCACTGTGTTATGATTTTTTCTGTTGGTTGATTTACATTGTAAAAAGCAATTAATACTTCTCCTGCTATTGCATCTTTTCGTGCATTAAATTTGAGAGTTTCATATGCTTCATCTTGTTTCCATCTTAATGTTTGCTTACTTTATTTTCAGGAGTTTTGATGCCCGGAGGGAATGTAGTATCCGCAAATATTCTTATCTTCTTCCTGCTGAAATTATTGGAGTAAAAGAGAATTTTACGGCTGGTGAAGTAGATAATCATTTATCAGATTTCAATGATATCTTGAACACTTTTGAGGTATGTTTAATGCTTAGAAGAGCTGTCCGTATAAGTCATAATATGCTATTTTGTTTTTGTAAGGCCATCCCGTTAACGCAAAAGATGGACCTTCTTCGTCACCATATTATGGGTTAGTAGCTAGGAAATTTATATTAGTATTCAGATCTGCGTAAATTATAATCATATGACTTCACCGATACAATATTATCTGAAAAGAGAAATAAAAATTCACTTTTATCAACTAGTTTGTGCCACTGGGTGGTGTTTCAGGGAGAACATCCATTTCACAATTATACAGTTCGAGCTAAATACAGAAAACAGCCAAGAGTCTCTTCGGGAAATGGTTCTGTATCAAAGAGGGTGATGTCATCTATTGTGCAAAGTGTCTCTGAGTCAGAGGGAAGTGATGCCGAAGATATTCATGAATCTAATGAATCTTTAGCTATAGGGACGGGGGAGAACTCTCTTTTGTCCAGCTCAGACAGTACTTCAGCTGAAGTATTTGATGCACATGAAGACAATTTGAAGGAAGAAAATCGCACTATACCTGTTCTTGCGCGGTGGTTACATGAACCTGATGAGAAGGACAAACTTAGTGCTTCACATTTCAGAAAGATTTTTCAGTGTTGTTGTGGAAAGTTGGAGCAGTTGTCTGGTGTGAATTACGTAGAAATATCCATTTGTGGAGAGTCATTCATGTTGCATCAGGTAACTGTTTTTTTTCTTTTTTTTTATTATTATTTTTTATTTTCATTCAATGGCCCTACTTATCTTTGTTATCTTTTATTAGTTGATATTGTGTCTTTAGCTTACAAATTTTGATGCAACTGAGACAGCGCAATTCACATAAACTAAGTCATTCATATAAACTAAGAGGGTATTTGACTGAGCTTATAAGCTCTTCAAAACATCTTTTGAGAACTAAGTTCTCTAAAAGTGTTAGGTAAATTTTTTCTAAAAAGATCTTATAAGCTCCCAAAACAAGATGATAGAAGCTTATAAGCTCCTTTTAATAAAGGTGGGGGATCCCACCTTATTTTCAAAATAAAATCTTATTTTAACAACCTTCTTTCACTTTGACCATTTTAATTACAAAAATGTTATTACTAACATCTTATAAGCTCTTTCATCTTATTTTATTCAAACATTTCAACCACTTATTTTTAAAATAAGATCTAACATCTTATAAGCTCTAAAAACATCTTATATGATGTAGGAGCTTGTTAGATCTTTTAAATAAGCTTAGCCAAATACCCTCTAAATCATTCATTTGAAGCACTACTTAATAATGATCAAGAAGTATTTTTGTGGATTCAAGGTGTTTTTGTGCATTTGATGGCTAGGATTAGGTCGTTGTACTTGTGCTTAACTTTTTATTACATACAATCAGATACGCAAAATGGTAGGGACTGCAATTGCAATAAAGCGCAATTTACTTCCAAGAGATATTTTGAAGTTATCCCTGTCCAAGTTCTCCCGGATTGTCGTACCTCTTGCCCCGTCTGAAGTCCTGATTTTAAGGGGCAACAATTTTGTTATCAGAAAACGACCTGGCAACATAATAAGGCCAGAAATGCTGACATTGGTTGAATCGGAAGAAATCCTGAAGTTGGTTGATGATTTTTATTATTCCGTGATGTTGCCTCAGTTGTCTACGTTTTTAGACCCTTTAAGGCCCCCCTGGAAGGACTGGGTAGAAATATTGGACGCAAACACTAGTATCCCTGAATCACAACTAAATGAAGTCCGAATTGCTTGGAAGTTGTGGAAAGAGGAGTTCGACAGTCGGAAAAAAATGGCAGTGTAATCGTCGAAGGTATGTCAAATTGTTATTTGAGATTAAAACTTATGATATATTTAGGGGATGATGAAAAAAACCTGAGGTTTAGGGTAATTACAAAAGAAAATCCAAAGAAGTTTCAAAATTACGGAAACCCCATTGAGGTTTAATTCCATTTTACATTTTGCCCAATAGTTGACCTAATGAAATTTGCCGATGTCATCAATTTTTTTACCGTTATATCCCTCAACTTTTCTAAATTCTAAATATTACAAATAGCCAGAATGTAACACGAAAAGTTTGGGTTATATTTAGAAAAAAGTTGAGGGATGTAATTGTAAAGTATTTGGCGACGTCAGAAGATTCCGTCAGTTCAACTAACGGTTGGGGTAAAAATGGAAGACGAAATCAAACCTTGAGGGGTTTATTTAATTTTGGAAACTTCTCTCGGTTGTTTTGTAATTGCTCTAAACATCGGGTTTTTTTAATTATTTAATTCCACTTTTTATGAACATGCTTATTTTTGTTACCAAGTTTCCTTTTACTTTACGCACTTGAGCACATTGAGGGTATCTAATAATAAACTTTTTATACATGCCTATAGACATCAAGACCATTAGATGCTCTGAATCAAACTTTATGAGGACCAGAAGGCTGTCTACCTAAGGTATGCCTTACTGTCTTTAGAAGGATTTTTTCTTGTTTTCAACACGACTCGATCTGTTTATAGCATAGTAAGCTAAATCTGGAAACTAAAAGTGTTGACTACTTAAATCTTTAGTTTATGTAGGGAGAATTCTAGAAAAAGAAAGCAAGAAAATAACTGGAAGAGTTCAATATGAGACCTTCTTATATCGAAATTGGTTTGTGACTTCAGCTGGTAGATAGATGACTAGTCAGAGTTCTTATGTATCACCATATGAAAGATGGTATGCAAAATTTTGTTCATCACATTCACATTGATGTTTCTTGTACGAACTTAAAAGCATTTACTGCATGTTTTAATTGGCCAAACTTGATGTGCTGCCTATGTTTGGTTTCATTATCAATTTTCTAAAATAAAAAGTAAATAATACCACACATTTTCAATAAATTTGCCACCAAAACACGAACTTTTGTAGCCAAGATAGTTTCAAATGTCCTAATAATTACATTTCAAGGTACATTTTCGAAGTGAAATAAAAACAACACTAAATTGTCCTCTACGTGTTGTATATATTTCTCGAATAGTGGGTAATGGAGTATGTTCATGAAAACGAAATCGAATTTTGTATAGGCTAGGCACATCTTAAAGATGTTTTCTTTAAGGTATTAATTCCTCCCACTATGGTGTAAATGGTTCTCAAGGAATTAACCTCCAGGATACAAAGCCTATTTCACAAAATTTCCAAGATTACACTTCTTAGAATTTTTAGGAGCATCAATCACAAGTTGTAAAATAACAATATATAGTAGAAAGTGGAAAGAAATAAAACTCTTAGGAAAATTAAGAATTGATTTTTCCATCACTTTTTTTTCATCTTTCATGATTCTCTATAGAATAACTTGAAGTTATTTATAGATTTTCAAGAGTTACGTTGAACAGACGCGTCCCTTCTCAACGGATGGAAGTTTTTCATCTAAAGATTGCATCTATTCATTGCAATCCTCCCAATGGATGTCTTTACATGAAAAGACACACCTTTTCATCTCATAATATTTGTTTTTCATATTATTTATTTCTTTCCTCCTTTCATATATTATATAAAATATAATATATAATATGCATAAATGAATGTCTAGCTAAATGATGCTATGACATGTGATGCAATAAATGCAATACACTATATTATATGTAAATATACAACAATCCCCCACTAATTTACATATAATATATAAAAATAAATACAACTTGTTTTACACAGTGAATACCCATAAAGTGGACGAGCCTTTAACTTTATGGTTGAATATGTAACGCTAGGAAAACATATTCTCACTATGTACGATTCATGCTCCTTTTTATTCTTGGCAGCACCTTTATAATGGGCCTTGTGCTGAATCCTGGTTTCACAAGCACTCTAGGATTTTACCGAGTAATCCATAAGAAGCGGCCTCTCACTTCTCTACTTGTATAGGTAGACTTATCAAGAATGTCCATAACTCATTCCACGATGCTATAAGTCTATTAAGGATTGTAAATCCAACCTACTCTTGTTATGGTAAGTAAAGTGCATAGATCAGATACGAGACTTTCAAAATAGTGTCACCCCCACTATTTTAAGTTATGCACTTGAAATGTATCCAAGTTTCCATTTCGCCAATGTCTAATATTGAATTGCCTTTTTAACTCTCATACATAAGGTGACAAATGTGTGACTTGTACCTTAAGATAGAGTTGGTTTCAATCAAGACATTATTATGATCGGTAAGAGTCTCATATCTCTCATGATCTTTGTGATCCTTTCACCAAATAAGTATTTTTTGTTAGTGGATCAACTAACACATAACTCGTAGGGAGATACTTGAGTACAATCTTCCCTTTCTTAATCATACTTCTCATATGATTATACCTCATAGCAATATGTTTACTATGGTTTCCCTCATTCTTTGTATTTTATATAACAACTTGATTATCACAATACAAAGTAGTAGGACCCTTTTTAGGATCTATTCAAGGAATCTTTCTAAGAAATCTTCCAAGCCACACAATGTATTTACTCGCAGCAAACATTGTTATATGCTCAGATTCCATAGAAGATAAAACAACACAAGTTTGTCTTTTAGATGCCCAAGCAACTATGGAACCATTAGTCCCAAGCAACTAATGCACTACCAATAGTGAACAACACACCACTAGTCGATTTATAATTAGCCATACCAGTTGCTCAATTTGCATCACTATAATACTCTCCAGAGTAACTTTAATAAAAACACAATTTTCTACTTTGCTACTCTTAAAATCAAACTAGTTGAACAATGTATGAACAACCTCTCAGTTAAACTTTATTTAGAAATAAAGTCTACAAACTAAATTAGGCTCAAAATATAATTTTAATTAGGTCCAACAATCCAATTTAGACTTAAAATAAAATTAACACTGAACAACAACTTATGTCCAATTACAGATTATTAACAAGAAACACCTTAAGTAATGGTTTAAACACATAAAATCCCAAACAATATATATTTGTAAATCTGCCACAATGAAACTTTTAATTCCAGATAAAACCAAAATAAGGCTGAATTACTTCCAACCCAGAATTTCCACAAATTTAAGATTAGCCTCAAATCTGTAATATATGCACCAAAAGGTTTTCTCAAAAATGGCCTGAACTGTAAATGGGTCACATATAAAAGCCACAAACAAATTATTAACTTGTAAATGGGTCACATATAAAATTCTGATTTCAAAAAAACCCCAATTCAAGACTAAACTACCATAGAACCCATAGTTTCTACAAATTTCATATTAGCCCCAAATACACAAATTTTTGTACCAAAAAACCATCTCCCTCATCAAATCAAACCCGTCACTTTCAGGCTTATCACCATCTTCTTAATTAAACCAAAAACCCATCACCGTCTAAAGCCCGTCAGCCACGCCACAAATTTGCATGACGGCAACCGCCGGCCAACCACCGAAACGGACAACATTTACTCTTCCTTTCTCGTGGTCGAGTGACGCGACTGAAGTCCGCCACGCCGCTACCGTCGTCAGTCGCTATGTGAAGAGAGCCATAGCCTCCTCGACACTTCTCCATGACTGGCGCGGAGTCGAGCAGTTTCAGATGGCGACTTGGCCACCACACATGAGGGGCTGTCCATTCGCCGCCTGCTCAAGCGGGTTTCGAATCGGTGGTTCGCTGGTTTGAGAAGGACCAGATTGAGGGTTTCGAATTCAATTTTCTGTATTTGTCCCTTTTCCCTTTTTCTTTTTAAATAATAAATAATAACAAATCAGAATATAAAGAGAGGCATTTGTTCTGAAACTCGTGAGTAAGTGTTCTGGATAAAGAATGACAAACAATTCAAACTTTAAAACTCCTAGCATGTTTTATTTTTTAATAAATCAGTAAGAAACAATCTGATATCCGAAATCAAAAACATAATCTTGAGGTTTCAGATTTCTTCATTCAATCAGAAAACCCAAGAACATCAAAACTGATATCCTTTTTCTTTTTTTTTTTTTCTCTTTTAATCCGAATACCCAAATGCAGATTAACACGTAAAACTCAGAAGCATTATCATCGAAAATTCCAGATTATTCAATCAAAAGCAAAAATTGAGTCAGGAATTTCAATCGCATGTAACACTAAAGAAATTCAGTTTTAAAAAATTCAACCAAAAAACAATACGCTCAAGCGTACCTCTGAAACCACATATAATTCTGAATTGTCTGGCATGTGATTCAACCCATCCTTCTAACTTGAGACTTGTTACAACATGGATCAACACACCCATATATAGCTATAACACCAGTCACCAAGGAGTCTGCACTTTGATGACACATCAACTCAACATATGTTGTTCGTTGTGGAACAAACACTCCTCTTTGTCGATCAAGATCTGATCTCAAATCTTCCAACGAATTTGAGCATCCAACATATACCATACTCCATTGTAGAAATATTTAATACCTTAAAATTGTTGTATATATTTCTCGAATAGTGGGTAATGGAGTATGTTCATGAAAACGAAATCGAATTTTGTATAGGCTAGACACATCTTAAAGATGTTTTCTTTAAGGTATTAATTCCTCCCACTATGGTGTAAATGGTTCTCAAGGAATTAACCTCCAGGATACAAAGTTTATTTCACAAAAATTCCAAGATTACACTTCTTAGAATTTTTAGGAGCATCAATCACAAGTTGTAAAATAACAATATATAGTAGAAAGTGGAAAGAAATAAAACTCTTAGGAAAATTAAGAATTGATTTTTCCATCACTTTTTTTTCATCTTTCATGATTCTCTATAGAATAACTTGAAGTTATTTATAGATTTTCAAGGGTTACGTTGAACAGACGCGTCCCTTCTCAACGGATGGAAGTTTTTCATCTAAAGGTTGCATCTATTCATTGCAATCCTCCCAATGGATGTCTTTACATGAAAATACACACCTTTTCATCTCATAATATTTGTTTTCCATATTATTTATTTCTTTCCTCCTTTCATATATTATATAAAATATAATATATAATATGCATAAATGAATGTCTAGCTAAATGATGCTATGACATGTGATGCAATAAATGCAATACACTATATTATATGTAAATATACAACACTACGTATTTGCGATACTTTTTTCCAATTTGATTTCCTACAAGATACCCCAAAAAGATCAAGTTTAGCATTGATTTTGTCTCTTCGTAAAATTGCAACTATATGTGCTCCAACGAGAAAGTTTTTTTTTTTTTTTTGGCTAGTTGAGATGGCTGCCATGGATTAAAATTGAGACTATAAAATAGCAAAAAGCACTTGTGTCGTCGCAATGATTAACAATAAATAACTTGATACAAAGAGTTATTAATTTCCTTCCAAAAAAAAAGTTGATAATTGGGTAAAAGGTGCATCACCCTCCTAATTTTACACCTTTTGGGACATAACGCAACAAAAAAGTAATAAATAAACACATTACCTCCTAAATTTGGTATACTTTGATGGAATAAGATCTCATGTTCCACTTTTTCTATTCCACTCTTTATTTCATACATTGGATGAATAACAAGTGTACAATTGTGATATCATCTTGTACACGTGTCACTTATCCGATGTAATGGAATATGAGTGGAATAGGAAATGTGGAATAAGAAATTTCAATCCTAATTTGAGCACTTCACAAGTCACTAGAAAAAACGAAAGTGTCTCCAGGTAAGAATTATAGGAGTAATCTCTCCATGTCCCTCTTGTCCCATCTCAACGTACGAAATCGACAGTGACATGTCAAAAAAAAAAAAGAAAAGCGAAAACGAAAAACGTAAAAGAACGATAAATGTTGATTACTAATAGAGTATTTGATGAAGTCCACACGACCAAGAACCGAGATTATATGGGTTAAGCAAAGAAATCTTAGCAACTCCCTATAGCAACAAGACGAGTTTGTGATTGCTAATAAAAGTTTCGGCTTTCTCAAATGATATTAGACATTTTAGTATAATTAATATATCACCCGTACGATGCACAAAGTGTAATATAATAAAGTACTATTGTATAATTTTAATATTAAAAAATTGATATATTATATGAATGGTAATGGATTGAGACATGGCGGATATCTCAAGGCCCATGTTTGCCATGTCCATTGAACTGGGGAATGGTTGGAGGATGATATGTTTTGACCCGAACAAAATAATTTAAAATTTATTAAATTATTATTATTGTTATGCTAATTAAATATATTTTTCACAAAATATTATGTTAAATATCCAACAATAGACTAAAAATTTAGAAAAATAAAGAAAATAAATTGATTATATATATGAAGCAAGTTTTTTTTTGAATAAATGCGAAATATTATAAAAATAAAAATAGAGTTGTCCTGATCACAGGCTGATCAGGTAACCAAATATAAGCTTGGAAATAATGTTATAAACGAAAAGGTTCCTGGAAAAACTGTCAAGATCAAAATGGTCACAAGCCGACCACATGGCTGAATGGTTGGGGCCTCGTTAAAACCTCCCAATGTAAAATCCATCCTTGTGGGAAAAACCCTTGAAAGGGAAAAGAGTACCTCCCCAGGAAATAAACAGGCGCCCAGAAAATGGGAAAAGAAACCTGAAGCACTGTCGCACTAAGTAACAAACCTATAGTTGGATTGGCCAATATAGTCATTAGTGAGATAATGCAGAAGCTCTGCGGGTGGGACGCCCCACCATGTGCCTCCCTCCGTCTTCTTGCTCAGCATGTCTGCAACCCAATTGCCTTCCCGAAAAATGTGTGAGACTACGAGATCTATGGATGCGAGAAGGTGAAGTGTGTGGCGCCAATAGCTGAGATGACGCCACGGGACTACCGTCGGTCTTTTCTCCAGCAAGTTCACCACATACGACGAGTCCGACTCAAGCCAAAGTTTTGTCCAACCCTTAGCAAAAGCATACTGAATTGCCCACATTGCTGCTATCAATTCAGCTTCAAACGCATAGCCTGAACCACAATGATGAACAAAGCACCCTCGAAAGAAACCTCTACAGTTCCGAAAGACTCCTGAAGCAGTGAGAGTGCCCGGCGCTCCTGATGCACTTCCATCCGTATTAACCTTGATCCAACCCGGGAGTGGTTTTTGCCAGTTAACCTCCACAATATTTGGTTCCTTTCTAGCCCTTCCTGGAACACGCAGATTGCGCAGGATAAACAGGTCTTGCTGGTCGTTGTGCATGCATCCCCGATCCAATGGTGATGATTTTACAATGAGTACTCGAAGGCGAATAATAGACGCATCCAAAGTCCATACTTTGTTGTGAAAAACCAGTTCGTTGCGGATATGCCATATGAGCCATATGCAAGAGATTATAGCTATACGCCAAAGGAAAGCAACTTGATCGCTGAAATGGAAATTCATTGAAGCTATAAGCCTCAAAAGGTTGAACCTTGAATGAATCAAAGATCCAACGCCAGAAAACTCCTGCAAAGACACAAGAGACAAATAAATGGTCAACCGATTCTGCTGAATCTCGACAAAGAACACAAACCGAAGGGCTAGTGAAACTTCCCCGAGCTTGTAGTAAGTCCACGACAGCCAGCCGGTTGTGAATAGCACGCCACGCCACCACCGATCTCCATTCCGGGATGTGTTGCGACCAAATCCAGGATCCCCACTTGACTATGGGATTATGGGGACGGATGTGATTATATGTTGCCTTCGATGTGACCGATCCATCATCAGAGTTCGACCAGACGCGAGTATCTCTGGAATCCGGCGCTATAGGGACGCGAACTATAGCCCGGACCAGATCCAGATAAGCCTCCACAAACGAGAAGGTAAAGTGCCAGGTTCCGTCATAAAAATAGTCCGAAATGCGCTGATGAAATAAGTATCTATAGTCTCTGGGATGCAATTGCATGCGCTATAGGATAGCCCAGCCAATTATCAATCCAAAATAATACCTCGGAATTGGCCCCTGGGATCCAACGAGAGTCCTCCAAGCATGACGTAATGCTAGGTTTAATACCAGTCCAAATAGAAGAAGGAAGAAATGACTGTCGGATCGCCCCATCCCTTAAAAAGTAACGGCGCCTCAGGATTCTGAACACCACCGAATTCGAGTGCGCGACCTTCCAACCCAATTTCATCAAGAAAGCCATGTTAGCCACCACAATCGAGCGGACGCCCAGGCCCCATTCATTCCTAGGCGTACAAAACACTTCTTCCAATTAACCACCACCTTTCCCTTAGTATTCACATCCCCCGTCCAGATGAAATTACACATGGCCCTCTCCATTTGCTTGAGCAGGGTAACGGGCCATTTGTAAACCATAATGGTGTGCACAAAAGAACTAGTAATCACCGAATTGACAAGACAAACTCTACCGGCAAGGGAAAGAGAAGAACCTTTCTATCTTCCGAATTTGAGGATAATCTTATCAAAGACGGGTTGTAAGGCTGCAACCTTAGGAGCACCCTTGAAGATGGGGGCGCAGGGTATCTTTGTGGGGAGCGTCCCTTGCAGTATCCCCATGATATTTTGCACCCTCCGACGGACATAAGAAGAAACCATCGAACCAAAGTAAACCTTAGATTTTTGTGGACTAAACACTTGACCCGAGATATCTGCATAAAGAGTGAGAATCTGAAGAAGAACACGGGCATTGGTTGAAGAAGCCCCACACATAATAACAATATCATCCACGTATAAGATGGATGGTGGAAATGTAATACCCCTGGGCGCTGTGAACAGAGATAAGCGAGACTGTTCCACCGCCACTTCAATAAACCGACTTAGGACTTCTTCCGCAATGCAAAACAATAATGGGGATAAAGGATCCCCATGTCTGACTCCTCGAAAATAGGGAAAGTAACCTACTGGCGTCCCATTTAACAACACTAATATCCTGGACGACCGAAGAACAACATCTACCCAATGAACAAAAACCTCTGAGAAACCAAAGCGGCGCAAGACGTGAAGTAAGAAATCCCACCCGGTGTGTCAAACGCCTTTCGGATATCCACTTTCAAGATCATATTCGAATTCGTGCGGCCGCAAGACGTTGAACCCGAGAGACCATGGCGATACAATCATGAATCGCTTCCCGGGATAAACCCAAATGCGTCGGAGATAAATAGGCAAAGTAATAAACAAGCCCAAACGTAGCCAATATTTTCTAGATGATTTTAAACAAAAATTGCTCATAACAATAAGGCGAAAGTTTTCAATGACATTAACATCCTTAGTCTTTGGGATGAGGGCCATAAAGCTGACATTCAAACCCAGAGGTAGTGACGAATTACTGAAGAAAAATCGAACAGCAGCAAGAACCTCTACCGAGATAACATCCCAGAAATGGCGATAGAAAATCCCATTGAACCCGTCTGGCCCCGGAGAACTATCTGAATCCATGTCAAAAACCGCCTCCTTAATCTCTAAACCAGGAATACCATTTTTGTAAGGATTGCATTGTCCCCGCGCCCCCCACCTGGCGAAATGACTGGTCAATTAAAGAGTAATCCGAAGCGGAATCCCCGGTGTCCGCAAAGAGCTCCTTATAGAAAGAACTGATATGATTCCTAAAGACCGCTGTATCATCCGTGTAGCTGCCGTCCACCATAAGCCCCTGGATCCCCGTGCACCCCGTACGAATCTAGGTACGCCGATGAAAAAATGTCGTATTATGATCCCCGTCCTTAAGCCACGCAGAACGGGTCTTTTGCTTAAGGAATTCGGATTGTAATTGCAGCGTCTAAGAGAGCCTCAGTTGGGCGTCTAGCTCCTTATCCCGGAGGGCAGCGGAATAACCCAAAGTCTCAGTGTCTGCCTGAATCTGACGAACTTGCTCCATCTAGAATTCCACCCTACGGTTAATGTCCCCAAACAATTCTCTATTTCAGTCTTTGATAACCTGTCGCAACCGTTTGAGCTTCCCCATGACACGCAACAAGGGGTTGGGCGTGTCGCATGGATAAACCCAAGAAGTGGTAACCAAATCCCGGAATGAATGATGATGAACCCACATACGCCGAAAAACGGAAGGAAGGCCCCTATTAAGTGAAGAAGAACAAGAAACCAAAATGGGGTGGTGATCGGATCAACACGTGGAAGAACTAAGCCCTTGACACCTTGCCAAAAAGAGAAAAATTGGCAACTGGCAAGTGCTCGGTCCAACTTAGCCTAAAGTAAAGATAGAGGCCCGCGGGGGAAGCACCAAGTAAATGAATTCCCTGTAGTCGGCACCGCAAACAAACCAGCATCCTCCATGAAGTCCCTGAAATCTTGACAAGAGTCTTGGGAAAGAGTATTATTGCGCGAGCGCTCATGATGCCCCAAAACCGCGTTAAAATCCCCAACAATGAACAGATCAGTAAGACCCAAATTCCTCAAATCCAACCAAAGTGCACGTCGTGCAATGTAATCACATAAACCATGAGCAAAAGCAACATGAAAAACCAAAGAACCAAATTGAACTTGCAACACAATACATTGGTTAGAAGACCAGACCTGATTAAGTATTGACATAGTTGAATCGCGAAAAACCCAAATATCTGCCCGACCATTATCCGAAAGTTTTGAGTCACGAAAGTCAAACCCAAGCTATGCTAATAAGAATCAAAAATTGCCGAAATGTCAACCTTGGGCTCACAGATAGCCAATATAGAAGGTTTATGCTTTTGACATAAAGCCTTAAGAACATTACGAGATGCAATGTTCCCAATCCCCCGGATGTTCCAGAAGATGCAATTCACTGAGACGGTGGGGAGGTGGCGCCCGTGACGATCGCACGGTAAAAATAGGCGTGTGGTGCGTAGCGGAGTCTGACGATTGAGAATGACCCACTTCATCTGCATAATCTGCCCATCTCTTGGAAGCTGCAAAGTTCATCTCGTGTGGCTCTGAGCTCTCCGGTTCGATAGTAACTTCATGAACATGGGGCGATGGCCCCGACGTAACTTTCCGGAGCATACTATCTTTAGCCGAATCCAAAGAGTTGTCCCAAAAATCACGGCTCAGAGCACGAATAGGCTTTCCCAAAGGATACTGAACCGTAATAGGCATAATGGTGGAGATCGTTCCCGTATTGGAAGTAGTGGCCTTGGGAGATGGCTCCCTAGTTGGATACTGGGCCTGGTAATCTGCGGATTGCTGATCCTGGGAGTCGACTGACCCAAGATCCTCAAAGGTGTTACCAAGATGAATGTCCGTAGAGCAAGTGACTATTGCGCGAGGGGGGGATACTGCGCGCATAGCCGAACCCGTCTTTCCTATTGAGTCATCAACGGTCTTGCCCTTGTCCTGCTGAACAGGACGATAAACTCTACGAACCCTAGAATGCCCTCGCTGCACTGAAGTATGGCGAATAGTAGGTGCCCATGAGCGTCCCTGGGCTGGTGATGCATTTAGAGCGGGATTACCCGCATTGTTAAGACGGCAGGAAGCTGTCGAATGTCCCGTAATAGTACACCTCGAACAAAACTCAGGGAGTTTCTCATAAGTGACTGAAACAAAGGAGCACTTGCCAGTGCGTCAACCATGATGTGATCCTCCAACGGCTTACAGAGATCGAGATCCACCAGAACCCGAACAAAATGACCCAAAGAACCATCCAGTGAACGCTGATCAATTGGTAGGGGATTTCCGAGAGCACTGGCAATCCCTAGTATAGTATTGGGGTCCCAGTATTCCAAACTGAGCTCGAAGTTTTGTACCCAAACGTTAGCCACAAAAGTCTGCACTTTGTAAGGGTTGAAATCTGGCACCCACGGAGATAGACGGATAGTTCCTGGGTTGAGCGTCCAGTTGGTACGTTGTTGAGCTCGAGATCGGTCCTGCGCATTAAACAGCTTGACACAAAAAATCCCTTGCCCAAGGGAATTAATTTTCATTCGTTTTTAATACCCCATAATCGGATAGAGTGGGATTTACCTGAAACCATTTGGGAGAATGATGTGAAGTTACCTGGTGTCCGAGAATTGGAATCCGTATGATGGGTGCCTGCAACAATTTTAGCAATGATCATTGGGATAATGAGCCGAATGTCGCAAGTTCGTTTCATAATTGGATGTCGTTGGCGAAGAAATTCCAGCAATGTGGGGAGCATTCTTGTGCTCAGAAGAATGATGTGGGCCCAATGGTGGGCATGCAGGAGGAATACATTGAGGATGGGAGACTGTGGCCCAGGGGTCATCACTTCCCTAGGAGGGGACCACTCTAGATGACAGAGTGGCCGCCGGCCCCTCATAAGAACACATGGAGGGGTCGGCACCCCCATGGAAGGTGACTGCCATGGGGGCAAAATAGCGATCTGCAGTCAGATGTGGAGGGGGCGAAGCCCCCTTTGTCCCTTTTCCAAAATCTGCCGGCGGAGGGCCGATATGCATGTAGGCATCTTGTGGAACAAGGCCTGCTAATTGAAGGGTCGACGGAGAAGAACCAGAACAGTGCTTCGATAGAACAAAATTCGCCGGAATCCCAAACCACGAAAAGACGATGAACTCCCAGCTCCGTGCTGCGCGATGATGGACATGGGCTGGGTTAGGGTTTTTGTTGCAGAAACCCTAGAGGCGTGAGTTGGAACATCTGTTGAATCAGAGGAATTCATCGTCACCGTCGTGCGCGATTACTGCGCTGCAACTTCCGCCGGAGAAGACGATGCCATGGGGGCAGCCGTTGAAGACGATGCCATGGATCTATCATGATAACTTGGTCGTGGAGGTGGAGCAAAGTTCGATGTGAACCCGTAAAAGGACGGCTCCGCCATGGGAGCAGCCGGAGAGGACGACCGGAAAGAATCAAAGGGTAGCCGGCGGTCGTGACAGTAGAGAGAGGATGATACTTGTTGATTTGTCTAAAACATTAAAATTTCTATTTTAATTAATAAACAACTAAAGTAAATTAGAACAATTGAGACATAGTTGAAATTTATACCAACAAATTACTATATAAGTTAATTTAATAAATAAAACCAGTGTATCATTTGATTTCTCGATAACAATATCATTCTACTCAAATCATTATTATTTGAGAAACTATCTTATAACATAAAAGATTATTGTTTGATAATAACAAATAAACATAATATAAGTATGTAATAAAACAAATAAATAGCATTTATTTTATGTAATAAATATTTACTTATTATGTATTCAACAAAGTATGGATTATATAATATTTAAATTGTATATATAATTTGAATCTTTTTACAGTTATATATATATATATAGCATTTCAATATTTCAGGCATTTCATACAATGTTTATACATTGGATTATTTTATCAGATATAATACATAGATACGAAATATTATACATATATATATATATAGGATTTTCATATTTTCAGGTATTTCATGTAATACTTATGGTGGATTATTTTATAATATATAGTACATAGATACAAAGAATTATACATATATAAGATTTTATATTTCATATTTCATGTATTTCATGTAATATTTATGGTGGATTATTTTTTCAAATATAATACATAGATACATATATATATATATATATATAACTTATATATTTATTCACGTTTTTGTAAGATAGTTTTTTTATTTCCAATGTTGTTGTGAATACTTGTATTCGATATTCAATTTTTTGTAGTATTGATTATTGTACAAAATTTGTCGTGTATTGTTCGGATTTGTTTTTTAAATTATGATTGGATATTTTGTATTTTTCATGTTTTTTATGAGAGAAAATATTGTTTTGCGTGTTTTTGAGTATTAATATTTTTGTGTGTGTTTTATTTTATTTTGTGTGTGATTATGCATATTTACATAGCTTTAAGTATTGGTTATATTGTCGAGTGTTACGTAGGGTGTTTTTGTCATTTTTATAGGTTATGATGAAAAGAGGCTCGAAAACGGATGAAAAATGGAGAAAATGGGAACAAAGACAAATGTCCGGCGACAACAGGGGCGCGGGCGCGTGTCACGGTGTGTGGGCATGCGCGGAAGGCATGCCGCAGGCACGCGGCACCGCGCGCGGGCGCGCGCGGTGTCGTGCTGAACACGAAATTTCTGATTTTTTTCCCATTTGTGGCTCTTCCACCTTGTTTAGGACTCTGGACTTATAAATAGGAATTGGGGAGCCCCTATTTTCGACGCACCTTCATTCATAGCACTTCTAGACTTTAGTTTTTGGTATTTTTCTCTTGCTTTTCATCATTGGGATTGCTTAGACTCTTCCCCTTGAAGTTATTTTGCTTCTTAATCAAAGAGTAAGATTTCTTCATATTTTATTTCTGATTTCAATTGTTGGGTGATTATTATTGTTGCATGATTATGTTTATGGTTGTTTTCTTTCCTTCAATTGAGATTATGACCCCATCCCCAAACATGAACTAATTTTCTTGTTCTAGGATTAGAATGATTTGATTTAAACAAACAAGCATGAGTATTGACTAATTGATTTGCTTTACTGAATAAATTATTTTACTTGTTGAATAATTATTTGGCCAACTCTTGATTGTTTTAAGGGAATAATTGAGATCGATCGAAGATATTATTCCTGGACTAAATTTATTCAGTGGGTTAGATATGGATCAAAGATGTATTATATAACCCTAAGCTTAATGAAAATAGCAAATTATGTTGGGATAGCCCTAATCTGTGAATACATGAGTTATCAGACTTAGGCCTTATTTTTACATGATTGTTATATTTGTTACCCGCATAATCAATTAGTTGATATTCTGTTTGTGAGTTTGATGAGATGAATCCGAAATTCTAGACTTTTATCCTTATCATTTTATGCCAAGTTTAATCGTGTTTAGTTTTAATTAGTGTTTTTACTTATTTTCCTTTAGTTTATTAAAAGTCACAAATCTTGTTAGAGTGTTTAGGATTTAATTTTGTTATTTGTGAAGCATAATAATTAATTGTCGGCTAAGTCTTTATTGAAAGACGACTTGTGGTCAACTTGCTACCCTACGATTGATCTCGTTCTCTTGCGATGATTGTTAGACTTTTATAGGTGTTTAGAGGTCGAACAAAATTTTGGCGACGTCGCCGGGGAAGGCTTTAGGCGTAATAATTATTGTGTCTATTTTTCGTGTTTTTAGTTTAGGATTTCTTTTTGTTTGCTTTTTTATTTTTACCTTATTCCACAGCTACGTTTGATTTGTTTTTCTAAGTTTGTTTATACAAGGACGTAGGAATCTCAATCTGGAGCTTGCACCCTTCGTAGACGATATTCACCGCGTTCCGAGACGTATAAGGAACGAGGGGGATGATTCTTCCGTTAGTAGCGAGGATTCTCAGGATCACGTTCCAAAGGAAGAACAAATAGACGAGCCATCAATGGGTGATAATCAAAACGGAAACAACGCGGAGGCACGCCAGCCTACGTTGCGTGAGTTCGCGTGCTCAGTCATCGGAACCGCGACCTCTTGCATCACTTTGGGACAAGCAACACAGAACTATGAACTGAAAAATATACACTTCAATCAGTTACCATCTTTTTATGGAATGCTCAATGAAGATCCTCTCAACTTCATTCGGGAATTCTATTCTGTCATTCAAACTTTTCCTCTACAGGATTTGAATGAGGATCAGCTAAGGATGCGTTGTTTTCCATATACTATGAAGGATCAGGCAAAAACATGGGTTATGTCTCTACCTCCCAACTCTCTTACTACTTGGTAGGCGGTGTACAATAAGTTCATGGGCAGGTACTACTCTCATCAGAAAACTTCAGATCTGCGAGGTAAGATAGCTACCTTTAGTCAAATGGAAGGTGAGCCTTTTCATGAGGCCTGGGATCGTTTCAAAGATTTACAGACTAAATGCCCACATCATCACTGCCCATTGGAATTGTTAAACCAATTCTTCTATGATGGATTATCACATAACTTTTAATATATGGTTGACAATGCTGCTGGGGGTGACATGGGTATGCATACAACCCAGGAAATTTATGATATTCTAGAGATGATGAGTGATAACTCCCAACAAAAGAGTGTCCGAGGCAAACGGGCTACCGTGAATGAAATAGCTCCGAGTGACGATGTGACAAAACAATTGGTTGAGTTGACTAAACAAATACAATTGTTGGTTACACGGGGACATTCATCTACCGCCCCTCCCTCTGCCGAGTCATGCGGAATTTGTGGTGGATTTGGTCATGGGGCTAATTTTTGTAATATGGTGATTGAACAGCAGGTTGAGGATACTAACGCTATCCAGGGTTTTCAGCATAGGCCTCATAATGATCCTTACGCTCAGACTTACAACCCAGGTTGGCGGAATCATCCAAACCTTAGTTGGGGAAATTCGCAAAATCCATCTCAAATTCATCTGAGGCCACCTCCCCAAGGTCCGTCATCAAACCAATCTCGGCCTCCATCTATTGAGGATAGCTTGAGTTCATTAATCCAAGTTAGTAAGAAAACTCAAGTGGTCAACATTCAGCGGTTTGAGTCCATGGAAGCTTCATTCAAACGTCTTGAAACCCAAGTTGGTCAATTGGCCACTCAAGTTGGTGAAATTTCTCAACATGTGGTAAATAAAGGAAAGCTACCTAGCCAACCAGAACAAGCCTAAGCTGTCACTGTGTTACGAGGTGGTAAGGTTATTGATAACAAAGTTGAAATTCCACTTTCTACTACTTTGACTAACCCTGTAAGTGACGAGGAGATCGAGAATGCCTCGAAATCAAAAGACATGCAAAAGGAAGAAGATGGGAGTAAGGGATCTATTTTGCACAAAACCAACAATCCTTACAAACCTCCAATTCCTTTCCCAAGTAGCCTTCGGAATGAAAAACAGGATAAGCAGTTCTTGGATTTCTATAACATGTTATCTAAGGTTAATGTTAATTTACCTCTGCTAGATGTTATAAGAAATGTGCCTGCTTATGTCAAATTTTTCAAAGAACTTGCATCCAACAAAAGGAAGTTGGCGACAATGAGAAGGTAATAGTTTACAAAGTGGCAAGTGCGTTTCTTCAGCACCAATTGCCTCCTACACAATGAGATCCAAGTAGTTTTGTTATTGAAATTGCAATGGGAAACGGTAAGAAAACTTTTGGGATGCTCGATTTGGGGGTCGAGATCAATCTGATGTCTTACTCTATTTTTAAACAACTTAATTTAGGGGAACTGAAGCCCACTAGAATGTGTCTTCAACTTGCTGATAGGTCCGTTCGGTACCCTAAAGGTATTGTTGAAGATAGTTTAGTAAAGGTGGGTGGTCTCATTGTCCCTGTTGATTTTGTTGTATTAGAAGTAGAGGAAGTGCAAAATCAAGATAATGAGCACACACTTTTGTTAGGCCGCCCATTTATGGCCACCACGCACACACTTATTGATGTTAAAAATGGGCGCATGACTATGATTGTGTTCGGTGAAACAATGACTTTCTCTATTTCTGACACCAACCCTATCCCCACGCATGCGTCACTTGAAAATTGCTCTTTTGTTGATTTAATTGATGGGGCAGTCGAAAATACCATCTTGCATGATTATAGTCTTGACACTTTATTTCTTGAGTAGGATGATATTTTTGACGTCATGGAAGACGTATGGGCAAGCCTAAAACGAGGGGGGTAATGGAAATATTCGCGTTGGAAGACGTGGATAGTAAACCCCAACAAAAACATTAATTGAAAGAACTCCCTAAATATTTAAAATATGTGTTTTTAGAAGCAGGTGAGCAGAAGCCGGTGATTATTTCTGATATATTTTCTAAAGAAAAAGAGGGAGAATTGTTCGTGGTGCTTAGAAAATTTAAAAATTCAATTGGATGTGGGTTGAGTGATATCAAAGGGATTAGCCCTGCTACATGCATGCATAGAATTATTCTAGAAGAAGGGGCTAAGCCTAGTAGAGAAGCTCAAAGAAGATTGAACCCCATTATGATGGAAGTAGTGAAAAAGAGGTATTAAAACTCTAGTGAAGGAGTGATACACCGGTCTGAGATAGTGAATGGGTGAGTCCGGTGCATGTTGTACCAAAGAAGAGTGGGATAACAGTTGTAGAGAACGAAAAAGGTGAAATTATTTCCACTAGGACCACAACTGGATGGAGGATGTGCATAGATTATAGGAAATTGAATGATGCTACTAAAAAAGATCACTTCCCCCTTCCCTTTATTGATCAAATGCTTGACAAACTTGCAGGACATAGTTTCTGTTGTTTTTTGGATGGTTTGTCAGGTTATTATTAAGTGGCCATCGCACCAAAGGATCAAGCAAAATCTACTTTTACATGTCCGGTTGGGACTTTTGCATTTCGACGAATGCCGTTTGGACTTTGCAATGCGCCAACAGCCTTTCAGAGGTGTATGGTTTCAATTTTCTCTAACATGGTTGAGGACTTCATTGAGGTATTTATGGATGATTTTTCTGTATTTGGATCCTCTTATTCTTATTGTCTTAATAAATTGGCTAAGGTTCTTGAACGATGTATTGAATGCTATTTAACTTTGATTTGGCAAAAAAGTCATTTTATGGTGACAAGCGGAATTGTTTTAGGTCATGTGGTTTCAAAAAAAGGGATCGGGGTTGATAAAGCTAAAATTGATATTATTGAAAAACTACCTCCTCCCATTAATGTTAAGGGCATTAGGAGTTTTCTTGGGCATACTGGATTTTATAGAAGTTTTATTAAGGATTTTTCAAAAATTAGCCAACCTTTTTGTAATTTTCTTGCTCAAGATGCCCCTTTTGATTTTTATGAAAAATGTTTAAATGCCTTTAACATATTAAAAGAGAAATTGATAACTGCTCCTGTTTTTGTTGCTCCTGATTGGTCATTGCCTTTTGAAATAATATGTGATGCGTCTAATCATGATGTAGGGGTCGTCTTAGGACAAAGAATTGATAAATTGCTCCATGTGATTTACTATGCTAGTTTGACTCTTAATGATGCACAAGTAAATTACACTACCACTAAAAAAGAACTGTAGTTGTTGTTTTCTCCTTGGACAAATTTAGATCTTACATTGTTGGGTCTAAGGTAATTATTCATAGTGATCACGCAGCCCTGCGATACTTGTTGAGTAAGCCACAAGCTCAACCTAGGTTAATTCGGTGGATTTTGATGTTGTAAGAATTTAATGTTGAAATAAAAGATAGAAAAGGGTGCGAGAATGTAGTGGCAGATCACTTGTCTCGTCTCACTCTTACTGATAATATTCTTGCTTCTCATAAATACGAGCATATAATTGATTCTTTCCCCCATGAGCAATTATTTGAGGTTACTTTAATTCTTTGATATGCCGACATTGTGAATTATCTTGCATGTGGAATTGTGAGAACTAACATTTCATTTCAAGAAAAGAAAAGATTTTTATCTACTTGTAGGTTCTACTTTTGGGATGACCCATACCTGTTTAGAAACTGCAAGGATGAAATTATCCGAAGATACATTCCTGTAGTCGAACAAAATGATGTTTTGGCTTTTTGTCATGAAATGCACTATGGTGGGCATTTTGGAGGCCGTAAAACAGCCTTTAAGGTTCTACAGTCAGTACTCTATTGGCCAACATTGTTCAAAGACGCACATAATTTTGGGCTGACATGCGATAGATGCTAAAGGACTGGAAATATTAGTAGGAGGAATGAAATGCCTCTGAATAATAACTTGGTAGTAGAAATATTTGATGTATGGGGTCTTGATTTCATGGACCCCTTCCCTAAATATTTTGGTTATGAATATATACTAGTTGATGTTGACTACGCGTCCTGATGGATTGAGGCAATCCCCACGAGGACTTGTGATGCTAATACTGTCATCAAATTTGTGCAGGAAAATATTTTAAACATGTTTGGATTCCCGAGAGCTATCATTAGCGATGGGGAAAAATATTTTTGCAACAAATTATTCGAAAAATTGATGAAGAAAAATGGCATCACACATAAGGTAGCTACACCTTATCATCCTCAAACTTCTGGGCAAGTAGAAACCACCAACAAACAAATAAAAGGGATTTTGTAGAAGACAGTAAACCCTACAAGGAAAGACTGGGCTACCAAGTTAAATAATGCACTATGGGCATATAGAAAAGCTTATAAAACAGTTTTGGGAATGAGCCCCTATAGACTAGTTTTTGGAAAAGCGTGTCATTTACCAGTTGAAGTGGAGCACAAAGCATATTAGGCTATCAAAGCAACAAATATTGATTTGGACAAAGCAGGAGTCGAAAGAAAGTTGCAATTATCTGAACTTGACGATCTTCGCAATGACGCTTATGAAAATACGCGAATATACAAAGATAAAGTCAAACGCTTGCACGATAAAAGGATTAGCCATAAAAATCTTGAAACCAGGAATGAAGGTCCTTTTATTTAACTCAAGGCTGCGATTATTCCCAGGGAAATTGAAACCAAGATGGAACGGGCCATTTGAGATTGAAGAGGTATACCCTTATGGAACGATAAAACTACTTAATCCAAGGATGCATTAATCTTTTAAGGTGAATGGCCATCGGGTTAAGCCATATTTTGAAAGAGGTATCTCGGTGAAGGAATCGAAAGCGTAGGGCTCAAGAGGTCACTTAAGACCGTACTCAGGTATCATCATGCTAAGACGTTAAATAAGCACTTATTGGGAAGCAACCGAAATTTTTTCCCTTTTTATATTCTTTTTATTTTTCTCTTTTTATTTTCTCGACTAACCTTATCTAATGGTTTGATTGAGTTTTCTCTTTTTTTATAAGTATACATATACTAGTTATTTTAAAAAAAATGCAGGTCAGGTGCAGGCGCGCGGACGCGCAATGCAGGCGCGTGAGGCATGCCAGGCGCGCGGTCGCGCGCAAGGGACATACAACAGACCATACTTAAATAGCGAATTGGGGGTTTTGAAACACAATTTTTCAACCCCAATTCAAAAATCCTCCCTCCCCTCCCAAAATTCTCTCTACCAAATCGCAAAATTCAACCGTTAAAACCACATTCCGCTCCGATTAACCAATTCTACTCAATAAATCATGCATATGAGGACCAAAAGGGCTCAGAATCAACAACCTAGGGTGCAAGAAGATGACTCGATGAATTCAGTGGATTTAGCCAAGCAATTCAATGCCCTTTTTCCAATTTATTCCGAGGAAGAAGGCCAACGTACACTAGCTTACTCTCTCGCGAGGTACCTCCGTCTACCTTCTTGTCTATAGAGACATTGCAAGAAATGGGGTTGCTTGATGAATTTATGGGATTTGTCAATTTTTTTGGATGGAAAAAATTTGCCCCACTTACTTTAAGGTGTTGATTGAGTTGGTGCTGGAGTTTTATACGACAATGCATTTTCGGATTCACATCTTACGGATTTTACATGTCGTCTGTTTGGGGATGAATGTGAAGTAAATTTTAGAATAATGAAATCTATTTTTTGGGCTATCTAGGCATGGTATTCGGGCAGTGCCCAATTCAGTTAACCCAGCTAGTTTTGGGCAGAATTGCCGGGTTATAATAACTTTTCTACAAAGGGGACCCAAATGGTTTTATTACAGATCCTGCTCTATACTTATTGCACAAATTCATTACTCACTGTATTTTTGGAAAAGATGAAAGTAGTTGGGTGACTACCTCGGAGTTGTTCTTTATATGGTGCTTTCGTCGTAACATTAAAATTTGCACTATGGCATTCATTTTTGACACCTTCTACTGCAACCTTCGAAACCGTAAGCATAAGCTGAGTTTGGGACACCTAATTTTCCAACTAGCTATTCATTTCAACGTGGTCCCCGATCATCTCAGCCGCCTTGTTCAAATTCCATGTGGGTCCTTGAACATGACTTTGCTAAAAAATACGGATTTTCTAACAAAAGAAGGCACCTTAAAGGACCCCGCCTCCCAAAAATATTTTCGTAGTGACACATGGAACCCGATGGGTATTCTACCATGCCGACAAGAACCAGTGGGGGAGTAGTTGAGACATATGGGTGAAGAGTACGAGGCTGATCCCGATATTCATTCTCCACACGAGGGGTTACCACCGCGAGTTGATCCATTTACAGCCGGTCCCTCCACTAGCACCAGTCAGGGCCCTACCACCGGTTGGGAGGTCGTTATAGGATGCCTCGGTGCTATGCAGAGCCATTTTGACCATTTTCAGCATCAAATAACTGGGCTCCATGAACTCATACAAAACATGAACACGAGGGTCGAGTCCATTGTCACTCGAGTGCAAAACATTGAACAGAACTGGGTGAACATGTCTTTCTCTCCATTCCCCTCTCCACCACCTTCGGATACACAGCAGTGACACTTTTAGTGTTTAATTTTTTTTATTTTCTTTTGTGTGTGTAGCATGCGTATTAGTGTTTTTCCATTCCTTGTTGTCATTAATATAGTTTTAGTGTTTCTATTTTGGTATTGTGTTTCCATCCACATATATTTTTGCAGAATTGTAGGCGGATGTAACTTAGTCCCAATATTCAATCATCGTATTTTTCAGGGACGTATCTTTTTCCCTTCTCTTTTACTTTTACGCATTGAGGTCATTGTGTGATGTAAGTGTGGGGAGACAGTTAGTCGCTGTTAAGAATTAGGTGATTGCGTATGGTTATTTTTTAACTTGCCTATTGATTATCCCAAGTTTAATAAGGGTGCTTTTAGTCAACCTGAAATAGATATATTAATTTGAGTTTCAAATATGAAATGACTTTGTGAACTTGATATGTAACATTTGACTAAATCGTGAATTAGCCTTTGCGGTAAACGAATTAGGTGACAGTTAAACAACAGTCCAAGTTGTGGGGCTTGAATTACGAGATTTCATTGATGTGAATTAAGTTAAAACCCTGTTGTGATTTGTGTGTACACAAAATTGCTAGCCTTGCGGGAAAAAAAAAGAATTATATAGCCAAAAAAACGAGCATGATAGAGCTATATAAAAAAAATGTAACAATCGAGATTATACTCCGTTGGTTGAGCTGCTTAGTAACTATGAGCATTCATGAGCCCCATGTTTGACTTTTACATAAATCGGCGGCTCAAACATGAGTATGGGAAACCACTCTAGGAACATTTGGAAAACATCCAAAGTTTATACCTAGTGGAATAATATCTCGGGAGTTCTAGCAAAAACAAAGGCTAGTGTTGCGTGATTGGTTGTGTGAGTAAAAGGGTTGCAACTTTTGACACAAAATTTAAAATTTAGTAAGGAAGGCCAAATACTTTAATTAATGTTTAATTTGAGCCGAGTGAGTTTATTGTGGGGTTAGGGATTGATGAGGAATAATCCAAGGTAGATAGAACATGGTGTTATGGATTAATTGATTCTCAAATTGGACATAATATTTCTTATTGGGTTTATTGGCATTATTATTTGCTTGAGTACAAGCAAAAGGCTAAGTGTGGGGGAGTTGTTTTGCATGTTTTTAGTATTATTTTTGTGTGTGTTTTGTTTTATTTTGTGTGTGATTATGCATATTTACATAGCTTTAAGTATTGGTTATAGTGTCGAGAGTTATGTAGGGTGTTTTTGTCATTTTTATAGGTTATGATAAAAAGAGGCTCGAAAACGGATGAAAAATTGAGAAAATGGGCACAAAGACAAACGTCGGCCGGCAATAAAGGCGCGGGCGCGCGAGCGGCAACAGACGCGCGGCCGCGCGTCACAGCACGCGGGCGCGCAGCTTGGCGTGCGCATGGATAGTCGACAGCTAAGATGCGCGTGCGCGCGGTGTCGTGCTGAACACGAAATTTCTGATTTTTTCCTATTTTTTGCTCTTCTACCTTGTTTAGGACTCTAGGCTTATAAATATGACTTTGTGAGCCCCTATTTTCGACACACCTTCATTCATAGCATTTGTAGAGTTTAGTTTTTGGTATTTTTCTCTTACTTTTCATATTTGGGATTGTTTGGGCTCTTCCCCTTGAAGTTATTTTGCTTCTTAATCAAAGAGTAAGATTTCTTCATCTCTTTTGTCTGATGTCAATTGTTGGGTGATTATTATTGTTGCATGATTATGTTTATGGTTGTTTTCTTTCCTTCAATTGAGATTATGACCCCATTCCTAAGCATGAACTAATTTTCTTGTTCTAGGATTAGGATGATTTGATTCAAACAAACAAGCATGAGTATTGTCTAATTGATTTGCTTTCCTGAATAAATTGTTTTACTTGTTGATTAATTATTTGGTCAACTCTTGATTATTTTGAGGGAACAATTGAGATCGATCGAAGATATTATTCCTGTACTAAATTTATTCAGGGGGTTAGATATGAATCAGAGATGTATTATCTAACCCTGGGCTTAATGAAAATAGCAAATAATGTTGGGATAGCCCTAATCTGTGAACACATGAGTTATCAGACTAGGCCTTATGTTTACTTGATTATTATATTTGTTACTCGCATAATCAATTGGTTGATATTCTGCTTGTGAGTTTGATGAGATGAATCCGAAATCCTAGACTTTTATCCATATTGTTTTACGTCAAGTTTAGTCGTGTTTAGTTTTAATTAGATTTTTTACTTGTTTTCCTTTAGTTTATTAAAACTCACAAATCTTGTTAGAGTGTTTAGGATTTAATTTTTATTATTTGTGAAGAATAATAATTATTTGTCGGCTAAGTCTTCCTTGAGAGACGACTTGTGGTCAACTTGCTACCCTACGATTGATCTCGTACTCTTACGAGGATTGTTAGACTTTCATAGGTGTTTAGCGGTCGAACAAATACGATAGACTATAATTGTCAAGCAAAATTCTTTTTTGGGAAACAACTAAATAAAATAAATACTGCTTTTGTAAATAAAAAATTAAATTGTTAAATACTAAATTATGATTCAGAATATGCCGCAAAGCTTACCAATTATAAAAATATTAGTATTCATATCACTTTTTTATATAGTATCTTCATTATGTTTTGGAGATGAAAATATAAAATTATTTATTTAAAATTAGGAATGTATGAAATTATGTGAAAATTCGATTTACTAAAACTAAGAAATTTTTATTTTTCTAAATTAAAAAAGTATAAAAGTTGTTGTCAAAATGATTTTATATTAATAATCAGAACTTACCAAATTATGCTAAGGGTGAAAACCCAATTTACTGAAAATAAGAAATTACAATAGCCAAAATACATGAATATACAAATTGTTCAATAGCCCGAATGCATAATTTTTAAAACCACTACAAAATAAAATTTTAGTCAATTTTATTCAAATACCAAGAAGTTTGTATAATGTCAACCAATATATATATATATATATATATATAGGATTTGAATCTAATGAGACCAATGCCTGCGTTGAGACCGTGGAGACTGATCACATTCATTCCCATATAATAATTGAGGGTTGTGATTAAATAGATTAAACTTACATTAAATATTTAATTTAACCACCAAAAGGGTAGCAATGGAAAAACACAGTTAAATTGTTATCCAAATACAACAAAAAATTATTACAAAATAGGGAAATGGATCAAATCACACGATCGGTTACTTTTTAGATATCAATCCTTATAAAGACGCCATATATAATACAATCACAAAAAATTTTCTTTCTACACGCCATTAACGCAGTCCCACAGAGAAAAAATTTGTGAAGAAGAAGATGACTAATGTTCATAGCGAAGAAATATCAATACTTTCACAAAAAACTCCCATGGATAAAATAGAAGAAGTTGACAACCATAAAAAACTCGAAACTGGTATATTCAACTTAGACTATATTTTTTCAAAAAAAAAAAAACTTGGACTCTATATACTATAGAGGTAATTTTAATTTGCCTCCCAAACTATGCATATTTTTCTATTTTTCCCACCTAACTTTGAATTGTTTTACCTTACCTCCTGAACTTTGCAAATTATTGCACTTAGCCTATAATTTCCAAATTTGCCCCTCACTATTATTGAATTGTCTTTAGCTATTAGCCTATTACATCTTGAACAATTATTTGGATCAATTTTATTGCAAAAGCTCCTCATCTTAGTCAATATACAAATAGTATTAAATACTAGTAAATTCTATCAATAAACTAAGCTATGATATGATTTCCAGAGAACACAAAATAAAATAACAACAAAGGTTAAAGGGTATATATGGAAACTATGGTTAAAGGGTATATATGGAAACTATAGACTAAGTGCAACAATTTGAAAGTTTAAGGGGTAAAGCAGAACAATCCAAAGTTAAGTGGATAACGTTAAAAACCTCGCATAGTTTGAGGGCTAATTAAAATTACCTCTATACTATAATCTATGATTTTTCGCGTTGGAGATGGTTCATAAATACTATGGGAACACTGCATAAATAAATATAAGATGTTGCATAGTTGAAAACTATGCAACAAAAATCAACTAACAATACATTGCCTAGAAGCTATTTATGCAGTGTAAAAAAAAACTTAACTATGCAATATATTATACACAACTATGCAAAATGTCATAAACTATGCAACAACCAAAAACTAACTATGCATTGTCTTGAAGCTATCTGTGCAGTGCATTATACCCAACTATGCAATAAGTGTCACTATGCAATAAAACACAACTAACTATGCATTGTCTAAGATCTATTTAAGCATCAAACGGAACTAACTATACTTACTCTACCGACCCTCGTGGTTTTTACATTTTACCAATATAACATAAAACAATGCAGCAAAATATAATTATGCATTACCTAATAACTATTTATGCCGCAAAAAAACACTAACTATGCTAGATATAAAAAAATAGAAAATAATTTGAAAAAAAAATATCGCTCTAAATCTTGCCATTAAATAAAGCAGTTATAAATACATCCCCCCCTAAAATACGGTTTCAAAAAGTCAAACGACTCTCCAAAAAAAACCTGTCAACTTACAAAACTCCTATAATACCCTTAATGAAAGGCATTTATACCAATGGCTAAAAAACTGGAAAAAATCAAGCAACCATCCAAAAATTCCAACCAATGGCTAAGATTAGTCCACAGTCTTACCTAGAAAATTAGTCTCATTTGGACCAATCCCCTGATACATATATATATATATATATATATTAAGTAGTTATTAATTAATAATCAACTATTATTTAATACAAATAAATCAATATTAACAATTGTCAAAATTGGGCTTGAAGACCAACACAATTTTTAGTGTGATGGCCCCCTCACTCCTTCCCCTCTCATTGAATTTAGAGGTGTAACAAGTTGAGTCAAACATAGCGTTGTTCAAACTTTTAAATTTTTATCGATCTTCAAAAATTGTGTTTGAGCTTGGTTTGATTAATAATTAAGTCGAGTTTGAACGAGTTTTAGTCTAGCCCAACAAGAATTCAAGCTTGGTTCGTTATGTTAGCAAACTGAACTCAAACGAGCTTCTAACAATCGATTTCGAGTCGATTATCGAGTAGCTATTAGCAAATATTTTTGTGTAGATTTTTTATGCAACAAATTAATTTCTGAGGCGTGCAATATATGCACTGTCCTAAGGATTTATTTTCATAATCCCCCAGGATTCAATGAAAAAAATGAACGACAAAATAAAAGTATAGATTGTAACCCAACAAAACAGAAGATAGAAGAGAAAGAGAAAGTAGTGATAGTTGTTTGTAGTCATCTGTTCTATCAACTTGGAAGCTCAGAAAATATATAGCTGAAGCTTCTAACGGAAATAAGCGGATGCAATGGTTGTAAGGGGACAACGAGGCGACTATAGCCACCCTATAGGACTGCTTAAGGCTGAAAGAGGGGAAATTAGTAGCTCTAGCCACAAAGGAAGACAACAAGTCTACGGGAAATAAATGCACGGTCATAACCACCCTATCAAGATAGGCATGTTATTAAAAAAAACATAATGTAGTTATTTGCCGAAAAGGTGAGAGTAGTAATTCCTACTTAAGCTAAAAAATTTAAGGAAACTATGTTAAAGTAGAAAATTGGTGAGTTTCGGGTAAGACAATAAGTGAAAATTAAATATAAATTTTGAGGTTGCAAAATGGATATTGGTGGAGCCCGAATCGCCCGCGCATGAGGGATCGATGATTTTACACTATGATCTGCAAATTTGACCCAATTTTTTATGTGTGCAAGCCACCTTATTCACTTACCCATTTTTACAAGCCTACTCAAACCTCTCTATTAATAAAATGAAAAAAACTTTATTGGGTTTTCTATGTAGGATAGAGAAATCTTTTAAAACATTCATTTAATACAACAATTCCCCACATGTTTTTAAAACTCTTTATTGTAAGTTAAAATTTTATCAATCACATTACACCCTCTCAAGATTTTGTCAGTCAATGTCGTGTTGTGCTAATAGGCTATGCACATGTCTGATATTCATGAGTGCTCTAGAGACATGCCAAGATCTCATAGGAGAGGCCTCATGCCACACTCGTATAGGTGAATCTCATCATGTATATTCTGCAGTTAAATATACTACTATTAATGAGTATGAAATTCTTTAAGAGCTTTAGCAGCTTACCCTCACATAATTGCAGTCTAACACTTCTCGCACCATAGGAGGGACAATCAGTTAACAAATGGCTTGTTATTACCCATATGAACCTTATTCATGGGTATCCAATCAAAAAGGTTGAGTTACTGTCAGTATAAATATTTCAAATTGCTTAAGCCCTATTCCCCTTGATGTTTCATTAATTAATTTTTTCCCCAAAGGTTTAATCAGAGGATCATCCAAATTCAATTCTGACTTCACATAGTCAATGGATATAACTGCATCTTTTAACAACTGTTTGACCATATTATGTTTCAACCGAATATGTTTGTTCTTACCATTAAAGATTTTATTCTTTGAAATTGCAACTATTACTTGACAGTTACAATACATAAACATTAAAGGTGTTGGTTTTGAACCTAATGGAATATCTGCTAAGAAATGTTTCAACCACTCAGCCTCATTGCCAGCTAACTCAAAGGCAATAAACTCAAACTCCATAGTAGATTTTACTATGATAGTTTGTTTAGCTGGCTACCAAGTACTTACACCCCCACCAAGGGTGAATATAAAACCACTAGTAGATTTTACTTCATCTGAATCAGAGACCCAATTAGCATCACTAAATTCTTTAGTACTGTTGGATATCCACTATACATAATACCATAGTTCATCGTATCTTTTAAACATTTCATTAGTCTGACTATTACAATGCATTGGTCACGATTGAGATTATAAATATACATCATCATTCTACACACAACATAAGCTATTCCCGGGTAAGAGAAGTTCATTAGATGCAATAGACTCCAAACTTCTTGAGAAGTTTCTCAGCATAATGTTCTGGTGACAACATTATGCCATTACCATATCTTATAATTTTAACACCCAATATCACACTTTCTTCACCCATATCTTTCATATCAAACTTAGAAGTAAGGAATTATTTGGTTTTATAAATTATATCAAGGTTGGTGCAAAATATAAGCATGCCATCCACATATAAAGAAATAATCACTCTCATTATCAACAAGTTTTGTATAATCACATTTATCTACTTCAACAAAATTAAAACAATTTGACAACAAAACTTGATCAAATTTCTCATGCCACTGCATGCTTAAGTGCTTATTTTAAATCATATAAAGATTTGGCATAATTACAAAAAATACCCCTGAGTTTGACCTAATTACAAAAAAACCCAGCTAACTTTAAAACTTACAAAAAGTACCCCTGAGGTTTGAAATATATTTCAAAATCCCCCTTCATATTTGTAAAATCATTGCAGATTACCCTTAATTTTAACACTAAATCAAACCTCATGGGTACTTTTTGTAAGTTTTAAAGTTAGTTGGGTTTTTTTGTAATTAGGTCAAACCTCAGGGGCACTTTTTGTAATTATCCCTAAAGATTTAAGTAATTTATGTAGGTCCCAAGGGGTGTGAGTGTAAGGTTTAGAAGGGGGGGTTGAATAAACCTTACCAAATTTTCGATTTAGTCCTTTTAAAAGTTCGAGTTGATACTACACGGATGTGTCCTAGGTGGACAACCAATTTAGTTAATCGGTAGAGTTAGTCACTTAACATACTCGATCGAGTTGTTGATAGAATAACTCATTTGTTAAGACCGAATTAGCTCAAGCGTGGTTTGTTTTATTGGAAGACTTAACACCCTTAAGTTTGGTTTAGTAGAGATTTAAAGCTTGATTTAGTACTTAGAAATTATCTAATGGATAGCAAATATGTCAGCAGAATTAAACAAATATGATGCAGGAATTAGAGTGCTGAAATGTAAATGACACGATAAGTTTTTATAGAGGTTCGAAGATGGGGTAATTCTTCTACTCCTCTCTTCTCCAACTCTGGATGAATCCACTAGGTATTGATCGTATACAAAGTGGTAACAGTCCGGATACAAGTCTTGATCACACACTGGTGACTTGATCCTTTGGGACTCGATCCGGAGACGCCTTGATCACTCGGTGGCTTCTCCAAATGCGACTCGGCTTCTTCACAGGCAATTTGCGCTTGCTACTACAGCCCACTTGCTCAAGCTTTTTGGATTTGATCACGAAGCCCTCCAAAAGCTCAAGACTTGGTTCAACTGAACCTTCCTACAATTCTTCGTGGAATGTAGACCCCCTTGATTCTTGATAATTTCCTCTTCAACTGATTGAAGTTATCTTTCCTTCACAGGTGAGTGTTGGATTGATGTTCTTCGTAGTGTAGGCTTGAGGATTGAGCGTTTAATAACTTGAGAATATTTCAGGTTACAAGGTAATATTTCTTCAGTAATATTTCTTGCTTGTATGGTCAAGGTAACCTTCGTGTCTACGTAACCTTTTCTCATAGTTATTCCTCAGCCTTTTATAGTGATCTTTCAAAAATCTTCCCGTTGAAGAGATAGGCTTATTTTTGAAAGTCACTTGTGGTCGTTGGCCTGTCTTGTTGCAGTCCTTGGAATTGCCATTTCCTCGTATGAATTGTTCTTCAACTTTTCAGAGTTCTGACACGGTGTAGTGTTTCCCATTGGTTTATTCCTTTTGCACGCTTCTGGGACTGAGCACTCCGAGAAAGGTAGCGTGGAGATATTACTTGTTTAAGTAATTCTCTTGATTTTACGCAACGGATCTTTTTGATTATCTCGACTTGATTGCATTTCCTTGCTTTCCCCAGGTGACTTAGAGTCGACTTCCAATCATGGATGACTCTTCCGTCACTTCAACTTGAGACTTGGCTTTTCTTGAGTTGACTTGTCGATACTCCACTCACCGCATCTCATTTGCTCCTTGATCGAGTTCGTCTTCTCTTCTTTGCCATACAATTTGTCTTGCAAATGAGTCTTCCTTCTAGTCTCCGGTTGTCTTCTTGCATGTTTGGGCATAGTGACTTAACTCGGCTTGACCAGCCCTATTTATTACAATGCGTTTACAACAAAGAATGGGGTGCCAACTTCCTATTCTAAGTTTTACATGGCATTCATCAAAATCTAAACAATAAATTTCTCAACAATTTTCCCTTTTTGATGATGCCAAAACTTAAAACATGTAAATAGCAAAGATACATACATATAGTGCATTCACGAGAGAATGTATGTGTGGAGTCAATTCTTTTATTGATCATAACATTCTTGTTTACATTACCAATTTGTTTACAAGGTGTATCAAAGCAAACATTTGTCTACAAAAAATAAAGAATTTTCTGACTTTATTTGGAAGACTTACATAGTATGTATTTACATAGTAAAATACATGAGGGGACAACAACAACATCTTCATCTCCCCGCCGCCTCTTCTTTCATCTTTCCTCGATTCTGTCATCTTCGGTCTTCTTCTCTTTTTCTCATCTCCGGCCGCTTTCTTCTTCTTTTTCATATGCTTTCCGGGCACTTCATCTCTTCTTAATCTCTCTTGTCTTTCCTCTCATAGCTGAGTTTGTCTCTTATTTTCTTATTCTATTCTTTTCGCATACTCAAGCATTGCTTTTAGCCACTTGCAAATTGGCTACTTGGTCAAGACGGCCCGGTAGATCCCTCCTTTCTTGCCTGGATCTATGTACTCAATGTTTTTTGGCGGAGGCCCAGTGCGAAACCTCTTCCTCCACCACGCTTCTTCCTTCAGGCGTGTATTATTGTCTTGGGGTCTTCTTCTTTCCGGTGAGTGACTAGCGGAGTGACCAGCAGAGGATTAGGTAGTCTGCTTTTTGCTGTCGCCTTCTTCACATAGCGTGAGACCCTTTTCCCAAGACAAGTCCCAAGCTTGAGCCATGGACATGTTTGCAAAGTATCCTTGGGATGCGGCGTTTTAAATTCATCAAGCGATCTTGGCTCATTTTCCGAGATGGATGGCATAAGTGTCTCTGTCTCTTTGGAATGCCTCCATGTTGTTTCAATATATTCATAACTCGGGCATCCATTCTTCCTTCCACTTCCTCCATCCCTCGCTTCAATTGTCTTTCTCTTTTCGGCCATAGATATAGCGAAGAGTGTTGAAGTGGCGAGTCATTGGGAGTTTCTTTGCGATAATATCGGTTGTGACAAGACCTTGTTGGGGGTTTGTGCAATCATCAAGGTCACATCTTTCGATCCTTCCCCCTCAGCAGACTTTCCTTTCTTTTGTTTTGACACTTCCTCGGTTGTCTTTCCCTTCACAATTTCGCTTCCTCCTTTTAAACTTTTTCGGATCTCTTTAGCGCTTTAAAGTATTTCTCTTCCCCCTTTTTGGCATCATCAAAGGAGAGAGGAACCCCTGAAACATATCTTGCGGCAAGCGGGAAGTCGAGCTGGCGATAGCCGAGTTTTGCCTCGAGTCTGCATTTGCTGCGGTGTATGCGCACGAAATTCGGAGCGAGTAGCGTTGGACTCTCTTTGAAATTAGCTTCATCTCGGCCATGAGAAGGCTGAATTTTCTATCCATGTTTTCTTCCATACGCTGGAGATCACTCTTATTTTGCTCACGCAATGACTTTATCTCGGCAATGTGAGCTTCATGCATGTGCTCAATGTGTTCTCTCAATTTCGTTTTTGCATCGGCATTCTCGGCTCTCCATACCAAGCAGACTTGTTGAACAATGTTTCAAATATCTAGCTTGTTCCACACGCATTGTTTGTTCTTTGTTGCCACCATTCCCCGATTAATTTCGTTATGCCTCTCAAGTTAGCGTAAGGTTGGCATCTCGTTATCCGATCTCATGTCCATAGAGGCTTGGTGCCTCTCCATCCATTCAATTTCAACCAAATAATGCTTTGAACACTTCCCGAACTTCAATTTGTTTCTTCCGTTGCGGTGACGGCCATGCATCATCAAAGTCATAGTTGGAACGATGGTGTCGGATGGAAGAACAGGATCAGTGCGTGGAGGCGCGCGAGATCATTTCTCGACTCGTCGGGAGGTCGGGTACCTCTAGAGAGAAACGAAATGATTCTACAAAGGAATCATCACGGCCAACCGGGATTTGTTCAATGATGAGAGGTGCGCGTGAAGTTCCTTTTGAGTCGAACTCCGCTGCGGCTTGGGGAGCTGCGCGATGGACTGCTTTTCGGGGGGTCTGTTGTGAAGTGGACCCGACTTTTGAGCCTCATTGTCTCAACAGCCTTCGTTGGTCTCATTTGGTTTCTCCAATTGAGTGGGTGGTCCTCGGCCTTATCGAAGCGTCATCGGACGATGATGAGATTTCCATTGGTGGCTCATCATCAAAATTGAAAGTTTGACGAGTAGTCTTGAGATCGACTTGCTCGTCTTTGGGAACATCCTCGGTGAGTCTTTTGGATCTGTCACGGGGGATGACTCGCTTCTTCGTCGCTTTCCGATCCCGAGAAAAGTTACATCGAGGATTGTCTGGGAATCATGAAGCGCGTTTATCTCCTTTTCGGATGGATCAATGATAGAAGGAGGGATGTTCTCTACTTGACCTCTTTACCCAGGAAGTCTCAACCTCCCGTTGGCCTTCATTACCTCCTGCAGTCTCAGCTGCAGCAAGGCTTTGGACCTCCCTTTCGAGTGTGTCACTGTCTTAGGGTCTTCTGCGGTGGCATCCATTGGAGTCTCAACCCCATGGATTGCACTTTCATCGCCCAGTGTCAACTCCGGGGTTGTTCCGTCCGTGCCTCGACCGCATCGGCAGCGTCATTAGCCTTCGAGAGCGATTGGCACCTCACCGAGACAGTCTCAAGCTATCGAGCTTCGTTGATGGCAACTTCTTTGTGTATTTTGTGTTTGTACCTTCTCCACTTCGCCTCCTAAATTCGTTGTGGAGTCATCAAAGCATCCTCCGACCTTGCTGCGGTGGAGGGAGTTTCCCCTCGGTGGCGCACCAGGTGAGTGACTTGGAATGGGGTCACTCGTCTCCAAACTCCCATTTGTTTCTCTTGAGTGTTCAGTAGTTGGGGCGGTGGTAAGACACCTTCATTAGGGGTTAGCTCGATTGGGGTCCCCACTAACCCGATTTCATCGCCGAGTTCTTTAATTCCTTCTTCCGAGTGAGTGGGGAAGTGGTGGCAAAGAACAACGGTGGCGATTTTCGCACTACTCCCATTGGATCAATTTCATTTGTGTTTTGGAGGACTCTCCTTGTCCCTCCATCATGCTCTTCTCATGAAGAATTCGGATTCATGCATTGCTTCTTTGCATTTGCAACTCTTCTCGTAGCGGCGGCGAAGCAGGTCCAGATCCTCATCACTTTACGATAGAATGTCGAAGTGAGAATGTGTATGTTCGTGGTGCGGTGAGAGGGCGAGATCTTTGGCCTTCTCTCGTGCCTCGCCTTCCTCTGCCGATCTCTCTCATTCTCCTTATCCTTGAAGATCTGCAGGATATCTTTGATTTTTCTTCATCGATCTTGAGATCACAGAGGTCACCCAAGGAAGTTCAGCAGATTCCTCTTCTTCTTCGATAAACTCGGGCCGTTGGAACTGTTCTCTGGATCGACTCAATTTCCACTTCCTCCACTCTCGCAGACGATTTTGGATGTCCGGGTAAGGTGGGGATAGGATCATCACATCACTATCATCATCTCTATCGCCTTCTTGTGTCTCACGGTGCTTGCGAATTACATTGTGTCTTGATTTGCCTCTGTTGATCGCCTTCACAGACTTAGCTGTTTCATCAATTATATCCGGGGACTCTACTTCTTGGTGATTTAAGTATTTGCTCCAATTGAGTGGCGACTCGGCCCGGTTTCTCAAGCTCGGATCGCTTGATGATTCTTCGTCGTCTCTTAGTTCGTACGGAGGGACTCGGTTGAGAGAGAGTTTCTTTCGAGTCTTGGGCGGCGGGGGCCGTTCTTTGGTGTTTTCTTCTAAGGAGCGGCCGTCTTAGCTTTTCGATTCTCCTCTTTTTGATGATCGGAGAAGGTAGTTGAGAGTCCTTCTCGCCCGCTGCTTTGAGGCGGGAGACACAAGCTGCGGGGCGGTGTGACTACATTTGTAGGGGCATGAGCGGAGTTTGTTTTTCTTTGCTGCAGAGGAGCGTGATCTTCTTAGCAAGTGCAGGGCGTGAGTTCTCTTAGCGGCTGCGGGCGGCTTTTTCTTCTTTGGTGGAGAGGAAACAGATGTATCTTGAGGTGGTGATTCCCCTCACTCGTGTCGACTCTCTTGGCGTAGGCTCTCTTCGTGCGCCGGAGAGGTTTGATCTGAACATCCTCTTGTTTACATGGAACGCCTTTCCATGTCTAAGAGGGACTCCTTTCACCTCCATCGGTAGGCCAATCACAGGCCATATCCTAGGGATCCTCCAAATGCACCATCTTCCTTGAAGGATTTGTTCCCTACATTTCGGCAGAGTCTGCTTTGTAAACAAACTCAACCCAGTTTATTTTCCTTTCTTCAATGATCGCGGCCATTACGATCAACTTTGCTTTTTTGACAATTGGTCAAAGTCGCCAAATTTGATGTCTATGCATTTCGCAACTATTTCCAATAGTTTGTGGTAGTCCTCCTTGGCTGACCTCTTGTTTCTTTTGTGTAAACTATTTTATCAAAGATAGTCGGGCTTGGCTACTTCCTTCCAAGCAACGGCCAGGTTTATATCGGCTTCGTTGATTTTCGATGCTCCTTCCGTCGGTAGTGGCAGTGTTCACCAAATCCTTGGAGAGATGGTGAACTTCTTTCCATGAACAGAGGATCTTATCCCTTCATCGTGAATCTCGGCGTTCACGTAGAATTGTGCGACCTCTTCCACATAGGTCATCGAGAACTCCATCGTCGAAATGGTTTGGCTCGGACGTTTGAGCTTTTGGTGATTTTCTTTATGAGGGCGTCATCGGACCCCTGTTTGACCATGCCCTCGAAATCCACGGTCAACCCTGTGTGGATTTGCTTTCCTAGCTTGACAAAATCATAGGTTGATGCCATTTTTTCAGGATTTCACCGAAAAGAAATTTAGAAATTTGATTTGAATATCGAGAGGGTTTTGAGAGAGTTTTGCCTTTGTTTCGAGATAGAAATGAACCGTTTTGGTGATATGTGAGAGAAAACAGACGAAAATGGGTTAAGTATGGTTTACGAAAGGGCGTGCGGGTGGTTTTGAAATGTGATCGAAATCAAAGGCTTAGATTTTGCACGCCGATTAGCATTTAATGTCTCGAATTTAATGCGGCAAAGCATTTATATCCAATCATAAGCTTGGTATGCGGCTTTTTGTCTGTACACATCATCATTATCTTTGACGTCATTCTTAAAAACATTCTCGCTTAGTAAAACGATTGCGTTTTTGTCACTTTGCTCATAAATGACTCAAACTTATCCCTTAGGCGATTTAACTCTTCGATCACGAGTTCTCTCGGTGACTCATTTGTCGGCTAATTCGGTATAGTTGTCTCTCCGACATGGTGATTCATTTAGCCGATTTTGAGAATTGATCATTTTTCTCTTTTTGTGTTCCATTTCTTTTCTTTGAGTCTTCCGAGTGTTAGCTCATTTCGATTAACCCTAACTCATTCTTGAGTTCTTCAAATCTTGACTCACATAATGGTTTTGTGAATATGTCATAGCCCAATTGTTTATCGGTTGAGATATATTCCAATATGATGTCCTTCTTTTCAACATGATCTCTTATGAAGTGATATCGACATCGATATGCTTTGTTCTTGAGTGCAACACAGATTTCGAGTGATTGCAATTGCACTTGTATTATCACACATGATTGGAATTTCCTTTTCTTCAACTTCATAGTCTCTCGATTCTTTGTCTCATCCATAGGACTTGGGCACTGTTTGCGCCATGCTATGTATTCTGCTTCATTTGTAGAGGTGGCTATTGAATTTCGCTTCTTGCTAAACCAGGAAATCACTGTTTCCAAGCATTTGACATGTCCCCGAGGTGTTTTTCTGTCAACTCTGCATCCAAAGATAGTCAGTCGAATAGCCAATTAGCTTAATCCACCTTCCTTTGGATACCATAAGCCAACTTCTTGGCTTCCTTTCAAGTATCTCAAGATTCTCTTAGCCATGTTGTCATATGACTCTCTTTTGGAGCAGATTGAAATCTCGCACATACACCTAAAGCAAAGGTGATGTACGGCCCGCTTCTTTGTGAGATAGAGTAATGATCCGATAAGTGCTCTATATCTTGTTTGATCTACTGGCTTGCCATCCGCATCCATGTCCATTTTGGTGATGTATTCATTGGTATTTTCACTGAAGACTTCTCCTCCATACCAAATTTCTTCATTAAATCTCTGGTGTATTTTGTTTGACTTATGAAGGTTCCATCCTTCAGTTGTTTCACTTGGAGTCCAAGGAAGAATGTCAACTCTCCCATCATGCTCATTTCAAATTTGCTTTGATTGAGGTTTGAAAATTTTTCACATAGCTCTTTGTTTTTGGATCCAAAAATGATGTCATCCTCATATATTTGAACAAGTAGTATGCTCTTCTTGTCTTGAATTCTGAAAAGTGTTCTATCTACGTTTCCTTTTGTGAATCCATTCTCAGTTAGGAAGTGTGACAAAGTATCATACCATGCTCTGGGTGCCTATTTCAATCCATACAGAGCTTTCTTGAGTTTGTATACCTTATCTCCAAGAGTCTTCTGCTCAAATCCTGGAGGTTTTTCAACATACACTTTGTAGGTCCCAAGGGGTGTAAGTGTAAGGTTTAGAAGGGGGGGGTTGAATAAACCTTACCAAATTTTCGTTTTAGTCCTTTTGAATATTCAGAGTTAATACTACTACCGTTTGTGTCTTGATGGATAGCCAAGTTAGTCAATCAAGATTGTTAGTCTCTCAACGGACTCAATCGAAATTTGTTGATGGATTAACTCATTTGTTGAGTCTAAATTAACTCAATTTGTGGTTTTGTTTTTTGGAAGACTTAACACCCTTAAGTTTGATTAAGCAAGGATTTAGTGCTTGATTTAGTACTTATAGATTATTAAGTGGATGACAAATGTGTCAAAGATAATTAAACAATTAAGATCACGAGAAATTAAAGTGCGAGAAATCTAAATGACACAATAGGATTTTTATAGAGGTTCGAAGATGGGGTAATTCTTCTACTCCTCTCTTCTCCAACTCTGGAGGAATCCACTATGTATTGATCAAGTATACAAAGTGGTAGCAGTCCGGATACAAGTCTTGATCACACAGATGACTTGTTCCTTTGGGACTCGGTCCGGAGACGCCTTGATCACTCGGTGGCTTCTCGACGACTCGGCTTCTTCACAGGGCAATTTGCCTTGCTACTACTGACCCACTTGCTTAAGCTCTTTGGATTTAATCACGAAGCCCTCCAAAAGCTTAAGACTTGGTTCGAGCTTGAACCTTCCTACAATCCTTCGTGGAATGTAGACCCCTTGATTTTTCAAAGTATTTTCCTCTTCAACCGATTGAAGTTATCTTTCCTTCACGGTGAGTGTTGGATTGATGTTCTTCGCAGTGTAGGTTTGAGGATTGAGAATGTTTTGATTTTCTAATAATTGCTTGAACGTTTTTTGTTGGTCTCAGAACTTGTGTCTCTCTGTCTCATTCTCAAACAAACTCCTCGGCCTTTTATAGTGATCTTTCAAAAATTTGCCCGTTGAAGAGATAGGCTTATTTTTTAAAGTCACTTGCAATCGTTGGCTTGTCTTGTTGCGATCCTTGGAATTACCATTTCCTCGTATGAATTTTTCTTTCACCTTTTCGGAGTTCGACACGGTGTAGTGCTTCCCATTGGTTCATTCCTTTTGCACGCTTCGGGGACCGAGCACTCGAGAAAGGTGATATGGAGATATTACTTGTTTAAGTAATTCTCTAGATTTCGTGCAACGGATCTTTTCTGATTATCTCGACTTGATTGCATTTCTTTGCTTTCCCAGGTGACTTAGAGTCGATTCCAATCATTGGATGACTCTTGTCACTTCAACTTGAGACTTGGCTTTTCTCGAGTTGACTTGGTGATACTCCACTCGGTTGTATCTCATTTGCTTCTTGATAGAGTTCCGTCTACTCTTCTTTGCCATACTCGGTGTCTGTCTCTCGTGAGTCTTCCTTCTAGTCTTGATTTGTCTTCTTGCATGGGCGTGGCCGACTTACCTCGCTTGGCGGCTCTATTTATTACAATGCATTTTACAACAAGAATTGGGGTGCCAATCTGTGGAGGTTGATGTGCATCAACAATCGAAGTCCCCTGATTCACGGCGATGGTTGTTTACATGGGTCCTCGTACTATTCAAAGATCCCCTGGGAAGCTTGTTGGTGAGCCGCTATCTAAGCCTATTCTAAGTTTTACATGGCATTCATCAAAATCTAAACAATAATTTTCCTAACAATTTCCCCCTTTTTGATGATGCCAAAACTTAAACCATTCAAAAATGCAAATAGCAAAGATACATACGAGATAGTGTATTGACATAGAATGTATGCGCATAATCAATCCTTTTATTGATCATAACATTCTTGTTCTTTTACCTTTGTTTACAAGGTGTATCGAGCACATATTTGTCTACACGAGAAAATAAAAAATTTATAGCTTTATTTGAAGACTTACATTGTATGTATTTACATAATAAAATACACGAAGGGGTGAAAGCAACACTTCATCTCCTTATTTGTCTCCTTCTTTCATCTTGTTCAAGATCTTCTTCTCTTCTTCTCTTTTTCTCATCGTCATTTTGCCTTTTTTTCTTTTCATATGCCTTCCTGGCGACTTCATCTCTTCTTAATCTTTCTGTCTTTCCTCCCATTTGAGTTTGTCTCTTGTTTTCTTCTTCTATTCTTTTTGCATACTCGGCGTTACTTTTAGCCACTTGCAAATTTGCTACTTGGTCAAGACCCAGAAGTAGATCCCCCTCATTTCTTGCCGGATCTACGTATTCGATGTTTTTGGGCGAGGCCTGGGTCAAGCTTCTTCCTCCACCATCGCTTCTTCCTCTACCTGGGCGTGTCTTTGTCTTGGGGTCTTCTTCTTTCCGACTTAGTGACTAGCGGAGTGACCAGCAGAGTAGATCGCGTAGGTAGTCTGCTTGCTGTCGCCTTCTTCACATAGCGTGAGACCCTTTTCCAAGATACAAGTCCCAAGCTTGAGCCATGGACATGTTTGCAAAGTATCCTTGAGATGCGGCGTTTTAAATTCATCAAGCTGATCTTGGCTCATTTGGCATCCGAGATGGCATAAGTGTCTCTCTCTACTAGAATGCCTCCATGTTGTTTCAAGATATTCATAACTCGGGCATCCATTCTTCCTTCCACTTCCTTCATCCCTCGCTTCAATTGTTTTTCTCTTTTCGGTCATAGATATGGCGAGTGTTGGAGTGGCGAGTCACGGGGAGTTTTTGCGATAATGTCATTTGTGACAGACCTGTTGGGGGTTTGTGCAATCATCAAGGTCACATCTTTCGATCCTTCCCCTCAAGCAAATTTTCCTTTCTTTTGTTTCCGCTTCCTTTGTCTTTCTTTCCTTCACAGTGCATCCTCTTTTTCGGCTTCGGATCTTTTCGTGCTTTAAGGTATTCCTCTTCCCCTTTTTGGCATCATCAAAGGAGAGAGGGACACTGAAACATATCTTGCAAGCGGAAGTCGAGCTGGCTTTGATGGTAGAGTTCTGTCTCGAGTCCGCTGCAGAGTATGCGGACGAAAGTCGGATCGAGTAGCGTTGGACTCTGCTGAAATCGGCTTCATCTCAACCATGAGAAGGCTGAATTTTGTATTCATGGTTTCTTCCAAACGCATTTGTAGATCACTCTTATTTTGCTCACGCAGACTTTATCTCGTTAGTGTGAGCTTCATGCATGTGCTCAATATGTTCTCTCGCTTCGTTTTTGCATCGGCATTTTCGACTCTCCATACCAGCAGACTTGTTGAACAATGTCCTGAAGTATCTAACTTGTTCCACACGCATATTTTTTCTTTGTTGCCACCATTCCCGATCTAATCTGTTATGCCTCTTAAATCGCAGTGAGATTGGCATCTCTGTTGTCGATCGCATGTCCATAGAGGCACGATGCCTCTCCATCCGTTCAATCTCGCCGAATAATGCCTTGAACACTTCGCGGACTTCATTTGATTCTTCCGTTGCGGTTGATGGCCATGCGGCGTCAAAATCATAATCATTTGGAACAATGGTGCACGATGGAAAAACGGGAGCTGGTCAGTGCGTGGTAGCGTCTGCGCGTTCGTTCTCGACTCTTCATGGAGGTCGGGTACCTCCCGGGGAAAAAGGAAAAGATTCTATAAAGGATTCATCACCGCCGATCGGGATTTGTTCGATGATGAGCGGTGCACGTGAAGTTCTTTTTGGAATCGACCTGCTGCAGACTTGAGGAGCTGCGCAGTGGACTCGGTTCGGTGGGGTTTGTTGTGAAGTGGACCCGACTTGCGAGCCTCATTTGTCTCAACAACTTCGTTGGTCTCGGTGATTTCTCCAATTAGACCGGTCCTCGGCCTTTATCGAAGCGTCATCGGACGATGATGAGATTTCCATTGGTGGCTCATCATCAAAATTAAAGGTTTGACGAGTAGTCTTGGGATCAGACTTGCTCGTGCTTGGAACATCCGTGGTGAGTCTTTTGGATGTCATTGGGGATCACTCGCTTCTTTCTTCTTCGCCTTCGATCCCAGGAAAGGTGACATCGGGATTATCCTGGGAATCATGAAATGCGCTTATCTCCTTTTCGGATGGGTCGATGATAGCGGGAGGGATGTTCTCTACTTGGCTTCTTTACCCGGGAAGTCTCAACCTCCGTGGGCCTTCATTACCTCCCCGCATCTCAATCGCGCGAGAGGCCTTGATCCTCTCTTTCGACGGTGTCGGTTTGTCTTAGGGTCTTCTCGTGGTGGCATCCATTGGAGTCTCAACCCCATGGATTGCACTTTCATTGCCCAGTGTTAACTCCCGGGGTTGTTCCTTCATGTGCCTCGATCGCATCGGCGTCGTCATTGGCCTTCAGAGCGGTTGGTACTCTCCGAGACGATCTGAACTGGCCTCGAGCTTCGTTGATGACAACTTGCTGTTCGTTTAGTGTTTGTTCTTTTTCCACTTCGCCTCCTTGATTCGTTGTGGAGTCATCCGCAAACATCCTCCGACCTTGCTGCGGTGGAGGAGTTTCCCCCTCGGTGGCGCACCACCGGTGAGTGACTTGGAATGGGGTCACTCATCTCCAAACTCCTGGCTTTTTCGATTGAATGTTCAGTAGTTGGGGCGGTGGCAAAACACCTTCAATAGGGGTTGGCTCATTTGGGGTCCCCACTATCCCGTTTCATGCCAAGTCCCTTTTGCCTTCTTCCGAGTGAGTGGGAAGTGGTGGCAGAACAAACAAGATGGCGATTTCTTTGAACCACTCCCATTGGATCAATTTCGGTGTGTTGCGGAGGACTCTCCTGGTCTCCTCCATCAATCTTTGCTCGTGAAGGATTCTCGGATTCGTGCAATGCTTGCTGCATTTGCAACTCTTCGTAGCGGAAGAAAGCATTCTCAGGATCCTCATCGGCTGTCGAGAGAAGACATCAAGGAGAGGATGTGTATGTTCTATGGTGTGGGAGATAGGCAGGATCTTTGGCCTTCTCACGTGCCTCGCCTTCCTCTGCTTGCCTTTCCTTTCTCCTTGTCCTTGAAGATCTGCGCAGGATGTCCGTGCGAGTTATCTTCATCTAGTGTGGGGAGCACGCAGTGGTTAGTCCAAGGAAGTTTAACAGTTCTCTTCTTCTTCTATAAACTCGGGCCGTTGGAACTGTTCCTTGATTTACTCAACTTCCATTTCCTCCACTCACGCAAACGATTTTGGATGTCGGGTAAGGTGGAGATAGGATCATTACATCACTATCGGCTCTATCGCCTTCTTCTTGTGTTTTGTTTGTGTGGACTACGGCTATGTCTTGAGGTTGCCTCTGTGATCGCCTTCAAAGCAGACTTGGTGTTTCATCAATTACATCTAGAGACTCTACTTCTCCGGTATCTCAGTATCTGCTCGGTGAGTGGTGAATCATTTGGTTTCTCAAGCTCGGAGTGCTTGATAATTCTTCTTCGTCTCCTAGTTTGTACCGGAGGGATTTACGGTTCGAGAGACGGTTTCTTCGAGTCTTGGGCGGCGGGGGCGGTGCTAGTGTTTTCTTCTCGAGGAGTGGCCGTCTTGGCTTATCAGTTCTCCTCCTTTTGACGATCGGAGAAGGTATTTGAGAGTCCTCTTCTCGACCGCCGCTTCTTTGAGGGCAGAGACACGGCTGCGGGGCGGTGGTGACTACTGCGCAGGGGGGGAGCGAGTTTGATTTTCTTTCTTTGCGGGAGAGCGTGATCTTCTTAGCTTGATTGCAGGGCGCTTTTCTTCTTGGGTGGAGAGAAGCATTTGTATCTTGGTCAGTGATTCCCCCTCACTCGTGTCGGCTCTCTTGGCGTAGGCTCTCTTTCGTGCGCCGAGAGAGGTTTGCTCGAACATCCTCTTGTTAACATGGAATGCCTTCCCATGTCTAAGAGGGACTCTTTTCACCTCCATCACCGGCCAATCACAGGCCATATCCTAGGGATCCTCCAAATGTGCCATCTTCCTTGAAGGATTTGTTCCTACGTTCTGGCGAGTCTGCTTTGTAGACAAACTCGCCCAGATTTATTTTCTTTTCTTCGATGATCGCGGCCATTATGATCACTTAGCTTTTGTGATTGGTCAAAGCGCCAAATTTGATGTCAATACATTTGGCAACTATGTCCAACAGACTTGTGATAATCCTCCTTCAGCAGATCTCTTGTTTCTTTGTGTACACTATTTTATCAAAGATAGTCGGGCTTGGCTATTTCTTTCCAAGCGGCCGGAGGTTTACATCGGCCGTTAATTTCGATGCTCCTTCATTGGTAGTGAGCAATGTTCGGCCAAATACTTGGCAGAGATAGTCGACTACTTTCCGTGAAGGATGACTTTATTCCTTCATTGTGAATCTCAGCATTCACGTAGAATTGTGCGACTTCCTCCACATAGGTCATCGGATATTCTAACGTCAGAAACGGTTTCAGCCCGGTCGTTTCTAATTTCTCAGCAATTTTCTTCACTAGGGTGTCGTCGGACCCCTGTTTCACCATGCCTCGAAATCCACAAAGAGACCGGTGTGGATTTGCTTTCCTAACTTGGTAAAATCATAGGTTGGTGCCATTTTTCAGGATTTTATCAAAGAAAAACTCAGAGATTGATTTGAAGATAGATAGGGTTTCGAGAGAATTTTTGCCTTTGCTTTTGAGAGAAAGAAAAATGAACAGTTTTGGTAGTGTGAGAGAGAAACGGACGGAAATGGTTTAAGTATGGTTTATGAAAGGACGTGCGGGTGGTTTTTGAAATGTGATCGAAATCAACGGCTTAGATTTTGCACGCCTATTTAGCATTTAATGTCTCGTATTTAATGCGGCAAAGATTTATATCCAATCATAAGCTTGGTGTGCGGCTTTATGTCCGTACACATCATCATTATCTTTGACGTATTCCTTAAAAATATTCGCTTAGTCAAACGATTGCGTTTTTGTCACTTTGCTCATAAGTGACTCAAACTTATCCTTTAGCCGATTTAACTCTTCTTCTCACGAGTTCTCTTAGTGACTCTAATTAATGGTGACTTGGTATATAGTTGTCTTTCCGATCTGACTAATTTACTTATTTGATTTGTGAGTTCAGACTCTTTTTCCCTTTTTGTGTTCCATTTTCTTTTCTTTGATTCTTCCGAGTGTCATTTCACTCAATTAACCCTAACTCATGTTTGAGTTCTTCAAATCTTGACTCACATAATGGTTTTTGCCCGATTGTTTATCGGTTGAGATATATTCCAAGATGATGTCCTTCTTTTTGATCTCTTTGAAGTGATATCTCGACATCAATGTGCTTTGTTCTTGAGTGCAACACCGGATTTTGAGTGATTGCAATTGCACTTGTGTTATCACACATGATTGGAATTTCTTTTTCCTCAACTTCATAGTCTCTCATTTCTTTGTCTCATCCATAGGACTTGGGCACAATGTTTGCCGCAGCCTATGTATTTCGCTTGTTTGTAGAGGTGGCTATGGAATTTCGCTTCTTGCTAAACCAGGAAATCACTGTTTCTAACATTTGACATGTGCTGAAGTACTCTTCCTGTCCACTCTGCATCAAAGATAGCGAGAATCGAATAGCCAATTAGCTTGAATCCACCTTCCTTTGGATACCATAGCCTACTTCTTGGCTTCCTTTCAAGTATCTCAATATTCTCTTTTCTTTGTCATATGGCTCTCTTTTGGAGCAGATTGAAATCTTGCACATACACCTACAACAAAGGTGATGTCCGGCCGCTTGCTTCTTTGTGAGATAGAGCAATGATCCAATAAGTGCCCTGTATCTTATTTGATCTACTGTGCTTCCCATCCGCATCCATGTCCATTTTGTGATGTATTCATTGGTATTTTTACTGAGAAGACTTCTCCTCCATACCAAATTTCTTCATTAAATCTCTCGGTGTATTTTGTTTGACTTATGAAGGTTCCATCCTTCAAATTTGTTTCACTTGGAGTCCAAGGAAGAATGTCGACTCTCCCATCATGCTCATTTCAAATTTACTTTGCATGAGGTTTGAAAATTTTTCACATGACTCTTTGTTTGTAGATCCAAAAATGATGTCATCCACATATATTTGAACAAGCAAAGATACTCTTTTTGTCTTGAATTCTCGAAAAGTGTTCTATCTACTTTTCCTTTTGTGAATCCATTTTCGAGTTAGGAATTGTGACAAGGTATCATACCATGCTCGGGTGCCTGTTTCAATCCATATAGAGCTTTCTTGAGTTTGTTTACTTTATCTCCAAGAGTCTTTCGCTCAAATCCTCGGAGGTTGTTCAACATACACTTCTTCTTCCAATAAACCATTTAGAAATGCACTTTTTACATCCATCGATATACGATGAAATTCTTGTGAGTCGCATAGGCAAGAAACATTCTTATAGCTTCGGTCTTGTCTTGCTATAGGAGCAAATGTTTCATCAAAATCTATTCCTTCTTCTTGGCAATATCCTTTGGCTACTAATCTTGCTTTGTTTCTTACCACAGAACCTTCCTCGTTCATCTTATTTCTGAACACCCATTTGGTGCCAATAACATTTTGATGTATGGGTCTTTGCACTAATTCCTCATACTTTATTTCTTTCAAACCGATTTGACTCTTCTTGCATAGCTTGAATCCAATGTGCGTCGTCCAATGCTTGTAACACATCTTTGGGCTCTATTTGCGAGATGAAGCATGTGAACATAGCTTCTTGTTGAGTTCTGGATCTTGTTTTGACACTTTCTCTTATATCTCCAATGACAAGTTCTCGTGGATGGTCTCTCGGCCATCTTACATACAAGTTGGAGTAAGTTAGCCGGATTGATCGTCTTGCGGTACCAGATGTATTCGTGGTCGACTCTCTCGTGATCACTTAGCTGCAAATTTTCCATTGTTTTTGAGATTGACTATCTCATCTTCTTCAATTGATAATTCCACGGCTTCAAAGATAGGGACTCTTTCTTCAGATGGTTGGATGATTCACTTATCGGTGACTCTTCAATGTCTTCTCCATTTACATTTGGCTCATCGAATACCACATGAATGGTTTCTTCGCAACCATAGTCCTTTTGTTGAGTACATCAGAGGCTTTGCTTTTTGAGTATCTAAGAAGATACCTTCAGACTTTAGTATCAAAAGCCTTTAGATTGTCTTTGCCATTGTTGTGGATGAAGCATTTACATCCAAATATTTCAAATATGCAACATTTGGTTTTCTTCCACCCAAATCTCATAGGAGTCTTTGTCACCGTCTGCATTTATCATACATCCTGTTTTGAGTGTAGCAAGTTTGTGTTGATTGCTTGACCCAAAATCTTTTTGGTAACCCGCTTGACCTAACATGGTCCTTGTTGCTTTTTTGAGTGTTCATTCCTTCTCTCCATTTCGATGTGGAGTCCTTGTCTGCGATAGTTCATGACCAATACCATTTTCAATACAACATCGAGTTATTATTCCATTGACAAACTCGGTTCCTCTGTCGATCTTATTTTGATAATGGTTTGGCTCTTTTCGTTTTGAATCCTCTTCATCAATTTGTGGTAGTTTTTGTAGAGTTTCTTTGTTCTTACACATGAATATTGTCCATGTATATCTTGAGTAGTCATCTACTACCACCAAGGTGTATTTCTTTCCACTTATGTTGGTGGTTCCTTTGGGCCAAATAGATCCATATGTAGCGGATGCAATATTCTTGTTGAAGATGAACATGTCTTTTCTTTGAATGAAGATTTGATTTGTTTTCCTTCGACATGCATCACATATACTCTCCTTCTTGTATCTTGAATGGAAGTCCTTCCACAAGGTTACTTCTTGCAAGCTTGTTAATCGTTTTGAAATTTAGGTGACTCGACTTTTTGTGCCACACCCAACTTGATTTAATTTGTGCTCTTCGCTAATAGACAGTCTTTGGGTGTTCTTTGTTGACCAATCCACGACATACATGTTCTTCTGTCTGCATCCTTGCAACACAACTTCATTCGATTCAATATTCTTGATTTGGCATGTACCCATGTTAAATCCAACATTGTAACCCTTGTCACGCGAGTTGGATCGATGCTTAGCAGTTGAAGTTGAGTCCTTCAACATATGCAACGTCTGTGATTTCTAATCCATTCCTCTTGATGGATCTAATGCCTCTTATTTCACCAGGAGCTTCATTTCCTCCAAATATGACTTTTGCTCCTTTTACTTCCTTGAATTTTGACAGATTTTTCTTGTTTCCTGTCATGTGTCCGGAACAACCACTATCCATGTACCAGGTTCCTTGGCACTCGGTTTGTTCCTCGAACCCGCAATCAAGGAAATTAAGTTTTAAGTACCCATACTTGTCGGGTCCGAGGGGTTAGAATTGTTAGATGATCCAACCAACTTATAGCCAAATGATTTGACTCTAAGGGGTTGCCATCTATCAGTGCCATAATCATAATGAATCCTGGCAAATTGCTTGGGGATTCTAGGTTCATACAAATTGTCTCTTTTGTCCGTATGCTTGTGTATAATTTTTAGCAATCGCCTTCTTTGGGTAATTGTGGTGTCTCGAGTGTAGTGCTTAGGTGCATATGTGTCTTTGATGAAAGCTCTTATACTTTTGGAATGGCCTTTCTTGAGTTCTAGGCCTTTGCCATTTGGGCTTATATTTCCATAAGTCTATCTTTGATAGTTTACATTATTCCAATCAGTTTGGCTTGGATATTTTCTACCATTCCCATCATATGTATTTCTTTTATGGATTTTTGGGGTTTTTGGTAGCTCGCTTCTTCCTTACAGAGTATTTTTGTTTGGAGTTTTTGAGAACTGGTGAATCTCTTCTCATTTGTCCTTTCAGTAGCACTCAATCGGTTGTTTTCCTTTTCCTTTATAACCAAGGCCAGTTTGCTTGTTATGGTGCTTTGGATTGAATGTGTGTGCAACATTTAGAGTTTTGGATTTTTCGGACTCTTCATGGCTTGAAGATCCTTTTTCCAAAATTACTTTTGAGGTTTGACATAGCACAGAGGAATTAAATCTTAAGCCTTTGTCTTGTCTCCACATTCTCTTTGACTCATAATAAGATCATCCAATGATTTAGATGCCTTAGTGAATGAGGTAATAACATTTTTGAGGTCATTCTCCTCTTCTCTATAAGCGACAATTTCTCGCTATTAATTTAGCATTTTCAAATTTTTAGACTTTCATTCTCATCACTATTTGACTTAGAGTACTCGGCTCCTTAGTCGACTTTGAGTTTTGACTCTTGAGTAGGCTGTTTTCCTCATTTAATAGTGTGTGTGAGGATTTAATGTATTCAAAATCTTTCATCATTTTTCCTAATGAATCATAAAGAGTGGGTGATGAGTGTGTGTGTCACGGTCACTATCACTAGAGTCCGAGTTTGATGAGTTAGAGTGTACCTCATCTTCTTGGTCGGAGTTGATCTTGTTATTTGGCCATCAAGCAGATCAAGGCTTCTTCTTTGAGTCACTTGAGTAGTCACTTCACTTGCTCTCAATCAACTGTCTCTCTTGACTTTTTTTTGATCTCTGCAGCCATCATTGCCTTTTTCTTTTCTTGTCTTCTTTCTCTCAAGACCTTCCTTTCTTCTTCATTCGTATTTGTTAACTACAGGATATGAGCGATCAATGGCATAGTGACTGGTTGTCTCTGATTCCAACATAGATATTCACCTTTTGATCGACTCTTTCCATTCTTGGATTTGTCCCTTTGATACTCAACTTTTTGATGATTTGTTCTCTTGGTTGGCCTATCTTCCCTTGATTTGAAGGAGCCGAGTATCTTCCGGAAGATTCGCCCTTTCCTCTCTTGTAGTTCTTATTGAAGAACTTGTTGAATCTTTTGACCATCGGGCTATTTCTTCCGGATCAATGACTTCTTTGACCTCGGCTCTCTTCCCATCTTTAACAATTAGAACAATTTGTTTTGGGTACAAAGTTTGTCTCTTCCTGGTCTTTTCTTCTCGGCTCAAACTCGTAGGCTTTGAGGTCCGAGAATAATTCATGGTTGGATGTCTTTGATAGGTCCATGGAATGTCTCGGTGCCATGACCTTCATTTCCCATTCAACTGGAAGACTTTTTAGGATCTTCATACACATTTCCTTCTCGTGTATATTCCTTTCCAAGTGCGAGATAACTCGTTGGTGATTTTCGTGAATCGAGCATCCAGTTGATCCAGGTTTTCTCCCGAGATCATTTTGAAGTTCTCAAATTTTCAGATACCACCGATAATTTGTTTTCTTTGATTTGCTCGAGCCTTCACAAATCAATGTGAGCTTGTCCCAAATTTCTTTAGCCGTTTTGCATGATTTGACTTTATTGAACATGGCTTTGTCAAGGTTTTGTAAAGGATGTCCATGGCTACATTGTCCAGGTTGTATCTTTTTTGTCATCATTTGTCCACTCGGTTCTTGGTTTTTCAACCATGATGGTAGTGGGAGCAACATCCTCTTCTCCTTGCAGCTGACTCTTCTTACAGATGTGTTCACCTTTAAGATTTGCGTGGCCCATCTTCTATCACTATCCACATCTCATCATGTAATCTTTGATAGATGAGCCTGCATACGAATTTTCCAATCATCAAATTCTTCAATTGTGAACATAGGGATGCGTGTCAAATTTGCTTCCATGATAATAACTTTTAATGAAAAAAGAGTTTTGAGAGTTTAAGTACTAGAAGCAGACTTTGAAAAGTTTGGAGATCTAGTTCAAGAATAACCGAGTGCGGAGGGTTCAATGAACCAACCGCTCGATACCACTTGTAGGTCCCAAGGGGTGTAAGTGTAAGGTTTAGAAGGGGGGTTGAATAAACCTTACCAAATTTTCGTTTTAGTCCTTTTGAATATTCGAGTTAATACTACCACAATTTGTGTCCTTGATGGATGACCAAGTTAGTCAATCGGTAGAGTTAGTCTCTCAACGGACTCAACCGAGTTGTTGATGGATTAACTCGGTTGTTGAGTCTAAATTAACTCAAGCGTGGTTTTTTTTTCATTGGAAGACTTAACACCCTTAAGTTTGATTAAGCAAGGATTTAGTGCTTGATTTAGTACTTATAGATTATCAAGTGGACAAAGACAAATGTGTCAAAGATAATTAAACAATTAAGATGCGTAAATTAAAGTGCGAAATGTAAATAACACAATAGGATTTTTATAGAGGTTCGAAGATGGGGTAATTCTTCTACTCCTCTCTTCTCCAACTCTGGAGGAATCCACTATGTATTGATCAAGATACAAAGTGGTAGCAGTCCCGGATACAAGTCTTGATCACCACGGTGACTTGTTCCTTTGGGACTCGATCGGAGACGCCTTGATCACTCAATCGGCTTCTCGTGCGACTCGGCTTCTTCTTCAGGCGGAGCGTTTGCTTTGCTACTACATGACCCACTTGCTTAAGCTCTTTGGATTTGATCACGAAGCCCTCCAAAAGCTTAAGACTTGGTTCGAGCTTGAACCTTCCTACAATCCTTCGTGGAATGTAGACCCCTTGATTTTTAAAGATTTTCCTCTTCAAGCGATTGAAGTTATCTTTCCTTCACAGGTGAGTGTTGGATTGATGTTCTTCGCGCAGTGTAGGCTTGAGGATTGAGAATGTTTTGATTTTCTAATAATTGCTTGAACGTTTTTGGTTTGGTCAGAATTTGTGTCTCCTCTGTCTCATTCTCAAATAAACTCCTCGGCCTTTTATAGTGATCTTTCAAGAATTTGCCCGTTGAAGAGATAGGCTTATTTTTGAAAGTCACTTGCGATCGTTGGCTTGTCTTGTTGCGATCCTTGGAATTACCATTTCCTCGTATGAATTTTTCTTTCACCTTTTCGAGTTCGACACGGTGTAGTGCTTCCCATTGGTTCATTCCTTTTGCACGCTTCCTCGGGTGAGCACTCGAGAAAGGTGATATGGAGATATTACTTGTTTAAGTAATTCTCTAGATTTCTGTGCAACGGATCTTTCTGATTATCTCGACTTGACTGCATTTCTTTGCTTTCCCCAGGTGACTTAGAGTCGATTCCAATCATTGGATGACTCTTCTGTCACTTCAACTTGAGACTTGGCTTTTCTCGAGTTGACTTGGTGATACTCCACTCATTTGTATCTCACCGCTTCTTCGATAGAGTTCCGTCTACTCTTCTTTGCCATACTCGGTGTCTGCAGTGAGTCTTCCTTCTAGTCTTGATTGTCTTCTTGCATGTTAGGGCATAGGCGACTTACCTCGACTTGGCACTCTATTTATTACAATGCATTTTACAACAAGAATTGGGGTGCCAACTTCCTATTCTAAGTTTTACATGGCATTCATCAAAATCTAAACAATAATTTTCCTAACACACTTCTTCTTCCAATAAACCATTTAGGAATGCACTTTTTACATCCATCTGATATACAATAAAATTCTTGTGAGCTGCATAGGCAAGAAACATCCTTATAGCTTCCAATCTTGCTACAGGAGCAAATGTTTCATCAAAATCTATTCCTTCTTCTTGGCAATATCCTTTGGCTACTAGTCTAGCTTTGTTTCTTACCACAGAGCCCTCCTCGTTCATCTTGTTTCTGAACACCCATTTAGTACCAATAACATTTTGATGGGTGGGTCTTTGAACTAATTCCCATACTTTATTTCTTTCAAACCGATTGATTCTTCTTCTTGCATAGCTTTGAATCCAATGTGTGTCATCCAATGCTTGTAACACATCTTTAGGCTCTATTTGTGAGATAAAGCATGTGAACATAGCATCTTGTTGAGTTCGGATCTTGTTTTGACACCTTCTCTTATATCTCCGATGACAAGTTCGTGGATGGTCTTTCACCCATCTTACATCACGTTGAAGTAAGTTAGTTAGATTCGGATCGTCTAGCAACTGTGTTGCTTTGATCGGCTCTCTCTCGCAATCACTCATTGCAAATTTTTCCAAAGATTTTATGAGACTCGGCTATCTCATCTTTATCCGAGTTTATAATTCCGACCGACTACCAAAGATAGGACTCTTCTCAGTATGGTTGGATGATTCAAACTTATCGGTGACTCTTCAATGTCTTCTCCATTTACATTTGGCTCATCGAATACCACATGACCGGATTCTTCCGCAACCATAATCCTTTTGTTGAGTACTCTGTAGGCTTTGCTTTTTTGAGTATCCCAAGAAGATACCTTCATCGCCTTTAGCATCGAAAGCCTTTAGATTGTCTTTGTCATTGTTATCGATGAAGCATTTACATCCAAATATTCTAAAATATGCAACATTTGGTTTTCTCCAGACCCAAATCTCATAGGAGTCTTTGTCACCGTCTGCATTTTATCATACATCATTTTGCGTGTAGCAAGTTGTGTTAATTGCTTTAACCCAAAATCTTTTTGGTAACCGTCTTGACTAACATGGTCCTTCTCGCTTCTTTGAGAGTTCTATTCCTTCTTTTCGCAACTCCATTCTCTTTGTGGAGTCCTTGCTCGCAGAATAATTCATGACCAATGCCATTTTCAATACAATATTGAGTTATTATACCATTGACAAACTCGGTTCCTCGTCGATCTTATTTTGATAATGGTTTGGCTCTTCTCATTTTGAATCCTCTTCATCAGCTGTGGTAGTTTCTGTAGAGTTTCTTTCTTCTTACACATGAATATTGTCCATGTATATCTTGAGTAGTCATCTACTACCACCAAGGTATATTTCTTCCCACTTATGCTAGCAGGTTCAACTAGACCAAATAGATCCATATGTAGTAGGTGCAATATCCTTGTTGACTTTCACCTTCAGCTGCAGCTCTTCTTACAGCTGTGTTCACTTTTAAGATTTTCAGTGGCCCATCCTCTATCACTATCCACATCTCATCATATAATGCTGATAGATGAGCCTGCATATGAATTTTCCAATCATCAAATTCTTCAATTGTGAACATAGGGATGCGTGTCAAATTTGCTTCCATGATAATAAATTTTAATGATAAAAGAAGTTTTGGAAATTTAAGTACAAAAGCAGACTTTGAAAAGTTTGGAGATCTAGTTCAGTAACCAGTGCGGAAGGCTCAATGAACCAACCGCTCTGATACCACTTGTAGGTCCGAAGGGGTGTGAGTGTAAGGTTTAGAAGGGGGGGTTGAATAAACCTTACCAAATTTTCGATTTAGTCCTTTTAAAAGTTCGTGAGTTGATACTACACAACAGTGTGTCTAGGTGGACACCAATTTAGTTAATCAAGTAGAGTTAGTCTCTCAAAGACTCAACCGAGTGTTGATGGAATAACTCGGTTGTTGAATCTAAATTAGCTCAATGTGGTTTTGTTTTATTGGAAGACTTAACACCCTTAAGTTTGGTTTAGTAGAGACTTAAAGCTTGATTTAGTACTTAGAAATTATCTAATGGATAGCAAATATGTCAGCAGAATTAAACAAACATGATTCAGGAATTAGAGTGCTGAAATGTAAATGACACGATAAGTTTTTATAGAGGTTCGAAGATGGGGTAATTCTTCTACTCCTCTCTTCTCCAACTCCTGGAGGAATCCACTAGGTATTGATCAAGTATACAAAGTGGTAATAGTCCGGATACAAGTCTTGATCACACGGTGACTTGATCCTTTGGGACTCGATGCGAGACGCCTTGATCACTCGGTGGCTTCTCGTATGACTCGGCTTCTTCTTCACAGGCAATTTTTGCTTTGCTACTACTGACCCACTTGCTCAAGCTCTTTGGATTTGATCACGAAGCCCTCCAAAAGCTCAAGACTTGGTTCAACCTTGAACCTTCCTACAATCTTTCGTGGAATGTAGATCCCTTGATTCTTCAGTAATTTCCTCTTCAACTGATTGAAGTTATCTTTCCTTCACAGGTGAGTGTTGGATTGATGTTCTTCGTAGTGTAGGCTTGAGGATTGAGCGTTTAATAACTTGAGAATATTTCAGGTTACAAAATGTTTTCTTTCTTGCTTGTATGGTCAAGGTAACCTTCGTGTCTACGTGACCTTTTCTCAGAGTTATTCCTCAGCCTTTTATAGTGATCTTTCAAAAATCTGCCCGTTGAAGAGATAGGCTTATTTTTTAAAGTCACTTGTGGTCGTTGGTTTGTCTTGTTGCAGTCCTTGAAATTGCCATTTCCTCGTATGAATTGTTCTTGACTTTTGAGTTCGACACGGTGTAGTGCTTCCCATTGGTTATTCCTTTTGCACGCTTCTGGGTGAGCACTCGAGAAAAGTAGCGTGGAGATATTACTTGTTTAAGTAATTCTCTTGATTTCGTGCAACGGATCTTTTTCGATTATCTCGACTTGATTTCGCATTTCCTTGCTTTCCCAGGTGACTTAGAGTCGACTTCCAATCATGGATGACTCTTTGTCACTTCAACTTGAGACTTGGCTTTTCTTGAGTTGACTTGGTGATACTCCACTCACCGCATCTCATTTGCTCCTTGATCGAGTTCCGTCTTCTCTTCTTTGCCATACTCATTTTGTCTTTGCGCGGAGTCTTCCTTCTAGTCTCCAGTTGTCTTCTTGCATGTTTGGGCATAGGCGACTTAACTCGGCTTGACCCAGCCCTATTTATTACAATGCAGTTTACAACAAAGAATGGGGTGCCAACTTCCTATTCTAAGTTTTACATGGCATTCATCAAAATCTAAACAATAAATTTCCCAACAATTTACAAACTTTATTTTCTTTTCCAGAAACAACACATCCTTTCAGTTGCAACATATAAATTTCTTCTTCTAAATCACCATTTAAGAAAGCAATTTTTACATCCATCAATGAATAAAAAGTTTATGGATAGAAGCCAAAGCAATCAAAACTCGAATATAAAAAAATTTCTAGTTACTGGTGCAAAAGTATCAAAATATCCATATTTTATTTTTGAGTAAAGCCTTTTGCAACTAATCTAGCTTTATAGTTTTCAATAGTTCCATCAGGATTATATTTCTTCTTTAAAAATCTATTTGCAACCTATATATCTAGCTCCAGGTGGCAAATCAACTAAACTCCAAGTTTTATTTTGTTCAATAGAATCAATTTCAATTGTAATGGAAACTCGAATATAAAGAACCAAAAGATGAAACAGCTTCGAAAAATATTAAAGGGTCATTTTCTACAAAATGTGTACAAAAATCATTTTCAAAAGGTGTTTCTTTTCTTTGTTTTTTACTTCTTCTTAACTCCTCGAAAGAGTTCTCCATATCGTGTCCAACATGTGTATAACAAGTAGATTCAATAGGTGCACGAGAAATAGTCTCAGTTTTTAAAAGAAAAATATACTCAAAGAATTCATCATTTTTTGTTTCAACAATGTCTAGCACATCATTTTTCAAAACAAGAAATCTATATGCAACACTTGATCAGCGTAGCCAATCAATAAACAATCAGAGTTCTTAGAACATATTTTTCTTTTCTTAGGATCAGATAACATAACTTTGGCTAGACAACCCCGCACTTTTATATATTTTAGGTTTGGTTTTTCCATAACTCATGTGGTACTTTTCCATTTTTTTTAAAGGAATCCTATTTTTTAAGTGACATGCAGATAAAATAGCTTCACCCCAAAGATTATCAGCAACACCTAAACTAATGAGCATTGTGTTCATCATTTCTTTTAAAGTTCTATTTTCCCTTCAGCTACACCATTTGATTCAAGTGAATATGAATGAGTAATTTCATGAATTATTCCTTCTTGTCAACAAAATTCGTTAAATAAAATATATTCAGCCGCCTCTATCTAATCTAATTCTTTTAATCTTCTTATAATTGATTTTAAACCTCATACTTATATAAAAGGAACATGCTAAAGGCTTTGTCTTTATTCCTAAGTAAATATACCTTATTATACCTAGAATATTCATCTATAAAGTCACATAATAGTTATTACCACCTCGAGTAATGGTTTGTTTTAAGTCTCCTAAGTCGGTATGAATTAAAGTAAATTATTCAAATTCTCGCTATACTGAAAAATAAGTTTTCTTGGTCAATTAGCTTCACGACATATTTCACATTTATTCAGACAAGTATTCTTGCAAATGATTGCATTTAACAAATATAACTTGTACTAACGTATTCTAATCTAGCATGCCATAAATCAATAGAATCAATCCAATAAGCAAAAGAGTATGCAATTTTAATAAAACCATCAGAAATGTGGAGTACAAATAGACCATGATTGTAATAACATTTGCCCACAAGGACATTATTTTTTGTCATTACAATCTTATCAGGTCCAAATGACACCATAAACCCAGTCTTCCCTAATAAGAAAATATAAACCAAGTTTGTCCTAATAGTAGGCACATGAGGCACTTCATTTAGAGCCAAAGTCTTGCCAGATGTGAGTTTCAACAGAACTTTGCCTTTGCTAAGAACTTGTGTAGTTTGAGAATCCCCGAGATACACATGTTTTTCTCCATCTCCCACAGAATTGTAGGATGTAAAGGCTTCTCAATTTGCACAGGTGTTCCTGGTAGACCAGCTCTACCACCCATTCTTTCACATTGGCCAAGAGATTAATTTGAGAAAGCACTGCAGCAACCATACCATCCACTTCAACCAAATTTGCATTTGGCTTTGGAGGATTGTCATTTTTCTTTCTATATTTGCACTGAGGTGCATGGTGACCAGGCTTTCCACAAACGTAATAGTTTCTTTTCTTAATAAAATTGGTGGAGTTATTCACTTTAGGTTTGTGATCCGTTTGATTAGGTTTTTTTAACATTCTTGTTATTAAGCCTTGAACCATTACAGTTGTAGTTATTTGCTTCCATTTGCTTACTTTGAGTTCCCTTTGGTTGGTGTCTTCGATTATAATGTGAATAATTAGATCAACAAGATATAGTTGCCCATGTTTATGTTTTAATTGTTGTTTCTAGTCTTTTCACGTGTTTGGTAATTTTTCGATTAGCAAACCAGCTATAAATTCCTCTTGTAGGGTGATGTTTTCAGCCTTTAGATCCTCCAATAACTTGTGATACTCGTTGATCTGCATCTTGATATCCTTGTCATCCGTCATTTCCCATCTATAAAAATTTCCAATTACGAACTTTTGTTTTCCATCATCATTGTCAGTGTATTTCAAATTCATAGACTCCAAAATGTCATTGGCTTCTTTATAAGAGCAGTACTCATCAAACAAATCATCAGTAAGAGTGATAATAATAGTATGCCTATAAACTTTCTTGGCATAAATCCACATCTCTGTTTCTTTGGAACCAGTAAAAGGTTCAAGCTTCTTTTTGGTTAGTACATTCAACACCATGCATGTCTATGATCGAAAAAAATTCCTCCTACCAGTGTTTATAACTTTGACTGTCGAACATTTCGATTTTGGAGATATCTAGAAATGGCTTGGCATATTGAAACGTCGGTGGATGCGGAGCAACACTAACAACAATTGGTGTTGTGACATTTACTGCAGATGCATTGACATTATTCTCAGGGGCATGTTGAGTTATTCAACAGATGAAGTAGTAGCATTATTGTCGAACTCCATGATAAATCCTTAGATTGTTAGCAAATATTTCTGTGTAGAGTTTTGATGCAGCAAATTAATTTTTGAGGCGTGCAATATACGCACTGTATGATTTATTTTCGTAATCCCCCAGGATTCAATGGAAAAAATGAACGGCAAAATAATAAATGTAGATTATAACTCTACAAAATATAGAACAGATAGAAGAGAAAGAGACAATAGTGATAGTTGCTATAGACATTGTTTTATCAACCTCAAAGCTCATAAGATTGTGTTAATTCCAAAAATACCCAACCATTTCAGGAGAAAGGACATTAAATACACTCCCCGCTCTTTTTTGGACATTTTTATGCTTATTCACCTTTTTTTGGACACTTTTACGCTTTTTTCAATTTATTTTTGTTCCTGGATTATTTTCTATGTTAATTTTGTTATTTCATACCTACTTTTGTGTTATTTAGTTTGTTTCTTGGTTGTTTCTATGTTGTTTTGATGCAACTTTTACCTATTTTTTACGCTCTTTTTGGTTCATATGTTGCTTTATTTATTGTTTCTATTTTTTCTATACTATATTTAATATTGTTCTGATTTTTCTTTATTATTTCCATGTTGTATTTGATGCTTCAATGCAACTTTTTACCTATTTTTAAACTTTTTTTGTTCATGTGTTGTTTTTTTATATTATTTTGGGGTTGTTTCATATAATTTTTAATGTTTTTCTATTGTTTCTATTTATTTTCGACGTTCTCAATGCATTGGATCAAAAATTGAATTTTATTTTTCTATTCAAGTGTTGTTTCTATATTATTTTCAGTTTTTTTTAATATGTATTGTTTTGTGTGTATATTTTTCATTGTTTATATGAGTTCAAGTATAAAATTTATTATTTAATGTGAGAAAAAATTATTTTTCACTGAATTTATTGGATGAAACATATTCGAAACAACCTTGAAACAACAACGTCGAAAATCGGGAACGTAAAAATGTTCGAAAAAATGGCAGGAGCATACAATTGTCCATAAAAAGAGCGGGAGCGTAATGATGTCCTTTTTTTAGGAATGTTGGGTGTCTTTGTCCTTATTCCCAGAAAATATATAGTTGAAGCCTCTAACGGTAATAAGCGGGTGCAATGTTGTAAGTGGACAACAGGTGACTATAGCCACCCTATGTAGGGATGTCAAAATCCCCACGGAGAATCATCTCCGTTGGTACCCGATTAAAATAGGGCAATGAATCTCCGGTTAATTCTGAGATGGGACGGGGATGGGGATTCCCCGATTCTCTAGAAGTTGGGATGGGATGAGGATGGTATTTATATCCCCCGTCCCTATCCCCGACCTCGTTTAGATACGATGGGGATCCCCATCCCCATTCCTATTTCCCGAATTTATATATTATTAATGTTACTTCTATTTATAATATTTTATTTTATTAATTATAAAAACTAAACCCTTAAGTCTTTGTAACTTTACTTGTTCTCATTTTTTATTTTAGAAATTAGAAATTTATGTTATTTTATTTATTTTAATTATTTGTTATTTTAAATAATTTATATTAAAAAAATTATTAATAAATACATAATAGGGAATCTGATTCCCCGCGGGGATCCCGTTCCTCGAATGTGGATTCCCCATCCCCGTACCAGATACCCAAAGTAGGGAATGGTACGGAAATGGTATTTGGGGTGAGATTTTGAGACGAGAATGGTATATCAAATACTAGCCTCGTCCCCACCTATTGCTATCTCTAACCCTATAGGACTGCTAAAGGCTGAAAGGGGGACAAATTAGCATCTCTAGCCACAAAGGGAGACTACCAGTCGGCGGGAATAAATGCACGATCATGCCACCCTATCAAGATAGGTAGGCTATTAAAAATAACATGATGTAATTATTTACTTTAAATGAGAGAGTTGTAATTCCTACTTAAGCTAAAAAATATTAAGAAAACAATGCTAAGGTAGAAAATTGGTGAGTTTCGGGTAAGGCAATTCGTCTAAGTGAAAAATAAAAATAAAGTTTGAGGTTGCACAACGAATTTTGGTCGAGCTTGATTCGCTTGTGCAAGGGGGGACAAATCGATGATTTTACACTACAATTTGTAAATTTGCCCAATTCTTTATTTGGGCGAGCCCACCTTATTCACTTGCCCATTTTTACAAACCTACTCAAACCTTTCTATTAATAAAGTGAACAAAACTTCATTTGGTTTCCTATGTGGGAAGAGAAATCTTTGAAAACATTCATTTAATATCACGGTAACTTTGTTTGATTTTCACCCTAGTTGAATTCAAACATCTAAAAAAGTAAAAATTAATTAAAAACTACAAAGAGGATAAATAAAAAACATTATTTGAACAATATTTCATTATATATTTGCCAAAATTTCATTATAGTCAAACCAAATTAGTTAGAATCATAAATATATTTTGGTAGATATAAGGCACCGTTATTTGTCATATCAGTTAATATGTGCCGCATGCGTTCGATTCACGAGATCGGTGCGTTTAATGCTGTGTTTAGTTTTTGTTGTTTGTGGAGTCCGAACAAAAACCATATGTGCTTATAAGCTATAAAGGAATATATATATATAGGGATTGGTTATGACCAATCCCTTTAGGTTAGTCCATAAGAACACTTATGGACTTTTGATTTAAAATTTTGGATGGTTTAGATTATTTTAGTTAATTTAGGCATATAAGGGTATAATTGTACTTTTATTTTTAATTAGTTATGTTAATTGGACGGTTATTAGCTATATTTAAGGAAACATAATCCTACCTTTTCAGTTACCCGATTTTTAGGGAGGAAAACTCATCAACTTCAAGCGTTTTTTTTTCAAAATTGATAATTTTTTCCGCCATATTTGTGAACAGTCATTTTATTGTATACTTAGTTCAGTGGACTTGTATACTTAGTCATGTTTTATTGTATATTTAGTTCAGTGGATTTGTATACTTGGTTCAGTGGAATCGTATTCTTAGTTATATAAGTAGTTTAGTAAGTAGTTTAGTGAATTTGTATTCTTAGTTCTGTGGATTTGTATACTTAGTTCAATGGAATTGTATACTTAGTTATATAAGTAATTCAGTGTAATTATATACTTAGTTAAATGTTTTTGTATACTTAGTATTATTTTAATGTATAGTTAGTTCAATGTAATTGTATACTTAGTTAAATGTTTTTGTATACTTAGTAAAGTTTTAATGTACAGGTAGTTTAGTGTAATTGTATACTTAGTTAATTGTTTATGTATACTTAGTAATATTTCAATGTATAGTTAGTTTAGTGTAATTGTATACTTTTCATTAATTGTTGCACGATTTTGTTGCCATATTTGAATAATTTGCAGGTTCGAATAGGAAGGGAGAGAAAGGAAAGGTGAATCGTTTGATTATGGGGACGTGATCAATAAAAAATCACGTCCCTAATTTTTAGGAAGAAATAAAATATGTTTACGATATTTAATTTCCTGGATTCCTATTTTATCCCTTTTGTTGTATACTTACTTATGAAATGTTGTATATATTGTAATATATCTTGGCCATTGATTTACTATTTGGATGGTATACATTTTGTCCTATATATATTTAACCTAGAAGGGTGAAAATTCATTTTTGGTCTCACATGATCCTCTCCCTATATATATATATATATATATATATATATATATATATATATACACATATTATTTAGAAAGCCTAAACTAATGTCTTAAATATTTCTTTAAATGAAAATTCATTTTTAATAATATAGAAATAAAATATGTGTTCTGGTTGGTCTTTTATAATTTTCTTTTACAGTACATCTACTATACACGTATCTTGTTTCCTGTAAATTATAACACTTGTCAATAACCCATGTAAAAGATGGGACACTTGTTATTCATTCGTCCACCAAATATACTACAATCTATACCTGTATAGCATGGAGAATACATTATCGAATATAGCAATTTCCTATTTAATGTGGACTTTACGGTCTACATATAAACTCACATGTTAATTTAGGTGTCAATTTTTAGGCCGATTCCACATTATTAATTTGTCATACTGCAATAAGCAATTCTTTTTCATTTAGGCAACTTTTCCTTGATTCGTGGCCCAGATGAGGCATCACATCAGCCTAAACGTGGAACAGACTGCTCAATTAAAGAGATTTGATAAACATATTTACCTAAAACTTATTTCACCGTGTACTGTTTTTCAGGGGTGTAATTACTTCTCAACTAGAGAGATTTGATAACGTTTCAATTTTTTGCATTGTGTACTATCTTTCGGGGTGTAATTTTGGTTTTGGATTTTTTCTATAACAAAATTTGTATGTAAGTATACATATTAAGATAACTGCATAGTGTAGGTAACATAATTATAGTTAAATATTTACCAATAAAGTCTAAAAATTATTGGTAAATACCTACAATATTTAGGTAGATAAATTTTAAAACAGTTGTGATTTGTCGCTAATTAGTTGGTATAGTTTGGGAGAAAACAATATTTTTTATTCTCGTTGATATTTTGTTGTTTACTTTTTAATCATTGAGTTATAAATTTAGTAACAAAATCATTTTTGTCGATACAGTCAAGAACCGAAAGTTTTTATAGTGTATCGAGTTTGATTTGATAAAGATTTAAACAACACGACGAGATATAATAGCCTAATATTGAACATATTTTATTAATTTGTAAATTATCTACTGAACATCAAAATTATATTCAAGTGTGATTTGTTATGTAAAGGAACCAAATTCTTAAAATTTCAACGATAAATTTTGAATAATTTCTTTTACAAATTGTTTCGTCTCCAACCACTTTTTAAATGTATGCAATATATATGATGGATTCAGAAAAAATATAGAGGTGAGCCGATACATAAAAATGGGATGGAGTAGATAAAAAAAACCTATAAAAAATCATATAAATCCTAACTAAATTGTTCTTTTTAAAAATTTCTTAGTGTAATATTTTTAATAAAAAAATATGGTGGGAAGTTGGGCCAATATATATGATGGATTCAAAAAATATAGAGGTGAGGTTGCGCTCCTCCCTCCGCCATTGAATGTACTAGTACTTCCGTACGTGCGTTGCACGTGTATTTTTATTTTAATATTATTATTTTATCATCCAAATATCTATTAACATGAATGAGTATTTATTACTTTGTTCATATAATAATATTTATATAAGATAAATAAAAACAAAATTTTATATATCAAAGATTCAAAGTTATAATTTCAGTCACGCTTATCTCTACGTTACTCTCTCTCTCTCTCTCTCTCTCTCTCTCTCTCTCTCTCTCTCTCTCTCTCTCTCTAAACAATTATATATTTATATATATATTTGTGAAATGTGTATATTCATATTGAACTCGTATTGTTGAAAAACATGAATACTTACATTGTTAATCTATCTTTTGTTAACAAAAATGTGATATAAATTTATTAAGTTTTCATAGAAAAATATTTATGAAGAAATATAATTACAAATTGTCAAATGAAGTTTAAGTACTTGGATTAATATCTACAACCATATTGAATATCGATGGCATTGCTAGACATGAAAATTGCAATAAAAAAGCATGAAGTCACTTGCTTGAAGTAATATAATAAAAAATATAATAACTTGATTTTTTCACGTATTTAATACTTATAGAATGAAGCTTCTGTAGTCGATGAAATGAAAAAAAAAAACTATTTTTATGTGATTAGTAGTTAAGGGTATCAAATGCTAAGAAAATATCTAATATTTATAAACATTAGATATTGGAAAATTAAATATTATTATTATTATATTAAATTATAATCTAAAATAGTTATAATTTTAATCTAGTACATTCATTTTGTATTTAGTGTTATCCAGACCCCAGTTGAATACAAACATTATATGGTAAGTAACAATTTGTTAATTTTTCTGAAATTAATATAAATATATTGTATTTATAGACATCTTGTCAAATTTTCTATAAGTTTAATTGTCAGTTAGATTTTAATTAAAAACAATTATAGTATATCTCGTATATCGATATTTTAACTTGAAAGTTTATTTTTATTTATTTATAAAAATATTGTATCTATAATATATTGTGGCAAGTAACACATTTTATTTTTTACTATAATTAATTTTGTAATTATTGTCAACTCAACTTAAAATTGGAATTATCTCCTAATTAGATAACTGGTAGGCAAAAGTTTCTTTAATTCACAAATTTTCCTATCCAACTTATTCAAAAACATGGTATAGTGCATACACAATTTGTTAATATTCTATAAATAGTTTCATAGTTTAATTTTGTAATTTAATGAGCTCAAATTATACATCACATTTGAATGAAATTGATGTATAGATAGATTAATATATATATATATATACATATTATAGTTAGATTAATTAATATTGATATATATCTTATTTATATACACTTTGTTAATATTTCTATAATTTTAACTAATTTAAATTATATAATATGCTATCTTTTACTATAATTAATTTTGCAAGTCAATTAGACTTCATTACAAATTAAGCTCAGTGTGATAAAAAAATATTGTAAATCCTATAATTCAAAATTTAACCTGAAGTTTTTTTTCCCCATAGATTCATAAGTAGATTGTATATAAAAAATACAATGGTAAGTATCACATTTTTTTTCTGTAACTAATTTCTTAATTATAGATAATAAGCTGTCCAAAAAATTCTAAACAAAGTCAATTGTTAATTCAATGGTAAAAGATACGAAGATTTTAAGGACATCTCCCTTTAATTATTCTGATGAATAAAATAAAATGTTAATTATCTATTGAGTAATTGAGGAAAGTATGAATAGTTAATTGAAAAAAATAATTAGTACTTTACAACGTGATTAATAATATTATACAAAAAAGTCACAATCCACTATTGAAGCAAATACTATATATATATATATTTTTAAAATATGAATAATATATATGAATGGAATTGATCGTCAAGAATCATAGTAGTAGCAATAGTAGTAAGCATCATCATCATAATAATAACAATAATGCCATTTTTAATTATATTAATTAATTATAATCATAGACTATATTTTTTTTAAAAATATGAATAATATATATAGATAGAATTGATTGCACATAATCACTTTTGGTATAAAGTAGGAATATCATATATAATATTTTCCTAATTTATATGCATATAAAGTAGGAATATCGTTTATAATATTTTCTTAATTTATATACTAAATATTTGAACAAATCATCAAGATCAACGGTTAGGATTGTACAATAAAATATTTTCGAATATAAGAAGTAAAATGAGCGGAATTTTTTTTTCGGACTTCTGATATTATATATATATATATATATATATATATTGCATGGACACCATTGAAATAAATAAACAAAATATGTATATATATATATATGATGAAGATATGATGTATAAAATCAACATAATCATTGTAATATATATTTAAGAAGAGCTGATGTATACTAACATCAATTATAGTGAAATACTATTTATAATTTTTAAAATCTATATATTATATATAGATAGAATTAATATTATAGACTCACTTTTGGTATGAAGTATAAATATTAAATAAAATTTTCCTGATTTTTACACATATTAAATAGGAATATCATTTACAATATTTTCCTAATTTATATAATTTTAACGATTTTCTTATAATACTTTCCTAGTATAAGAATTTATAATAATTACCATTTATAATGTTTATAATTATTTCCTTATACAATAAACAAAAAGAACGGGAAAGTAAAATTTCCGAACTTCTGCTATTATTTATATATAGATGACACACGTTCATAAGATAAATCATATGGGAAAAATCAACCAATGCTTAAATATATTACGTACTATTATCATATATCCAAAATTGCAATAGGAAACTTTTTGAAACCCAAAATTATCCTATTACGTACAAATCAATAAATTACTAATTAATTCCCCACTAAGTATATATTGTTGTAATTGGTTTTAAAAATTGGGTGTTGACTCGATTTTAACTAATTAATTAAGTGAGTTCATTTATTTGTTGTATGAAATAAATGAGATAAATGTAATCTACACTGCGGGTAGATCATGATGAATTTAGCAATTTCAATTTCTCAAAACCAATATCGGATGAATGAGAAATAAATGCATGAAAATAGCCACTTAAAATGCCTTTTATATATGAAATATAAAATGGGTGGGAATATGGAAAGCCATACCCACATAGGAAACATATTAAATGTTTAACTAATTTATAAAGAGCTTCACCACTAATAAGGACTAATCATGTGGAGATTCTTATGGTACACCCTAGTAGACCAAGTCAATTTTGACTAGTCTTTGACTAGCTCAAATAGCAACTCAGATGGTGCGGAGCACCGTCCGAGTTGGAGCCAGGCCCGAGCCCGCGCACATCGCACGTAGTTGCATTAGGCGCTTTAGAGGCGCACTTCCCATCATCGCGAGGAACTTTGAGGAGCCTTAAAGTTTTGACAAATCGAACCAGGGTTCAGTCCAGTGGCTCGGTGATGTGGCAGGGTGGTAGTGACTTGGTATAGTCGTCCAAGTGTCAGACCGTAGCTGTTGACCACAGCCACAGGGCGCGATCTGATGGTCACGATTGATCCGGACCTGGGATTGCACCCAATCTGAAGAGGCACCAGAAGCTCTATAAATAGCAGTCCCCAGAGTTTCAATTTGCATCAGAAAATTCGAAATTCTATTCATACAAGCATTATGTCTGCATAAGTTCAGTAAAAGAGAGTTCAAAAATATCCCAGTGTTCGTTGTACTTGCGATTTGTAGTGCAACTATTGCAAGATGTTTGTCGTTGTATCTTGGGAGACAATTGCCGCATTCCGTACTCACCGTGAGTGGGACAATCTTGTCTTAAAGAGAAAGAGTCAAACTATTGCCTCGATATTTTATTTTCATACCGAAATTCTGCTCAAATTTTCGTAGATGTTCGATATACACCATCTTTTTTTCCAACATATATATATATATATATATAATTTAATTTTAAATAACTCAACAATAAAGATATATTAGGATTTTTAATACGAATATTTAAATTGATTTGTATATTCGAATATGTTTCAAATAAGAATCAAAGGGATTAGAATTTTGAATAAGGGTATTTGAATGGATTAATACGAATAAAAGGGCTACAAATGGACGTTAGTTTGACCAGCGGCTTAAGAAAAAGATTTCGTGTAGGAATGGCGCCTACACTTTTTTCTTTATGTGGTATTTGTTATATTCTGTTAAATTAGCCCATATGACCGTGTCAGTCGGATTTCACAACCTGACTCAATTTTTTGTTTTTAACTTTATTCTCCAATCGTGATTTGAATTCATGATCGAACGTTTTTAAAAATAAAAATAAAAATTATTTTGCCAGTTGTGATCTTGATTCACGACTCGGTTTGAGTCGTGGATATCGGATAGATCTACGATCTACTTTAAATTCTTAACATTTTCGTAAATTTGCTATGGTTTTAGATGGTAAGATAACATGTATGTTGTTGTGTGCAACTTCCTAATTTCATGGGATATAATTGATTGGTTTGGACTAATATATCCCCTTTATCAATTTAATTATGTATTTTTATATATTTTAAGCATATTTATTATTAGTCATTGAAATTTGTTGATTTGTGGTCCAGATTTTGTCCTCAATAAGCAACATATTTCGCACAGCGGAATGCGCCAATATTAATTGCAAGTTTGACTATATGAAAGGAAAGAGAGAATTTCAGTTAATCAAATATATCCAAAAAAGTAACATATTCTGCTTCAATAAGCAAACTATTTGTCTTCAATAAGCAACATATTTTCACAAATGGATAAGGTCGAGATACGGTTTCAAACAAATCCCAAAAAATCCGGAATGTGAACGGGCACTACCAAAAATAACTTCCGTAATTTACTGATAATCAAACAAAATTACATACTTATCCTTAACAACCATTAATTAAATACAAACTAAAATAAAAATCAATTAAATCTGCATCATTAAAAAGAAGAGGTCAACGCTCCAAATTTGGTCTCACGTACTTATTCAAATTATATGAACTCACCAGATCCAAATCCCACATATATATGTGTAATATAAACATTCTCCAATTAACCTCACATGTCAATTTAGGTGTCAATTTTTAGGCCGATTCCACATTATTATTTTGTCATACCGCAATAAGCAATTATTTTTCATATGGACAATTTTTTCTTTATTCGTGGCCCAAATGAAGCGTCACATCAGCCTGAACGTGGAATTGACGTTCTCAGTTAAAGAGATTTGATAAACATATTTACCTTAAATTTATTTCATTGTATACTATTTTTCAGGGGTGTAATTATTACTACTTCTCAACTAAAGAGATTTGATAACGTTTTTGATTTATTGCATTGTGTATTATCTTTCGGGGTGTAATTTTGGTTTTGGATTTTTGAGATAAAAACCAATTTATCTGAAAAACGTTAACCAGATGTTGACGTACGTTTTGGTCAACAAGCAAAACTGTACAACAATGCAACAATGGGAATGTAAATCACCAAATTCGGGCTAATTTCGCTTTTCATATAAATACCGAAATGATGATACTTTCCTCGGTCGGTTTTCTTTTACAGCAGTGATTTTACAAACGTTTTTCTCTAGTATTTATCTCTTATCTTCTTCCTCATAAATGAGGCCTATTTATACTCATCTCATTAGTGGGTTTTAAATAATCATTATTACACTTAACACTAAAATAATCTTAAAGGGACACATGTCCTTCTCTGAGCGTGCATGTTGGCCAAGTATTTGCCACTTGTTGACTCATCTTGATATTATGCTGACAAGTGGCAGCTTCTGGTGCTAATGGAGCACTAAATTCAACTGGATGATTATCCTTTAAATTTCCCGCCATAAGTTTCCCGCCAAGTTTGACCTTGGGGGAGCCGAGTCCAATTCGTGACATGTCATCAGGTCGGTTGTTGACATCATCGTTTCAACAGACGGCCGCTGGGTCCCACACGTCCATGTGCTGAATGGCCACGTTGACTGATTTGCCTCCAGCTTGGCTCGGGTGTCATCAATGGCCCCCAAGTTTAATTCTGATGGAAGAATTCCTGAAGTTGGATTTAAACTTTAATATTAATCATGAGCTTTTAATGGGGAAGAGGAAACCTCAAAAGTCACTCTTCCCTGACACCTGTCGTTTAGCAGTTAATGCCTGAAACGGCGCATTAATTGTAGTATCATGATGGCGGACACGTGGCGGCTCTTGGTTGGACCAACTCTATGCAGGAACCGAAGAGGTGGCACAGCTCTGGCAGCGGTACGTGGGGATGTGACGTTTCTGACAGTTTTTGAAATTGAAAGGACACGTCTTTTGAGTTGGTGTCCCATTTTTCGAGGGAACTTAACCTATAAATACCTCTTTCACTTTCCATTCTACACTTTTGCATCCATAGTCCGAGCAAAGATCCTTTGAGAGCGAGCGAGCAGTAAATTTCGGGTCGGTCCTTAGAGTTCAGAGTTACTTAGGTATTTTTTCCAAAACCCTTTTTCACTTTTTTGCTTCAAACACATGTCTTCTTTCGAAGATAGTCGGAGTCGTAGCTATAGTGTGGAGGTTGAAGTTGAATATCCTCCTTCTGACCCCTCTGTTTCTTTTTCTCCAGTTCGAGGAACTCCATCTCATAGCCCCAGTGTTGTTGAGATTTCAAGTTCAAATCATTCGCCTCCAGTTGAGACTCCATTAGAGCAAACGCACACGATTTTTAACCATGTGCTAGTTACCATCTACCGAGAGGGAATCATCTACAAGCCTGGGCTAGTTCAAGAAGAGTCCGGCGAAGAAGCTTTAAATACCTATCCCCAAAACAATCAACGAGAGAAAGAAGAAGAAATGGACCCCCGAGAGCACGAGCATGAGGAGGCGGTTGATGAGGCCTCCGAGGGTTCGAGGGCTGCAAGGCCCGCAGAGCATATGAGCCATTTTCATGGAGATGGCAGGCGGGGAGGAGGACCCCGACTACGCGTGGAGGCTGGGTGGAGGCCTTGCGAACTAAACGACATACCCAGCATGTTGATGATTCCAGAACTAACGGCCCTCCATCAGAAATACAGGATTCTGGCTAACATACACTTTTGTTTGCCGGACAGTGTGGAGTGCCCCGAGCACCCGCCGGAGGGGTGTATGGCTGTACACATTCCCAGTCTCATGTACGGGCTGTGATTCCATTGCCGCTGGTGCTCACGCGGTGGTTTCGCAAATGGGGTCTTCCTCTGTCCCAGGTGCACCCCTTGTCCTGGGGTCGAATTATTGGACTACTGGTGTTATTCCATCTGGAAGGGTACCCCCAACCTCGATTTGCTGAGATGAACGAGTTGTTCATCTAGAAGGCGACCCCCTCGATGCCGGGCCGGGGGCAGCCATCAGGGTGGTACTATGTGCATACTAGGCCCGGGTACCAAGACGGGCTGGTTGAAGGCCTTCCACAGTCCTTAAAAGAGTGGAAGGATAAGCGATTTTGGGTAAGTGGCGAGTGGCAGACTCGCGTCGGGGTGGAGGAATCCATCCTCCATCCCCCTTCAGAGTTCACATTTAGCTTTCGTAAGTGCATCCTTCCTTTTCCTTCTTCTTATTTTTTTTGGGGACTATTTGACCTTGATTTTTTCTTTATTCAGGGAACCGAACCTCCACCGGTCAGTTTTTGGCTGCCTTTGTCCGTCGACCGGACAACATCCAGGCCATGGGCCCAAGGGACAGACGGATCAAGACCTTGGCTACCGAGGCCCTTTTAGCCGCGGCCGGTCTACGGTCCGCCTTACCCGTCGATCCCGAGGCCGGAGAGGTGGCCGAGGGAGAGGCGGTGGTGGTGGAAGAGGAGGCCGAGGAGGAGCCTGAGAGGAGTCCACCAAGGACTGAGAGGGGACAAACTCCTGAGCAGGGGCAGCAGCCTATGCAAACGGAGCAGGTGAGGCCGTCCCCGACAATGGCTAGTCCTCCGGGGCAAATGCCCATGCCAACCGAGCAGGTGCGGACTTCTGAGCGGCCGAGAGAAACTGGGGCCCAAGGTGCATACTTTGTAACTCTTGAATTTTTTCCTTTGATTTTTTCCGTTTTTGGTTCCTTACTCAATTAATTTTCTTGTAGGGCGTGGGGTGGACATCTTCGCCCGCCTTCAGCGTGTGAGGACTACGGCCACCCGCCGATCCAACGCCTTTGGGGCAACCCGATCTTTGCCAAGGATCCAGGGAGAGAAGAGATCCGGGCCGGTAAACATGTGGCCGAGGATACTCCAGAGATAGAGGGGCCCCCACCCCAGAGGAGAAGAGGGGGCATTGTGATTGAAGAGCCCGGGCAGATGGAGAGGGTCGGGCCAACCCCACCGATACCACTTGTGCAAGTTCCAACAGGTGGGGTCCCGAGGACCTTCTCGGATGACCTTGGTCGGGAATGTCACTTCATCCCACCAAGTCAAGTGAGGGAGGAGGCCTGCGATAGGATGGCTGGGTCGCGGCCCCAGTGGTTCGTGGAGTTTGTTAGGTGCTCCACACCAACTGAGGAGTAATCAAGGGCCCTGCCCGAAGTGGGTTGGGCCACAAGGGAAGTTCTGGCTCGTGCTTGGACCATGATAAGCGTGAATTTTGCATGTGTTTTGATGCGTATTTCGAGCTATAATGATAAGTAAACATGCATATACTCGCGTTAAACGTTACATATTCACTCTTTGTGGAAAAGATATTACACTTTGCTTATTTTGTAGGAATTTCATGATATTTGAAGCTAATTGAATAAGATATGAGGAAAGCAAAGTAGAAACGCGGAGAATTGAGTGGATATACGAAACGTGAAGCCTAAAAGAGCGAAAGTTGAGCGTTCACGGAAGAAACAGGGGCACACGGGTTGGGCGTGCCTCAATACACCACCCGTGCACCCCTGTATAAGGTTGATTGAAGGCTGCAGACATGGCGCACGGGTAGGCCGTGCTCGACGCACCACCCGTGCGCCCTACAGAGAGTCGTGGATATCTCACCGGAGTGGCGCACGGGTAGGCCGTGCTCGACGCACCACCCGTGCGCCCTACAGAGTTGGGGTATTCCAAGAGGTGGCGCACGGGTAACCCGTGCGTGGGCGCACGACCCGTGCGACTGAATCCCATAATCTCGCATTAAGCCCTAAACATGATGGGGAGTATAAAAAGGCTTTTGGGGGCGCACACAAGGGGAATCGGACATATTTTGGGATCTACAACACAAGACAAGGGTCTATTCTTGGAAGAAGACATCAAGGAGACAATCGGGTTGCATCGGAGCTTAAGGAACGGAGATATATCGAGAGATTGTCGACTTTCCTAAGTTTTCTTGCTTCTCTTTTAGTTTCAATCTTTCATTTTAGTTGTAATGGCTTTGAACAATTTGTTTATGACTTGTTTAGAAATCATGTGTAGCTAAACTCTTGAGATTTCCGGGTTTTGGAAGTAGATTAATGAACTCTTGTTGGATGTTTTAATCTTAGTTGAAGTTATTATCTTAAAGCCTATTTGAGTATTTTGAGCTTATTCTTGTTTTATCACTTGATCAATGATTTAACTTGTTTGATATATTGATTCATAATTCGAGAGATGAGTTTCAATATTAGATCTTGAATACTCGACACAAATATTTGCATGAATCGAGAGGTTTGTAAATATTTGTGAGGATATTTGATCTTTTAAACTTTTGGGAGTTGAATGCTTCATGTTGAGTAGAGATGCTAGCATAAGTATTTCAATCTACATTTTATATGCATCTCGAGAGAGAGGATAAAATAGTTTTGTGATCGTCTTATAGGAATATTGATAATAACCTTAGCTTTGATTTAATCGGACAACAAGAGGATTATTAATCGAAACCTTAACTGGAAATCCATTCCATTATCTTGATACTTCTATCATTTGTATTATCTCAATCTTGTGTTTTAGTGATTTAAATTGTCTTAATCTCAATACAACAATCATCAAATTTCGATCGTCTAAATAAAAATAAGACTATCTTGGTTCAATACTTAGCATATTAATTTATTAGTCTCCGTGGATACGACCTTGCTACCCTATTCTATAAACTACACCGTACACTTGCGGTGAAGCTAAAAATAAGGCGAACAACCACAGGCATCGAGCAATTTTGCTAAGAAACTGGCTAGGAGGAGCAGACTCAGTATGCCATGGGGCTATCTGGTGGGATCATTGGGCTCCTATAGCACACGATCGGGGGGGCTCGTGACCTGGAGAAGAAGTACGCTGACTTTGAGAGACGGCATGTCGATTTGCAAGATGCTTACGCCACTCTCCAAGGGGTGCAGGAGTCCCTGAAGACAGAGGCAGAGGAGGCCGCAGCCAGGGCGAACACGGAAAGAGAAGCTATCGTGAGGGCCGAGGTCGAGCGGCATCACGCTCGTAAGGCCGAAGAAGAGCTCCGGGCTAAGGTCGCTGAGTTGGAAAAGGTAGCTGCTGCTCATGCCGGGGAATTGGAGAGGCGCACAGCTGAAGTCCGCAGAGAGGCAGAGGAAACCTCCCAAAAATAGGTTGAAGAGGCCCGTGCGGAGGCCGTCCGGGCTTGTAAAGACTCGAAGGAATATGCCTTCATGCTGACCTGTGGACTGCAACCAACATCAGGGAGATCCTCCAGACTCGCGGCCGGGCAAGATCGTAGCCGAGCTCGCGCGGAACTTGCCCGGTTGGGCTTGACGCCGACTTGACACCATTCGTCCCCGCTTTGTTGAGACCGCCGGTGGCCAAGACGCACCTCCTCCAGAGGAATAAGTGGCTTCCAGTAAGCCCGTTGAGATCCCTCCTCCCGCCGGGGCTTGAAATCTTTTTTCCTTTTGAAATTTTTTGTTTTTGCCTTTTGCATTTTCCTTTTGCGTAGACTAGGCGGCCTTGGGCCTCTTGATGTAATGGGCTCCGGCACCCAATGTAAATATGTTTCTTAGTAAATGGAATTCCCTTTGGTTACTCGTGCGTGCTTTTGTATTTTCAAATTTTGCTAAGTATTGTGCTCGTCTTTCTTTTTTATTGTACGACTTTTGCTCTGTCTGCCTTCTTTTATTTTTCTAAGTGTGGGGCTCGGTTTTCAGTGCTTCTCAAATGGTATGAGTAATGGGCTTTGATTGCCTGGACTCATTCTGTCAAGTCTTGTGCTTGGAACTTAAGTCGAGTCTTTATTTTGGGTAGGCTCGCCTTTCGGGCGAGCTTCCCTTTATTTAAACGTGCAAGGGACGTACCCGAGATGAGCAGTCGGTCTTGGCACTTGGCCGAGGCGATCTAAATGGCGCTCGGCACGTGGCCGAGGCGATCGAAGCGGTGCTCGGATCTTGGCTGAGGCGAATAAAAATTACCCCCTTTTAGAGAGCTCATAGAATATCAGATGAAAGGACAAGTCCTTAGAATTGTGTCTGAATCACAAACTATGTGCTTTATTGATAGTACCTCTTAAGATATGTTACATTGCATGGATCTGCGAACTTTTCCCCACTCAAATACTCAAGCCCATACGCCCCATTTGACATGACCTTATTGACCCGGAACGGATCTTCCCATGTCAGTTTTAACAGGCTGGGTTCAATCCCAGTTACTCTTTTTAGAACGAGGTCGCCGACCCAGAACCTTCTTTTCTTTACTTTTGAATTGTAGTACCTTTCACTCCTTTGTTTGTATACGGCGTTTCTCACCTCGGCACTGCATCTTTTCTCCTCTAGTAGGTCCAGCTCGGCCTCATTGTTTTCCTCAGAAAAATTTGCAACTCTAAAGGTAGAGGCTCCAATTTCAACGGGGATGACAGCCTCGGTTCCGTAGACCAAAGAGAAGGGCGTCTCCCACGTGGCCACTCGGTGCGTTGTTCTATACGACGACAATATGCCGGGCAGCTCCTCGGGCCAATTACCTTTAGATTCCTCCAACCTCGCGTTCAAAGTATATTTAAGTATCTTGTTCACCGCTTCGACCTGCCCGTTGGATTGTGGGTGATACGGGGTCGAGAAATGATTTTTGATGTGGAATCCTTCGTAAAAATTTCAAAACCTCCGGTTATCAAATTGTTTCCCATTATCTGTGACAATCGAGTATGGTATCCCAAACTTACAGATAATGGACTTCTATACGAAGTTAACAATCTTTTCTTCATCTATCTTCGCCAGGGGTTCCGCTTCGGCCCATTTTGTAAAATAATCCACCGCCACAATGACATACCTCACGCCCCCTTTGCCAGTGGGGAGTGGTCCAACGAGGTCCATTCCCCATTTGGCAAATGGCCACAGACTGAATATGGAAGTAAGTTGTTCGGGGTGGTACCTAACTTGTGGCGCGAATCTTTGACACCTTTCGCATTTCTTGACGAGGTCGGTTGCATCCTTTTTCAAGGACGGCCAGTAATACGCTTGTCGTATCAACTTGTAAGCCAATGTTTGGCCCCCAACGTGATTTCCGCATATACCCTTATGTACCTCTTGGAGCGCGTAGTCTGCGTCTGTTTCATACAGGAACCGAAGGAGCGGGACAGAAAATCCACGTTTGTATAGGACACCATCCACCAACGTGAATCGAGCGGCCTGAGTTCGCAATATTCTAGCCTCTGTCTTGTCTTTTGGCTGTATTCATTTCTCTAAATACTGTATGATTGGAGTCATCCAGGTCAGCTCAGTCGCTTCATTGGCATGTATCTTCTGTGTATTCAGTGACGGGGCGGACAGCTGGGTGATGGTTACGTCTGCGATCGCGTCGGTCCTCGGGGTAGAGGCCAACCGAGCTAAGGCATCCGCCTGCATGTTTTCAGTTCGGGGAACATGCAAGACTTCTGCTTTGAAGTGTGAAAGTTTTTTCTTGACCAAGTCCAAGTACCGCGCAATTTTTTATTCTTTCGCCTCGTACCCACCATTGATTTGATGGACCACCAACTGTGAGTCACTGTGTACCAACAATCGTTTTAGACCCATCGATCCGCCATTTCAGTCCCCGCCAGAGCGCTCGTATTCACTTCATTGTTGGTCATTTGGGAATTAGAACTGCATGGCCGAGCAGTAGCACTTGAGTTTTGGATCGATTATCACGATCCCGTCCCCTACTCGGCCTACGGTGGAAGAGCCATCGATGAACAATTTCCACTCTTGATCTTCAACCACCTCTAGCTGGATGGAAGGTGTGAACTCGGCTACAAAATCAGCCAATGCATGTCCTTTAATTGTCGTGTGTGGTTCGTACAAAATGTCAACTTGACTGAGCTCTACAACCCACTTAATCATCCGACCCGAAATGTCTGGTCGGTGCAGAACTTGCTTCAGTGGGTAGTTGGTCAGTACCATAATTTTGTGCTCTAGAAAGTATGGATGGAGCTTTCAGGCTGAAATGACCAGTGAGTGGGCCAGCTTCTCCATAGGTGGATATCGGAGCTCGGCATCATGTAACACTTGGCTGGTGTAATAGATTGGATGTTGGATAGAATTGTCCAATCTAATAAGTACCGAGCTGACTGCATACTCGGAGACAGTGAGGTACAGATATAAGTCTTCAACCCGGGTCGGTTTTTGCAGTACAGGGATTCAGGCTAAGTGTTGTTTGAGTAACTCGAAAGCAGCTTGTGTCTGTTCGGTCTATTCAAAATTCTTATTTTTCTTTATGATTTCAAAGAAGGGTTTGTATTTGTCAATGGACCGTGAAACGAACCGGTTTAGGGCGGCTAGTCGGCCTGTTAAGCTTTGTACTATTTTGATGGAATTGGGGGGTTCAAGATCGATGATGGCTTTTATTTTATCTGGGTTGGCTTCGATTCCCCTTTGGCTAACCATATAACCCAAAAATTTACCCGAGCCGACCCTAAAGGTGTATTTTTTCGGGTTTAACATTATCTTATACTCTCGCAAAATGGCAAATATTTTATTAAGATCATTAAGATGATCAGATATGTACAAAGATTTCACCAACATATCATCCACATAAACTTCAATGGTGCGACCTATCAATTCCTCGAACATTTTATTAACTAACCTTTGGTAGGTCGACCCGGCGTTCTCATCATCATCCGGATGCATTCGTATCTGATTGTAGCCCGAATATGCATCCATAAAGCTCATAAGCTCATGTTCGGTTGTGGCATCTACCATATAATCGATGTTGGGCAGAGGATAGTTGTCCTTGGGGAACGCCTTGTTGAGGTCGGTGAAATCCACGCAAAGGCGCCACTGGCCATTGCTTTTCTTTACTAATACAGGGTTGGCCACCCATCGAGGGTAAAGGGCTTCCCTGATGACTGGTTGTCGAGCAATTTGTTAACCTCAGCCTCCAGGGCGACCTGCCTGTCGGGGCCGATCTTGCGTCTTTTCTGGATCACTGGTCGGAATGTAAGGTCTATGTTGAGACGATGGCAAGCATGTTTGGGATCAATTCCTGGCATGTCAGAGTGTGTCCATGCAAAGACATCAAGGTTATTTCCGAGGAATTCGATCAATTCCGACCGGAATGGCTCTTGGAGGTCGTGGCCAATACATAATTGGTGTCCCCCATGTTGCTTGCCGACATCGACCGTATCAACCTGTTCCACCGGTTCTGCGTGTTTCATTTTCTTACTCTGCCCCTCTTTTTTCTGCAGGGGCAGCTCGTCCTCTACTGCCGGCTTGTTCTCCGGCTCCACCTCTTTTTCCCCATCCTCAATCATTGGTTCCTTTCCAGGTCGTTTACCTGGATCACTTTCTGAAACAACCATCTCTTCCCGCTCGGGCTCAGCTTCCTCCCCTGGGTCGTCCTTCACCGTCCCACTAGTTTCTCCCCTTTCAACTGTGTTAATTTTCGCATGTCGGAGTTTAAGAGAGCATTCTCGTGACTCCCTCTGGTTCCCTTTGTGGATGGCTTCTCCATCCGGGGTGGGGAATTTCACACAAAAATGGTATATTTAAATAGCCGCTTTCAAGTGGTAAAGGAGCGGCCTTCCAATAATCGCGTTGTACTCTGAATCAGCGTTGATAATTTTGAATGTGGTGATGACGGTCCGCTTATGCAATTCCTGTCCCCTATCTGGATGGGCAGGTCAACCTCTCCGAGCGGGATGATCCTTCCTCCACCAAAACCCAAAATACTATGGACATAAATAACCGACGAATAGCTTCCTGAGTCGATTAGAATCCTGTGGACCGGGATGGCCAGGATAGATGTCGTGATAACCAGGGGGTCGGAATGAGGGTGGACCACCTGGTCGGCATCTATGTCCGAGAAGACGAAGCGGCCCGTTGGTTGGCCTTCTCTAATTTCTGCCACCCAAACCTGTCTTTCCGCGTGGGCGGCTTATCTGACATTTGCCTTCCTTTTTCGGTTCGAGCGGCTATCCTCGGCTGCATTGGTGTTAATTCTATTAACACCAGACATCATCAGAATCTCCCTACCCGATTCCCATTTGGCGGCAATGGTAGGTGAGCCAGATTCGTCAATCGCTCTGGATTTACACCCGGAGCGAGCGTTGGTGGTGGAGGTAACTCGTGGACGTACCTCTTCAGACCGCCCCTTTGAAAAATGCGCATTATTTCTCTGATGAGGTCTCGGAACTCATTCGTGTCATGGCCTATCAACTTGTGATAGGCGCAGTATCTTCGCGCATCCAATTTTGTGGGCTCCACCCTTAAAGGCCGAGCCGGTGGCAATAAATTAAGACCCTGTATTTCGTTCCATATCGCTGAAGGAGTGTGGGTCAATGCACTCCTTAGCGCAGCAACTTCGACCCACACATCTTGCCGTGCTTTATATCCAGTGGTCGGGTTCTCCCAAAAGGTCCTGAACCCCAACCCCGACCCCGAGACGGACTCTTTCTTTTCGTCTTTCTTCACGCCCCCTGCCTTGTGCTCGGGACACGTTGACTAGCCATGGCTTCTTCCATGCAGATGTGGCGCTCCGCGTGGATAAGAAATTCCTGATACGAGATTGCCCCCGATTCATGGATAGAATAGTTGAACCATGTCTCAGGGGCGAGGCCGGCCATGGCCGCGATCAAAATAGCGTCATCCGAGACCGGTTCCATTTCTTGGATTTGTTTATTGAACCGTGTTATATAACTCTTTAAAGGCTCATCTTTTCCCTGCTTAATATTTACAAGGGAATCTTTTGGTGCAGCTCGGACTTTGGAAGTAAGAAAATGCATCATAAACGCGGGGGCCAGGTCGCCTCAAGAGCGGATGGACCCTTGTGGCAGGGTCCGAAACCAACGGTGGGCTCGGTCGCCCAGCGTTAACGGAAATGCCTTGCATAGTATTGCATCGCTAGGGCTGTAAAGCTCCATCCACGCCAAGTATTTGTGGATGTGTGTTGTTGGGTCGGTCTCACCGTTGTATAGACCGAATTGCGGGATCTTTAGCTTGGGTGGTAGAGGAGTTGACAGAATGCTAGGAGCGAAAGGTGATACAATAGAAGGCCGGCTTGTTACCTGATACGGCCTTTGGTACTGGGCTTCTTCAGGACCGTCCTCCAACTCGTTTAATCGGCGGCGAAGACGCAAGATTTCTGCCTCTCGTTCCTCCAGTGGGGTAGGCCCCTGGGTTTGATTGGCCCTTCTCGGCTCTCTTTCATCCAAAAACCGGAGCCTGGAGCTTATCGATCGGGTGGGGTGAAGGGGATCGAGCCCCATCCGTCTCACAAACACGGAGCGGGTGCGGTGAAGGGGATCGAGCCCCAGCCGTCTCACAAACACGGAGCGGGTGCGGCGGTGGCGTGCGGGCTCCGGATGCGACTCCGCCATGCGACTCTGCTCTTCTACATCGTCACGCGGTCGTCTTCTATCATAGCGACCATGCTGTTCATTACCAGAATTAACCTCTTGGCCTTCATCACGAGGAGGTGCAGGGACCTGAGGATTTACATTAACATTTACTGGGGGGTTAAGCGGGTGAGTATTTACAGGAGGTGGAGGCTGTACTTGCGAGTTAGTAGTTGCAAGTGTTTGGGAGATGAGTTGCTTCATTTGTTGAACAAAGGCGGGGTTTGCGATAAGTTGAGCAAAAGGAAACAAAGTCGTGCTCCCTGCTTTGGTCAGGGGCACGTTTTGGCCATTGGTAGTTTGGCCAGTTTGGTTATTTACAGGTGGATCTTCAGTTATATGAGCGTTTCGAGACAACTGACTCATTTTGTCCTTTCCAAGGGAATCAACACTAGTTTTACCTGACTTCACGTGACTTGACTTAGCTGGAAAATAGGACTCGACCTAGACGGGCCCTCCTTCTAGCGCCAATTTGTTGACATACGTTTTGGTCAACAAGCAAAAGTGTACAACAATGCAACACGTGGGAATGTAAATAAGCTCAAATTCAGGGCTAATTCTGCCTTTTCATATAAATACCGAGCTGAAAGCTTCTGGTCAGTTTTCTTTTACAACATTGATTTTACAAGCGTTTTTCTCTAGTATTTTTCTCTTGTCTTCTTCCTCATAAATGAGGCCTATTTATACCCATCTCATTAGTGGGTTTTAAATAATCACTATTACACTTAACACTAAAATAATCTTAAAGGGACACATGTCCTTCTCTGAGCATGCATGTTGGCCAAGTATTTGCCACTTGTTGACTCATTTTGATATTATGCTGACAAGTGACACCTTCTGGTGCTAATGGAGAACTAAATTCAACTGGATGATTATCCTTTAAATTTCCCGCCATAAGTTTCCCGCCAAGATTGAGCTCGGGGGAGCCGAGCCCAATTCATGACATGTCATCAGGTCGGTTGTTGACGTCATCAGCTCGGTCTGCGTTGGCCTGTGGGTCCCACACGTCCATGTGTTGAATGGCCACTGGACTGATTTGCCTCTAGCTCGGCTCGGGTATCATCACCATACATGGCCTAAAGATTCGATAAAAAATATATTTACCTCAAATTTATTTCGTTGTGTACTATTTTTCAGGTGTGTAATTACTTCTCAACCAAAGAGATTTGGTAACGTTTTTAAGTCATTGCATTGTGTACTATTTTTCCGGGGCGTAATTTTGATTTTGGACATTAGAGTTTCGAAATTATCAAGTTTGAATATATTTTTAAAATAACAATTAGAATTGGATAGTGATCCAATGGTTAAAACTCTCGAGCACAGCCAGATATCTGGTGTTCGATTCCATTACCCCTCCCCACCAAGGATTTGTACTAGAAAAAGAAAAGGGTAAATCTCACTTTGCCCCTTATACTCTACTTGATTATCACTTTACCCCCTTGTACTCTCAATTGTATCACTTTACCCCCTTATTTTACTTAGTATCACTTCACCCCCTTATGCTTTTAAAATATTATTTTATGCTCATATACTAAAAAAAATGACCATTTAATCCTTACCTATTAATTTAATTAAATAACAAATTATTTTAAAAGTATCTAATATTAATAAACTTGTATATATTTGCTAAATTAATTTTCACAACTTGATTAATTAACGCTTAATATTAAATTTATTATATTTTACATTTAGTTGCTTATTATTTAACTTTAATGTAGTTCCTATTAAATTAATATATAATAGACTATTTCTATTAGCTAATATATTTATACTTTTAATTTATTATTCATCATAACCTTAAAATTATATAATATATATAATACAAATTTATTAAATGTGTGAAATATTATTAATAATTTTTAAATTATTGATCAATAATCATAAATAAAAAAAACGTGTTAAATAGAAAAATAGTCATTTTAGTGATTAATTTTTTGAATACAAAATATTATTTTACTATATAATACACAATTTTCAGATTTATTATTAAAAAATATATGAATATATTAGTTTGCATAAAATAACCTACAATATAGTTATTTAATAAGAACTACATTAATTTTAATAAATAGCAAATAAGTTTTCCACAATATATATATATATATATATATATATATATGTATTTGATGTCATGGTTAAATTAAAATAATAGCAGGGATAATTAGGTCATTTAATAAATGAATTGGAGGATTAAATGATATTTTTAATTGTATAAGGGGGTAAAATGATACGAATTGGTATAGAGTACAAGGGGGTAAAGTGATACAATTGAAAGTACAAATGGGTTAAGTAATATTCAATGAGAGTATAGGGGGTAAAGTGAGATTTACCGAAAAGAAAAACACAACATTGTACATGTATTTTATTAATTGTAAATTTTAAAGTCTACTTCAATTGAAACATCAAAATTACATTTTTCTCAACAAAAAAAAAACATCAAAATTACATTCAAGTGTGATTTGTTATGTAAAAACGAACCAATTATTCTTAAGAACTTTCAACGATCAATTTTGAATAATATCTTTTACAAATTGAGTCCTCTCCAACCACTTTTTAATTATACGACACGTGTTTATAAGATAAATCATATGGAAAAAGATCTACCTATACGTAATTATCACATAGAATTGTCGTATATCCAAAAATTGCCATAGGAAATTTTTGAAACCCAAAATTATCCTATTACAAATCAATAAATTACTAATTAATTCCCCTCTAAGTATATATATATATATATATATAATAAAAGAAATATATAGCCCTCTATTGTCTACTATGTGTACACAATTTTTTAGTTCTCGCATGAAGAATCAAAGCTAGTAAAGTTCCCAAAACACATAAGGAACCCCATATCATAAAAGTTGTCTGATAGCATTTCGGTCCCATGCAGTTCTCTTCTCCATAAACTCTCTCTCTTTTGTAGAGCAATGCAGCAAAATCCCCAAACAAGAAGGACCCAATTGGTATATTCGAGACCAAAATGTTGTGATTTACACCAAAATTCTTAGACCCAAAAAGCTGTGTGGTTGTAGACACAGAAATTGAAGTAATTGCACCAGTGCAAATGCCTATAATGGCTGTGCTGATGTAGAGTGAAAAATCATGGTGGCTCATTATTAGGAGAAAGAAAGCTCCACACATTGGGGCCATCATCACTCCCATGGCCGCCGCTGTCGATACGACACACTTTGTTCTGTGAACGATCACGTGACACGTGTTAGAAATGATGACATAAGAGAATTGAAAAAAAAAATAACTATGAAAACTATCCTCTAGGTTTATCGTAATTACAATAAATAAAAAAAAAACAGTTATCTTTTGAAATTGCAAATACCTCATTAAAAATAATTTTTATCTTACAAATATATTGCATGCATCCTCAGGAATGAGATATTTGTTAGATAAATATAAATTTTAAGAGGGTATTTGTAATTTAAAAAGATGATTGGAGTTTTATGTCTTCAGGCTAAATCCCAAGGGGTATTTTTTTGTAATTATCCCAAAAATAGAATGAAATTTGAGGCGGTCATTTAGTATCCGGTGTTCTAACTTTTGTTTAAAATTTTCATTAGTTCACACTACGTCGTTCTGAAACGATGTGACGCGTCAATTTTTTTGACTCCAAATGTGAAATTAAAAAAGAAAGAGTTATTTACAAAGACTACCCATGATTAATGTTTAGTCAAATTATAAAAAAGAAAAAAAAAACTCAGATATCTTTTAATATTACAAACATGTCTCATTTTTATCCTACAAATTGCACCCTTAATGCATCTTCAAGAAGGGGTATTTGTTAGATAAATATATACAAAGTATTTGAATTTCAGAAAGATAATTGAAGTTTTCTTTTTTTTTAATTAGGCTAAATATCAGACATATTTTTGTAATTATTCAAAAAAAGAAAAAGAGAATGAAATTATGAGGCGGTCATATAGTATCCTATCTGCTAAGTTTGGTTTAAAATTTGAAATTTATATTAGTTCACACTAGTTTGGTATGTAGATACAAAATCGTGACGGATGAAACAACTTAGTTGCATTTGAGTGCATGCTAAGATAGTGACAAGATTAGCCAAGAAGTGCAGTTTTGTAATTAATTGGAATCTTACAAGCTGCAAATCTCACACCTGTGTTGCCCCAGGAATTATAAGTCTCCTATGTGGTCTTAAAAAACTTGACTTTTTGCCGTGTACGAGGAGGGGTTGAACCTAACAAACATACAAAATTAATTATGTTGTGGCATCATAAATTCATCAACTAACACCTTTCTATATGTTGGTTTGCATTAAATCCTATACTAAAAGTACAACGTATTTGTGGCAATTGATATCCTTTATTACATTTAGTGTTTCATAGTCTATTTTAACGATGTCAATAGATATCACGCATATATGATGATGTCATATTTATATACATGTCATTTACACAATATAATTTATATGATGAAAACACTAAATGAATCAGAGGATCTCAATTCTATTTGTAGATAATAGAAACTATACTTCAAGTTTCCTATTAATCTTTCTACTGAAATTTGCCACGTTGTTTCACCTAATGTTTCAGCACACCATATTAATGTTATGCGCGTATAATAATGACCTTATCTTAGATACCATGAAGTAGAAATTTCTCTATGTCAAAATTTAACCCGTGCAAATGAGACGTATATACATCACTAATTTTATTTACGACAGATATCAATGTTATAAAAAGCACTAAACGCTCACTAGGCGGCAGATTGGGGCCTAGCACCTAGAGTCTAGGCGGGCCTAATCGGAAAAAAATTGTAGGCGGACAAGGGGGCCAAGTGCCTAGAGCCTAGGCGCGCCTAATCGGAAAAAAAATTGTAGGCGGACAAGGGGGCCCTAGTGCCTAGAGCCTAGGAGGGCCTAATCGGAATAAAAAATCGTAGGCGGACAAGGGGGCCTAGCGTCTAAGCGGGAATTAATCGGGGTTAGGCGGGAATTTTTACAACAGAGACATATATATATTTATGGAAAAAATTAATATAGTCGATGTGCATAATAAAACCTAACATAAAAATTATATTTATTATGTGATAGTAAAAATCACGGGATCAAATTAATTTCCTGTTCCACTACATTTCAATTTCATGTTTCACTTATTTGTTGGATATGAATACACGTGTAAATACATCTAAAAAATCAGTTTGTATAAATACATGTCAATCATCCAACGAAATGAAATAGGAAATGGAACAAGAGATTTGATCATGCCAAAAATCATTAACTCGAATTTGCATGTAGTTGTGTTTATGTGTGTGTCTGTGTGAGAGAGAGAGAGAGAGAGAAACTTACTTTGAGAAAAAGTAGTCAAGGAGAGATGGCAGCAAACGACCAAAGAAGCTGAAGGCAGAAGACAATGAAACCAAAGAAGAAGTTCCAGAACACCCTCTTGATTCAGCAATCTGTCCAAGATTATTCAAGTATACCAAACCAAGAGTTGCTCCAAACAAATAAACAAAGAAATACAACCAAAACTCCATTCTTCTTAACATCGACATTGCCCCAATATTAATTTCCTCTCCACAACATCCACTTAAATTATGATCATCTTTTTTTGATCTCCCAGCACTTTCTTCATCATCTAATTTAGCAGCAGTAGTACCAATAATATTAATATGAACAATACCCTCATCATGCACTCTTAACCAGCATTTTTGCTGCATTTTTTCTCTAACTTTTTCAGACAACGGAGTCAAAAGCGGCAACAACAACAAAACAAACATCCCCAAAACAACCACCAATGGAGGCAACAAAAACCTAGAAACCAAACTGGTAATAACAGCAAACAAACCAGTAATTATTGTGATTATAAATAAAATAAAAAACCCTTTCGCTAAAACCCTAGACTTCCCTCCATTAACATCTCTGGCTAATGGCGCAGCCAAAACACAAACCATCAACGGCGAAATAGAATTCAATAAAAGAAAAAATTTGGCCCTTTTAGAAGGTGAATTCGGAGCAAAAACATCCACTAAATTGGTGTAAATCTTGGCGCTCAATCCGACGTAGCTAGTCGATAATCCGACGGCTATCTGTCGATCGAGGGGGAAATTTTGGATGGCTAGGATGTAACAGACGGTGTTAATCCAGCAAATGCTGTTTCCTGCTAAAACAGTGAGTGCAAAAACATGCCAGTATGATAGAGAGGGGATTTGGTTTGTGAGGAAGAGGAATTGTACGCCGTAGCCGATTAAGCCAAGAGTCGAGCCGATGAGGAGGACGAGCCAGAGAGGGAGATGAGCGGCTGCCAGCCCGGAAACCCAGCCGAGAAGCTTGCCGGCGTCGGAGGCGAAAGCGAGGTTGTTGAGCTGGAGCTGTGATATGGAGAGGATTTTTTTGAGGTGAGATGAGTAAGCTGGGAAATTGGAGTTTGTTCCATTAATGGATTGGAGCCATATGGTGGCTACAAGGCTCAGCCATTGGAGAGCCATTCATCAACAACTACTAAACGCATGAAATTTATTTTTGTCTGATATTTCTTTTTGATGTTTTCTTTGTTTGAGGAGGTGGGATTGGAGGGGCTTTATAAGATTTGATGATCTTCAATATGACTTAAATATGAATAGAGACAAAAAAAAATTAAAAAAAAAGGTTAATAGAAAGAAATAGAATTTATACCACTAGTATCCTTACTTCACGTTGTGTGTGATTTTGAGTCTTTTATTGTTTTTAAGGCAAAATTTCAAAATTGATCGTGTAATTATAGGGTGATAATGAAAAGGTTATGTAAAAGTTACGTTTTGCAAACAGAATCATGTAACTAAATAAAACTATCTCTCGATTTTGATCTAGAAAAAATGCACGTGCGAATTAGTTCTATAGCTATACATATCAATACCCTAATTTTGGTATTAAATAATTTCACCAGTATTCAATCATAGCTGCGGCACATGTAGTTCACAATTTCTTGTAATTAGGATCAAAATTGAGATTTTGATAAAATTACAGGATTATTTTGCAAACCTTGCATTTTGTAGGACCAAAATCGAGATATTTATATAATTACAAAACTATTTTTTCGAAATGTGATTTTTACAGGACTTTTTTGCTACCGTGTGACTAAATTTGTAATTTTTTCTATTTTTTAATTCAGCAGGTCTCTTGTGTGACGGTGTGAGACCGTGAGACGGTGATACTTTTAGTGCAAAAAGTGATATTTTTAGTGTAAAAAGTGATACTTGTCTAAATACACTAATTTCAGTGTATTTTGACAAGTATAACTTTTTGCACTAAAAGTATCACCGTCTCTCACGGACTTTCACTGTCTCACATAATTTTTTGCATTTTAATTAACGTTTTAATATCATGGAGATGTGCAGTGGACATGACATAAGTTATATCACTAATTAATTAATTTCGTGCATGAATATGAACAAAATACAAAATTGTGAAGAAAAGCATGGTTTTGAATTTTCCTTAATTGATGAACTTACGTATTCACAGAGAAATAATTCCTAAATATTTTTCTTCCTTAAACGTGTATCCAATTAATTGAAGATCTTCTTTGTTTATATACATATAGGAAAAGAAATCTGACAATAATTATTATTATTCATGTATATGGTTGCTCTGCAATATCTCTAAATTTAACACATGATTTAATTGCCTTAAAGAACCAACCCTATATACATAGTAATATTTGATTTACTCGTCAGATAAATATTTTATTTAATCTTTTAATACCACAGATTATAAAATTTAATTAAAATATCTTACATATGCCTATATATATATATATATATTTATATATATATAAAAGATGCATTTATGACAACTACCCTTTACCATTAATGTATTTTCCGTGCACAATGAAACAAATACTATTGTTATGGTTGTAAAAGCATTATGGAATATTTGAAAGAACGACAATGTTTGTGACATCAATAAGCCGTGTGAGAGAAAATCTCTCTTGTTCCGGCTCAAATTAGAGAATCTCTCTTGCTCCGGCTTAAATGAGCTTTACACGGTTTCCAATGGAGGAAGGACCTTTTTACAGTTTTGACCTATTATTTCTTTTTCTTATTTCTTTCCTATATTTGGTATTGTTTTTTGGTGTTTTGGAATAATGTCTTTTGGAAGAATGTCTTTTGCGAGAACGTTTGGAGAATCAAGTATTATGCTTGGTTTCCGTTTTCCTCAACAATTTTTTCAATTTGGAGAAATATTACGATTGCTATTTATATTTTCCATAAATGGTATTTTCGTTCCACCAAAATATTAATAGTTGATTACAATATGTAAATAAACTTTTACGATTTACTATGATTGTCACATTCCAATTCTAAATAACTAGTAAAAACACAAAAAAAAAAAGCAAAAACTTATATAGGATCATATTACGGATCATTTTCCATAAGTCGGATCCCGCGTGACCCGCCCACTATTATTTTTTTTTTTTTTGTTTTTGGTTTTTAGGATTTTGCGTCAATCTTTTTTCCTCCTTCCTTTCTGTTCGTTGTCTTCCTTCTTCCCGTTCTCTTTCTCAGTTTATCTCATTCTCTGACTCTCTCCATTTTCTGCTCTTGCGCCTATTTTCTTGCTCTTCTTTCTTCTCCTAATTTCTTGTTGGCGAACCACCACACCATTAAAATACCAACACCACGCAACCATACCTCCACTTACTACCTTCTTTTTTTTAGATCCTATGTCTCAGATTTTAATTTCTCTCTTTAATTTGTTTTTTGATTTTTTTTCTTTTTGTAATCATCAAGATTAATTTAATCTTGTTTTCCAGATGTTGGATTTGAAGAGAAAATTCAAAATACAGACTGAATAACTGGGTGGGAGTCTGATTCACAATAATTCACAAAATTGAATATTGAATAGAACTAACATAACAAAACACATATTTCACATACAAGTCATTCTGGGTGTTGAAGATTAAGATATGATAATAATGATAAATGGTGGTTCTGATTGTAATTGACGATATAAAAAGTATTACTTTTTCCTTCAAAAGTATTACTTTTTATTCAAAATGTATCACATTTTCTTAATTGTCACTTAAAACTATTTGACAATGCAAACAAAAGTATTACTATTTCCTTTAAAAAGTATTTTACTTTTTATTCAAAAAGTATCATTAATATATGTGAGACGGTACAGATCATATAGGATTAATTTTTGACAAAAGTACCACTTTTATACAGAGTTTGTTTAAAAGCATCATTTTTATTAAAAAAGAATCACTTTTACTCTAAAAAGTATATGGTTATAAAGTAACAAAATTACACTAGTACTCCCCCTAACATAGTATCACTTTAGACTCGAAATGTATCACTTTTTATTAAAAAAATGATCACTTTTATTCTAAAAAGTATACATTTCGAAAGTAACAAAATTAATTATTTACTTGCAAAGTTACATGTAACTTTATTTAACAATATCATTTTTTATTAGAAAAAGTATCACTTTTCTTCTAAAAGGTAAATTTTTCCAAATAATAAAACTGATATTAGTTATTCCCCTAAAATGTATCATTTCTTTTCTCAAAAGTATTTGTAGGACCCTAAAAAGTGTTAGTTTTTCATGCACATACTGAAATTTTGATTATGTGACATAATTATCAAAATAACATGAAATGAACGTCTATATACATGGGTTGGAGCAGAGAGCGAAAGAAATGGGGATGGAGGAAAGAGGAAAAGAAGAAGGGGCCGAGAGACTCCGCTTATTATCTGATGCTACTGCAATTTTATTTCTCTATTTTTTGCCCATTCGAGTTTTTTTATTTCCTTTTTTGAAGTATTGATGGGATTTTATTCTGGGTTTAATCCATCTTTGCAGGTAATGAACTTCTAGTTCTTGGATTTATATTGGCCTTCTCTGTTTTTTGAATAATTAGTACAATTTTTACTGGATTAAAAGAAGAAAAGAAAGGGCAGAGAGAGAGAGAGCAGATGAAAGCGGAAAAAAGGAAGATGGGAAGAGAAAGCGCGTGAAAAATGAAGGAGTGTGAGTATTCTGAATTTGTTTTGTATACTAATGAATCCGGTACAAGATCCGAATAGTAATACGTCAGTAAGACGGTCCTACAAGAGACCTTCTCCACGAAAAATACTTATCAGAGTAATCCTTGGAAATTCATATGCTTATGCTCTAAGCAAATATATAAGAAAGAAAAAAGCATATCCAAAACATATTGTTGGGGGCAAAGACGATATTTATTGATTAATATATAACACGGTTTATATATGGAATAATATTAATTGTCAAATGGGCTTTGATGGAATAATCCAACCCAAATGAGTCTGGGACTGGCTCACATGCCAATTTATCCTATGCGGCCCACGAGGCCCATCACCTAGGTATATAAAGGTTCATCCTCTTTATTTGTAAGTACATTACTCTCATAATGACTCTTACGCATTAATTCAGTATTAATTTACTGTCTTAATCTCTCTCTCGATTATTGTGCTGACTTGAGGTGTTGGAAAGGGACTCCCTAGAACAAACCCAAGGCTCATCTAATGTTTGCGTGTGTGCAAGCAAGTTCCCAATCAAAGAATTTTCAACTCCTGGAGAAGAAGACTTAGAAGACTTTCCCCTTGGGAACAAGAAGACTTGACTTTGATCGGAATCCGTAACTTGGAGTGATCTGCCTTAAAAAGCAGTATCATTTTGGCGCCGTCTGTGTTAGGCGTGAAAACACTCACCTAATCTACCGCAAGTGTACGGTTGTCAAGTTTTAATATAGTGTAATGAGTAGGGTTGTCGTATCCACAGGGAATGCATGTATAAGTACCAAGTATAAATTACCTATGTTATATTTGACTAATGAATAATAGGTGAATTTCTCAATTTATAAATAAAAACAACTAGATGTAACTAATTAAAATATAAACATCTAAATCTATGCGAGAATAAATTCTAGAGGTTTGATTCACATATGCTATCAATCTAGTTTATCATTCACAAATTACCAATTTATAAGCCAAGATTCCTACAATAATCATTTCCTCTCTCAAGTGTCAAATGATTGTAGATTTCAATTTGGATATCAATATCTCTATAAAAATCACTAATTAAAATCTCAACAAAAACCATGAATCTCAATAAATGACTTCAAAAAAAGGTTTCATAAATTTCTCAATTCTATGAAATCCTAGGTTATGCTATTTCAAGGTCATGTATTCAATTACCTTTCTCAAGAGTTAAATCAAATACACCCAATCATCTAAATTATTGATCAAGTAATTTAGAAGCAATAAAATCTAAATAGCACAAATAAATTGAGTAATCTAGATTGATAAACCACAATCTCAAAACATAAGTTCCAACATAGATTACATCAACCTCTAGAATCTAAGAATTTAGCTCATAATGAAAGTGAATATATCCATAGCAATACAACAAAATATCTCAAAAGATAGAAGAAAAGCAACAAGATAAAGATTTAAAGAGTAAAGGGAAATTTTCTCTATTTCTAGGTGATAGATGCCTTCAATCTTCTTTCCCAAGCCTCTCTTGTGTCTTCTAGGTGTTTGGTTGGCTGCCCAAGGGTCCAAGATCCCTAATTTCACGCCCCAAGAGGTGTATTTATACTCCCGCAAATGTCTAAGAAAAATGAATAAAAATTCTTGTTTGTCCGCCCAGGGGCGCCGCGGCACCAAGAATGGGGCGTTGTGGCGCCCGTCTTGCCTTCATGTCCGGCGCTGCGGCGCCAAGAGCGGGCGCTGCAGCGGTTCGGGTTGGTCCAAAATGTCCCCCTTAGGATGAGGAATGACAATGCTGGAGATTTCTCCAATTTTTTCTTTGGGAACACAACGGCGGATGATAGAATCAGTGCATCTTTTGAACAACAAAGGATCATCCTACAAATAGAACTTAACATCATGTAGGAATTTTTTCTTTGGTGTGAAGTCAAGTCCGGTGGAAAACTCCCCCCGCGAGGTAATTAACAAAATCTGCTTACCATGGTAGTGATGTTTCGGCGCGCATAATTTGTTCATCAGGAAATGATTCTTTTATTGGGCTTTCAATTACCTCATGAAGTTGCTCAAGGCGGGATAAATGATTGGCAACCACATTCTCACTTCCATTTTTATCACGAATTTCAATATCAAATTATTGCAAGAGCAAAATCCATCGAATTAAGGGAGGTTTCACATCCTTTTTTGAGAAAAGATATCGAATTGCCACATGATCCATATACACAATCACCTTGGTACCTACCAAGTAAGCTCGAAATTTATCGAATGCAAAAACTACCACCAACATTTATTTTTCAGTGGTGGTGTAGTTTTGTTGGGCATTGTCCATGGTCCGACTCACATAGTAAATAGCTTTGAAAATTGTGTCTCGCCTTTGACCAAGAACGACACCCACTGCATAATCATTTGCATCGCACATGAGCTAAAACGGTTGGGTCCAATCAGGCACTACCATAATACGAGCTGAAACAAGTGCCTTTTTGATCTGTTCAAATGTCTGCAACCATGACTCATCAAAGCAAAAGATAGAATCTTTTTCAAAGAGATTACAAAGAGGTTTAACAATTTTTGAAATATCTTTTATGAATCTTCTGTAAAATCCTGCATTCCCTAAAAAGCTTCTTATTCCTTTAACATTTGAAGGTGGGGGTAGCTTTTCAATATCTACAACCTTCGCCCTGTCAACTTTCAAACTTGTAGAAGAAACACGATGATCAAGTACAATCCCTTCTTTGACCATAAAGTGACATTTTTTCCAATTAAGTATAAGATTAGTTTTCTCACAACATTGCAAACAAGAGATAAGTTATGCAAACAATGGTCAAAAGAAGTGCCAAAAACAGAAAAATCATCCATGAAAATCTCCATGATTTCTTCTACCATACCATGAAAAATCGTCATCATACACCTCTGAAAAGTAGCAGGTGCATTACATAACCCAAATGGCATTTTTGCGAAATGCATAAGTACCATATGGACATGTAAAAGTAGTCTTTTCTTGATCCTTAGAAGCAATGGCGATTTGATTGTACCCTGAATAGCCATCAAGAAAATAGTAGTATTTGTAACCAACCAACCTGTCCAACATTTGATTAAAAAAGGGGAAGGAAAAATGATCTTTACGAGTAGCCTTATTCAATTTCCTGTAATCAATACATACTCACCAACATGTGATAGTTCGTTTAGAAATTAATTCATTGTTATCATTTTTCACTACTGTCATACCTCCCTTTTTAGGAACAACTTGTACCAGACTTACCATGCACTGTCAGAAATAACATAAATGATACCTACTTTGAGCCATTTGAGAACCTCAGCTCTCACTACCTGTTTCATTGCGGGATTAAGTCATCTTTGGTGTTCAATGGATGGTTTATAAGATTCTTCTATTAAAATATTGTGCATTACAAATGGAAGGACTTATAACTTTCAAATCAGAGATGTACCAACCCAAAGCCGATTTATGCTCACGAAGAACACGCAACAACTTTTCCAATTTGGGTAAAGACAAAAAAGCAGAGACAATTACCTGGTAAGTTTTATCTCCTCCCAAAAATACATATTGAAGATATTCTGGAAGTTCCTTTAGTTCTAAAGTACCTTTCGGGGCATTTTCAATACTGGCATTTTCTAATTCTTCCTTTGGTTTTTCTTTCTCAACTTGTTTAGTATCAAAGGAACGAATATACTCAAGTAAATCCATGTCATTAATAGCTTCTTCATCACATTATATTATTGATGGAATCAAATAATGTTCTAACAGATCTTTTGATTTTTGTTTTATAACTTCCATTTGAGCACATTGTTCTATCATATCAAGAAAATGACATGTTTGAGGTTCTTCTTGAAATTTCATTGCTTTATAAATATTAAACAAAACCTCATCATTATTTACCTGTAATGTTAACTCACCTCGTTGCACGTCAATTAAAGCCCATCCAGTTGCTAGAAAAGGTCTCCCAAGAATCAAGAGAATTTCATGATCTTCCTCCATGTCCAACAGCACAAAATCCGCCGGAAATATGAATTGATACACCTTTATCAAAACATCTTCAATCACTCCTCGTGGGTAGGTGAGTGATCTATCGGCTAATTACAAAGTAATGGTGGATGGTTTCACCTTTCCAAGGCCAAGTTTCCTGAAAACAGACAATGGCATAAGATTAATGCTAGCACCCAAATCACAAAGAGCTTTGTTAAAGAGAGAATCACCAATAGTGCAAGGGATAGCTTCTAATTTTTGTGGTAGCTTTCTTTGCAAAATGGCGCTACACTCTTCTGTGAGATTGACTCTCTCGAATACCTTCAATTTTCTTTTTCTAGAAATCACATCCTTCATGATTTTTGCATAATTTGGCATTTGCTCAAGTGCATCGGCAAAAGGAATGTTGATGTGTATTTTCTTGAATATCTTCAAAAACTTGGAAAATTGAGAATCCAATTTTTTCTTCTGAAACCTCTATGGAAAAGGAAGAGAATTTGGTAATTTATTATCAGAATTGGAAATTGGTTTTACCTCCGGTTTCTCAATTTCTGATTGTTTGTCAATGCTCTCTTTGTTGTGGAGTATTTCATAGCTTGCTTTTGGTTCATTGGTAGCATGAGTCGGCATCTTTGGTTCATCATATTCAGTCCCACTTCTAATTTGATGGCCTTGCAATGCTCACGTGGATTCACCTCAGTGTTACTTGGAAAAGTTTCGCTCTTTTGTTGTGAACTAATAGTTGTAGCTATTTGGCCCATTTGTGTCCCCAAGGATTTGAGGTGACTTTCTATTGTTGTAACTCTCAAGCTTAAATTGTCCATGTTAGCATCACTCTTGTTCATTCTAGCTCGGGTTTCTCCAATAAATGTGCCAAGTAATTCTTCCAAGGACGGCTTTTGTTCTCCCACATGTGTACTCGTACTTGCTTGATTTTGAAATCCCGGAGATGGTTGCAACACATTTCTAGTATTGCTATATGAAAGTTTTCATGATTGCAAAGTCCCGGATGATAATGTGTTGGCAACTGATTTCCTCTATTGTTAAAACCCCGATTGTTCACATAATTTGCTTGCTCCGTGCCGGGATTCACCATCTCTTGATTGATATCCATGACAACCTCTATTTGTTGTTGCTTTCCACCGGAATTGAGGGTGGCAAGTTGCTTTGATAGAGCGGATATTTGAGAGGCCAAAGCTGACACAATATCAAGTTCAAGAACACCGGCAACTTTCCTTGGCGTGGATCTCTCATAAGGCCATTGGTAACTGTTGGCAGCCATTTCTTCTAACAAAAGCATGGCTTCACTTGGAGTTTTAGCCATTAATGTACCTCCTGCTGCAGCATCTATAATAGTTCTTGAATGACCATTCATACCATTGTAAAAATACTAAGCTTTCTGCCAATCTGCGTACCCGTGTTGTGGACACCTCCTCAATAATTCCTTGAATCGCTCCCAAGATTCACATAATGGCTCAAAATCAATCTGTTGAAATTGAGCGATTTCACTCTTCAGTTGGAGTGTTTTGCTAGATGGGAAGAATTTTGCCATAAACTTTTGAGTGAGATCGTCCCAACTAGTGATACTTCCGGGTGGAAAAGTTTGAACCCATTGTCTAGCTTTATCCCGAAGTGAGAACGGGAATAGCCTCAACCGAATAGCTTCATCGGGAACCCCATTCATCTGATAGTGTCGCATATCTCTAGAAATATAGCCAAATGAGCGTTCGGGTCGTCTACAACACTCCCCCGCAAACTGATTTTGTTGCACCATATTTATAAGGGCCGGTTTCAATTCAAAATTATTCGCATTGATAGGTTGGCGAACAATGCCCGAATAATTTTGATTTGTGGTTGGTCGAAAATAATCCCGAATGGCCCTCTCCGGAGGTACGACAATGGGAATGCGGTTTTCTTCTTCACCGCTCCTGCCAGTTTTGTTTTCTCAATTCGTTGTGTGGCTCTAATCCTTCGAAGTGTTCTTTCAATTTCTGGATCAAATAAGATTAAATTAGCACTTCTATTTTTTTGCATCAACCAGGAACCCAAAAAATGGCAACAACCCAATTGTAACAAGAACCAATCTAAATTAAAGTAAAGACTACTAAGTAATAATATTAGCGCAAATAAGATAAATTATTCCCCGGCAACGGCGCCAAAAAATTTGTTAGGCGCGAAAACACTCACCAAATCTACCGCAAGTGTACGGTTGTCAAGTTTAATTATAGTGTAATGAGTAGGGTTGTTGTATCCACAGGGAATGCGTGTATAAGTACTAAGTATAAATTACCTATGCTATATTTGACTAATCAATAACAGATGAATTTCTCAATTTATAAATAAAAATAACTAGATGAAACTAATTAAAAAATAAACATCAAAATCTATGGGAGAATAAATTCTAGAGGTTTGATTCACCTAGTTTTCACCTATGCTATCAATCTAATTTATCATTCACAAATTACCAATTTATAAGCCAAGATTCCTACAATAATCATTTCCTCTCTCAAGTGTCAAATGATTGTAGATTTCAATTAGGATATCAATATCTCTATAAAAATTCACTAATTAAAATCTCAATAAAAACCATGAATCTCAATAAATGACTTCAAAGGTTTCATAAATTTCTTAATTCTATGAAATCCTAGGTTATGCTATTTCAAGGTCATGTATTCAATTACCTTTCTCAAGAGTCAAATCAAATACACCCAATCATCTAAATTATTGATCAAGTAATTTAGAAACAATAAAATATAAATAGCACAAATAAATTGGGGAATCTAGATTGATAAACCACAATCTCAAAACATAAGTTCCAACATAGATTACATCAACCTCTAGAATCTAAGAATTTAGCTGATAATGAAAGTGAAGATATCCATAGCAATACAACAAAATATCTCAAAAGATAGAAGAAAAGCAACAAGATAAAGATTTAAAGAGTAAAGGGAAATCTTCTCTATTTCTAGGTGATAGATGCCTTCAATCTTCTTTCCCAAGCCTTCTCTTGTGTCTTCTAGGTGTTTGGTTGGCTGTCCAAGGGCCCAAGATCCCTAATTTCACGCCCTAAGAAGTGTATTTATACCCCCACAAAAGTCCAAGAAAAAGGAATAAAAATTCTTGTTTTGTTCGCCCAGGGGCGCCGCGGCACCCGTCTTGCCTTCACGCCCGGCGCTGCAGCACCAAGAAGCGGGCGTTGCAGCACCCGTTACACCATCCAGCCAGAGGTTGCGGCCAAGAAGGGGCGTTGCAACACCTTTCTGTTGTCCGCTACTGGCCGACTTTAGGCCCCCGCGCTGCAGCGTGGGAGAGGGGGCGCTGCGGCTCCCTCGTTTTGCTGGGTAATCAATTGAAACATGTATGAAACATAAATGAAACATGTAAGAAACAATTGTGAAACAGGGGATCATGTGATAAAAGTTTGTAGTAAATTGTTTTCATATTTAGAGAAATAGTGTAGTTTTTCCCCATATACTCTTCAGCTTTTTTTGTCATCCTTGTAAATGTTGATCTTTGCTTCATTTCGATGTCTGCATGTCTACTCTTCAGCAAAGATGTTACTAGTAGGTATTTTCCGCTACAGTTTATGCATTCAATAATTCTACTCTTCAGCAAAGACTTTTTCCTTCTTCAAGCGCGATTTCTTCTTTCCAAGCACGTGTTTCATTGTTTTTATCATTTTTCGGCTACTAAAAACTGTATTGACTCCTTAACGACTCCTAAATACATAATATGGACTCTACTGACTCTAAAACACCCAAAAAATAATACAAAATCCTAGTCTAAAATACTCGATTCATTGGTAAAATACCAACTTAACAGTCTGTGGGAATAGCAAAGCACAAGAAAATCAGACCCAGTCTCAAGCACATGAAGCCGGATCTCAAGTTGCTGGCTGCGAGGCCAGCGATCAGCAAGAGGAATGGCCTCTTCCCCACTCCCCTCCCCTCCCCCCAACAAGAAGAAAAGGCGCCGCCACCTCCATTTGGAGGAGCTCAGCCTATTGAAGAAATTTGCATGACCAAGGAAACTCTCTGAATCCTGGTGGAAGAAGTTGCCCATATTGCTGCGAAACATCAAGCTATCCGGACCCGCAAGAATACCACCTCGAGGTCCACCCACTGTTGAGGACCCTGACTTGGGAAGTCAGAGAGTAAGGAATGAAAGAAGTGATGGGAATTGCATGGAACTGCCACCAACGGAAGAGTCCCAAGCAACGCATCCCAGTCATAACCACTTACAAGCTACTGCCTCAAGGAAGATGAGTCCATTGGCCCCTGCCATTCTGACTGAGCTACTACCCTCAGAAATCAAGACCTATAGTCTCCCAGAGTATGATGGAACTGGAGACCCCCAATAGCATTTGGATAAATTCTATACTGAATCAGATCTCTATGATATGTCTGACGCTGCATACTGCAAAGTTTTCCTAACTACCTTAACAAGCAAGCTAGCTTGGTTCAATCAATTCCCGGAGGGCTCCATCGCCATGATACATAGATTTGTTGAGGCTTTTGTGCAACGATTTTCTGTCAACGAGGGAAACCACGAGACCATCACACACATATTTTGACGTAAGGTGGGGGAACCTTTATGCGGTTTTATGAGACAACTCATCGAGGCCGTAAATGAAGTTACCAACATCCATCGAGATACTTTAACCAGGATTCAGCAACGTGTCACTCCCCAAGAATATTTTCTGGAACCATCGGAAGAATAATTTCTCACTGTTCCAGATAGACTCGCAGGCCACATCAGAGCACTCGTCCGGGCAGATGAAGTCATGAAGTCCCCGTGAAAAAACAAGCGCAAGACCAGAGAGGGTGACAAGAATCAGCCTCAGAGCAGCATAGAGAGTGACAAGAATCAGCCTCAGAGCGCCACTGACAAAAGTATTAACCACCGCTCGAATACAGGAAATTATAAAGCCTCATCAAAAGATAAAAGATAATCCCATGCAACGTCGCTCCGACTTTTACTGCCGCTTCCACAACAGCAGTGCACATACTACCAAATTTTGCATCCAGCTAAGGAGGGAAATCGAAAGGCTATTTCATAATGGCCATCTATAAGAGTACGTGGATCACCGCGATGTGTATCAAGAACATGATCATGCCTGGGGACAATGTAGTAAGGGACGCTCCTTGTCACACCGTGAAGAAAGTGTGTTTCATCACCTTAGGGATTCCTTACCCCCACAACATAGACTTCGGACAACACCTCCTGAACTAGTCCTGGGCCACTTCTCCCACAGTTCACCTCTAGTTGAAGCTCACCACGGAACATGAAATCAGCAAAACCATTGGGGACATCGAGTAGCCGAGAACACTATGCGATAACTCTGAGGAGGAAGTGAACTCTCTCAACCAGACAGCAAGAGTGCCACACCATCGTAGGAGCTACGGATCTCCCTAGCTTCCACTTACATCAGTTCTCCCTTACCTTTTGGAAACCTTAGTATTTTTATCTGCTTGCAGTTTATTTCCGCCCAGGTGGCTTTAAACATTTTTGTTTTCGTTTCAATCTATTTCCGCCAACAAGGCATAAAGCTTTATCATTTTTAAATGAATAAATTTACTTTCACGTTTCTTCTATGATTTCTTGCATGCAGTTAATTGCCAAATATGGCCACGGTCAATGACCATTTGGGCGATCTCCTTAGTAAACCTCATCCGGCTAAGTCTTAGTATGGGAGGGGCCTCCTTACGGGGGTCCTCGTCAATAACCTCATTCGGCTAAGAGCCGAATGGGAAGACCTCATCCGGCTAAGACCCCAAATGGGAGGGGCCATCTCCCTGGGGTCCTCATACATAACCTCATCCGTCTAAGACCCCATATGAGAAGGGCCTCCTCATAGGGGTCCTCGTAAATAAACCTCATCCGGCTAAAGACCTCGGATGGGAGGGGTTTCCTCATGGAGGTGTCCTCGTAAATTTTCCCTAACCCAACTAAGACTCCGAATGGGAGGGGCCTCCTCACGGGGTCATCATAAATTTTATTTCCTTGCCAACATGCAGCACAAAGATGTACAACAAACAGAAGGCGAAAATGCTAACACATATAGGGAAAGAATCAATACATAATCAAATGAATGAAAGAAGCAAGAGTTATGGGAAAGCTCCTGAAGGGTGCCTCCCTAAGCTCCCAAAGGGCACCTCATCGGGCTTCGGAAGGACACCATCTGGGCTCCTGAAGGGCACGCTCATCGGTGTTAGTCCAGGTGGCTACGATAATCTAGAGAGGATAAATAGATTATGCCGATTTTCTGATTTACGCCCTCTTTTTCGAATGTAGAAATGATAACTCAAATGGAAGTGTGGGAAAGTAAGCAACACTCGATTATTTATAGAGGTTCAATCTACCTAGGGCCTAATCCTCTACCACCTCGATATATCCGAAGTGGATTTCAAAAAAAGAAAAGAATTTTATTAATAGATACCAAACTATTACACCTTCACCTTGAAGAGCACCTCACTCTTCTTACAACACCACCTATGAACATTACCACAATCTTCTTACACCAATGAAGAGTACCACACTCTTCAACACCTAAAATCACCCAAGTCTGCTCTTACCACAAGAACACTTAACAAGGATGTCTTGTTTTGGATGATTGAAATAAACTCAAGATTACAACTCGATTGAAGTATACAACTTTGAAGTGCAAGTGTAATCAAGAATGAAGCCTAGTACTCAAAATGTGCAAGTGAAAGACTTAGGCTAAACACAACAAGAATAAGAAAGTGAAGAACAAGAAGTTGGCTTGTATTGTTGTATCTTGTTGCTTCAATCATTCATCTATTTATAGGAGAGGTCTTGGATTTGATTTTCAGACATAGGCTCCACCTTGGAGATTGAAATCTGTAAAAAATTGCAATTCAAATAGAGATTATAGCTGTTAGAACTCAATCCCTTAAAATCATGAAAAGTTTTCAGCTGCGCAATCGATAGTTTACTGATAAAACCTTAGGTCGACCGGTTGACCACAAATATAGAAATTTGAAATATGCTTCAAATATGGTCTATTGGACTGGTCCAAAGGGGTTAGATCGGTCAACCTCTTGTTCGACTGGCCGACCCCCATGGTGACTGGTCCAACACATTTATTTAGAGAGACATAAGAGATTTTATCGAAGTTTAAACTCTTAGGCACCGGTCGACCGGTCGACCTCCTGGGGTTTTTCGTTTGTCTCGTTTCTATTTTAGAAATTAAACTTTTAGGCAACGGTTGCCCTCTAGGGCGACTGGTTGACCACGAAATAGAAGTGTTGTCCATTTTTTTGTCAAAGATAAGCTTCAAGAAATACTCCGGAAAATTAGTAAAAATATTTTAAATCGATTAGGTGTATTTGGACAACATTTAGAGATATTGTTTTTGTGAAAAACTTAGTTAAATAAAATCATCAAAATTATGATAAAAATATTTATCTAATAAACTCCCCCTTTTGATGATTACAAACCAAAACAATTTTAAGAGGTCGATTTTAAAAGCAAAACAAGTTTTCCAATCAAAAATAACTATCCATTTTGAGCGACGCTTTTCATGCATTAGAATCATAAAGATCGGAGCAAAGATTTTTCAAAGCATTTTGTAAAAGTTCCCCTATCAACATGCACAACAAGAGTAAGTATAGAAGCAGACAACTAAAAGCTAAAAGCTCAGCTTTTACATTTTGAGCTTGAATATCAAGATCTTAAAAACTCCCTTTGTCAAAAAAAAAATCATTAGTCATATATAAAAGTCCATTATGCATCCATTTGACTAAGTTTCATCCTCAGCTTTTGGCTTTTTCATCCACAACTTATAGCTTTTTCGCGAGCTTTTCTAGCTTTTTTGAGCTTATGAGCTTATTTCATGTTTTCCCCCTTTGGAATCATAAAAAAGAATGTTAGCACAATAAAAATATTATAAAAATATATCAAAGTGCGCATTACAATCGAATTATCGAGCTCTTGAGCATAAAGCTTAAAATTCCAAATAATAAGGAAAAATTTGAGAAGATTAAAAGCTCATTTGATTGATAAATCATGACATTTGAAATCAAGAGATTCATGTAGGGGTGAAATATTCATTGAAATATTTTGTCGAATACTTGACTTGCGTAGAATAAAAACGAAGATGTATATAACACTTGTAAATGTAATCATGCCCAAAAATACATCACCAATCATAGTTCTATAATCATATTCCATCATCAATCAACAATCCCAACACAATTATACAATATATTCATCAAAATACCAAGTAAATGCATTTTCTCAAGGGTTCAACCCAATTGAGATTAAAAGAGGAATTAAACTTACCAATTAATCGGAGAAGTCGGGTAATATTGATGATATACCCATAATATAAGTCCCATAATATAGAATTTACAAGAAAGAAATCATTTTGAGTGAATTGTGTGTGAAATTTGCAGAGGGGTGCAAAATAAGTGAAAACCGCGTAAAGGAAATGAAGTCTGGGATATAAACTTATTAAACCAAAAAAAGGCCTTGTTCGACCGGTCCAGGGGGTAGTCGACCGGTCCAAGCCTTGTTCGACCGGTCGAACCCCTGGCCATCTGGTCCCTGAAGCAAATTTTCAATTTATGTCCGAATTTTGAGTTAAAAATCCGATTTCACCCCTAAGTTTTAAAAACGCACAAAATGCAAACATAGACCTTATTCAATATGCATTATGCCTAAATGAGCTTGAATTGATGTAAAAGACTCGACGGTTAAAGGTTTTGTAAAAATATCCGCGAGTTGATCTTGAGACAGAACAAAACACATCTCAATTTTTTGTTTGGAAACGCAATCCCTTAGAAAATGATGGTGAACCTCAATATGTTTAGTTCGGTTATGATGAACCGGATTTTGAGCAATATTTATAGCGGATGTGTTATCACAAAAAATAGGAACATTTTCAAAAGAACATTTATAATCCGCTAAGGTTTGTTTCATCCAAAGTAGTTTGAGTGCAACAAAAGGCCGCGGAAATGTATTCGGCTTCGGCCGTTGATAAGGAAATACAATTTTGCTTTTTCGAAAACTAAGATATGAGGCAATCGCCTAAAAATTGACATGATCCGAAGGTACTTTTTCAATCATCAATATTTCTCGCATAGTCTGAATCGCTATATCCTTTAAGAGAAAAATTTACGTTCTTTGGATAAAATAAGCCATATGAAATAGTGCCTTTCAAATATCGAAAAATTCTTTTAACGTCACTCATATGAGATTCTTTGGGATTGCTTTAAAAACAAGCACATTGGCATATGGTATGAAGAATATCTGGTCTACTTGCGGTTAAATAAGGTAAACTATCAATCATACCTCGATATTTTGATTCATCAACCGACTTGCCTTTTTCATCCTTGTAGCTTGACGTTAGTTGTCATAGGAGTAGTGACGTTCTTCCTTCTTCAATTCTGAACTTCTTTAGAAGTTCTTTTATTTACTTCGATTGTGATATATAAATGCCTTCTTGGTATTACTTAATTTGGAGTCCAAGGAAGAAATTGAGCTCCCCCATTATACTCATCTCAAATTCACCTTGCATCAACTTGGAAATTTTTTTGCAAAGAGATTCATTAGTAGCACCAAATATAATATCAAAAACATAAATTTGAACTAATAAGCAATCTTGCCCTTTTTCAAAAACAAAAAGAGTAGTATCAACTTTACCTCTTGTAAATCCAATTTGCAAAAGAAAAGAGCTAAGTCTATCATACCATGCTCGGGGTACTTGTTTTAAACCATATAAGGCCTTTTTAAGTTTGTAAACATCATTTGGCCTTGAAAATTTTTCAAACCCCAGAGGTTGTTTTACATAGACTTCTTCTTGAATAAAACCATTTAGAAAAACGGATTTAACATCCATTTGGTAAAGTTTAAAATTTTTGAAACAAGAATAGGCAATTAAAATACGAATAGCTTCTAAACATGCAACGGGTGCAAAAGTTTCATCATAGTCAATACCTTCTTCTTGACAATACCCTTGAGCTACTAACCTTGCCTTGTTTCGAACGATGTTGCCTTGATCATCGAGTTTGTTCTGGAATACCCATTTTGTACCAATAATTGTTTGTGATGGAGGACAAGGTACCAATTCCCAAACATGACTTCTTTCGAACTGATCCAACTCCTCTTGCATTTCTAAAAACCAATTCTCATCTTCAATTGCTTCCTTTGCATTTTTCTGGCTCTTTTTGAGAAATAAGAGCTTTCTCAGCAAATTTCCTTCTAGTCATGACTTTGTCTAGAGGGTCCCCAATTATGAGATCTTTTGGATGATCTCCTTTGAATTTTAGAGCAATGGGGAGATTCGAATTATCACCTTTGTCTTCTTGTGGAACATTTGAAGTTGAAGGTTGATCATTTGATGTTGAAGGTTGATCACTTTGAGCATCATTTTGAGCAATTGGTTCAATATCGTCTTCTTCATCACTTTCATCATTGGGTATCCTTTCAACACCCGAAGCTTCATTGAATTTGACATGAATAGATTCTTCAACCACCATGTTAGTCTTATTGTAAACCCGATATGCTTTGCTCTTGGTAGAGTACCCCATAAATTATCCTTCGTGGGCCTTAGGATCAAGTTTGTCCAATTGATCCTTGGTATTCAAAATAAAACACTTACTCCCAAATATTTTGAAGAAACTAATATTTGGAGTTCTTTCTTTTCAAAGCTCATACGATGTTTTATTCAACTTAGGATAAAGGTATACTCGATTAATAACATAACATGCGGTACTTACGACTTCGGTCCAAAAATATTTTGGAAGTCAAAATTTATTGAGCAATGACCGACTCATTTCTTGAAGAGTCTGATTTTTCCTTTCGGCTACTCCATTTTGTTGTGGTATTCTTAGAGCCGAAAAATTATGAGTATATCCCTTGGTTTCACACAAGACTTTAAATTCACCATCAAATCACCACCTCGATCACTATAGACTTAATAGTATCTTCTTTTTCATTTTCAATAAGTCTACACAACCTAGCAAACTCATTAACGGCATCGCTTTTATTAGCAAGAAAATACCCCAAGTAAATATAGAATAATCATCGACTATAACAAAAGTGTAATATTTTCCACTTAAACTAGTCGTACCAATATCCCCCCGTACAAATCAAGATGAAGTAATGTTTTCCCCTTTGGAAGGGGTTGGGCGTCGTCGACCTCTTGTTCGACCTGGTCGACCCCATGGTGACTGGTCCAACACATTTATTTAGAGAGACATAAGAGATTTTATCAAAGTTTAAACTCCCAGGCACCGGTCGACTCACCAGTCGACCACCTAGGGTTTTTCGTCTGTCTCATTTTTATTTCAAAATTAAAATTTCAGGTGCGAGTTGCCCTCTAGGGCGACCGGTTGACCACGAAACAGAAGTGTTGTCCAATTTTTGTTAATGATAAAGTTCGAGAAATACTCCAAAAAATTAGTAAAAATATTTTAAATTGATTAGGAGTAATTGGACAACATTTAGAGACATTGTTTTGATGAAAAACTTAGTTAAATAAAATCATCAAAATTACGATAAAAACATTTATCTAACAGTCGGGCCACAGACGACATCCCCTAACATCAAATATAAGCAACTTCGGCCACTCCGAAGGAACTAAGGCTTCCTCCCAAGAGGGAGGATCCATCTCCACACCAAATGTGAACAAGTCCCCACAAATGAAAAATCATATATGCCTCGTGCGCAAGCTGAGCCTTCATTTGCTCATACTTTTTGGATAAATCAGACATTTGGCTCTCATGCCGACTAGCACCCGCCTTGAGGTTCTTCACCTCACCCCACAGTTGGCGGTTCTCCATTTCCATTACCTCGTCCTGATGGTTCGAAGCTGCCACTAGGTTCATAATCTACACTAAAATTTGCAAAAGTCTTAACTGAATGAGAGGAAACAAGAATGAAGAATAAAGTGTAAACTAACGACGAAGCTCACCCTGGCTACGGTTCATAGAGATGTGTCTCGATGTCCTTAAGGACAGAGATCCAAGGCGGGACTGGTCATCCACTGACATTGATCCTCTAGTGTTGGCATATCCCATGCCAGAATCTGGGAAGTTCCAATGGGACTGAATCCCTTCACGACGGTTCACCCTGTCGGAAAAAAGAACTCGAGGTCCAATGGTCCCAGAGACAGCATCATCAGGCTCCTTCCTAGACCCCTTCCCCCCAGAAGAGCCAAAAGGAGGACAAAGAGCAGGAACAACATCAACATGATCCTGAAACGAGAACTAAGGCGCCAGTCACCCTACGGTAGGTGAGGGCGCGACCCTCGCTCACCATCACTCGAGGCGGGGCACTCAAGCTCCCTCCAGCAGTAGACTTTCCCTTAACCTTCTCATTCTCCTTATTTTTGAAGGCCATCAACTCAGCAATACTATATCTCTCCTTTCTTGAAGAATAAACAAGAAGCAGTATCAGAAAACAAAAACAGTCAAGTATACAAGTAAAACAAAAGAATAGTACAATGAAGTAAAATAGTGTAGAGTACCCAAGAAATCCGTGAAATTCCGAAAAGTACTATTAAAATATTTACACGAGCATGAGAATACATCATATTTTGAAATTATAAAGATATTGATACAATATATATACGTATAAAATTATATGTTTATATTATTGAAAATATTCCCTTACTAAATATAATTAAAAAGCAATGTTTCAAACATAATAAACTAAAATTTCATAAATACTCAAATCTGAAATGTGACTCACATAGAAACACATAAAACATGCTTAAAATATCAACAATCAAATAAATTATATTTCTTTCCATATGTGGATTTATAAGAACTAATCAGGATGTGACTTTGATTCTTTCAAATTGGGACGTCTAGGTCGATTGTTTTTCAATTGAATACTATATATATGTATATATGAAGGATCAAATAACATATTGTATCCAATAGTATTCGGTATGGATATATCATCCTCACATAAGTATATGTGTTCTCTAGAAGGTTGGTCTAACAAGGATAACATTATATTGCAGCGATGCATTGACTACTTGTTTTGCATGTTTTTGTGTGTGTTTTGTGTGATGATTTATACATATTTTTAGAGTGTTTTATTTGCATTTGCATGTTTTAGTGTTATATTGTGTTATTTTATTGATTTTTTAGGTTTTGGTGGAAAAAACAAGTTTTGGAGCAAACAACGTTAAAAAGTCATTTTGCGCAACTGTGGCAGTTATCGTATTTTGGATGTAACATTCGCATCCAAAGCCCAATTGACATGATTCATGCACCATTAAACAGATAATTCAAAGTTCTACAATGTTCTCTTCTACCAGATGCAAATGAAGACGTTTAGATGGGATAAAATCATGTACAAGTCAAAATAATATGTCAAACTCTCGGAAATGACACGTCTTGATATTTTGGCCATAACTCTCTCTAACAAATTGATATTGAGGTGATTCACGTGGCTATGAAAAGCTACGATATAGTGCTACAATTCATATGAAGACACCAAGACGACATTTCGACGTTTAGAAGTCTCGTGATCGCGTCGCGAAGCAGATAAAGAACAAGACAAAGAAGAGGCGATCATGTGATCGCGCACCGTGACTTGCAGAACACAAAATTTTCGATTTTTTCTGATTTTTGGCTCTTCCACCTTATTTAGGACTCTAGGCTTATAAATAGGATTTGGGGAGCCCCTATTTTCGACACACTCTCATTCATAGCACTTCTAGATTTTAGTTTTTAGTATTTTTCTCTTACTTTTCATCATTGGGATTGCTTGGGTTCTTCCCCTTGAAGTTATGTTGCTTCTTAATCAAAGAGTAAGATTTAATCATCTCTTTTGTCCGATATCCATTGTTGGGTGATTATTATTATTGCATGATTATGTTTATGATTGTTTTCTTTCCTTCAATTGAGATTATGATCTCATCCCCAAGCATGAACTAATTTCCTTGTTCTAGGATTATGATGATTTGATTTAAAAAAACAAGCATGAGTATTTATTATTTGATCTGCTTTCCTGAATAAATTGTTTTACTTGTTGATTGATTGTTTGACCAACTCTTGATTGTTTTAAGGGAATAATTGAGATTGATCAAAGATATTATTCCTGTACTAAATTTATTCAGGGGGTTAGATATGAATCAGAGATGTATTATCTAACCCTGGGCTTAATGAAAATAGCAAATCATGTTGGGATAGCCCTAATCCGTGAATACGTGAGTTATCAGATCTATACCTAGTCTTTACATGTTTATTATCCGCATGATCAATTAATTGATATTCGGCTTGCAAGTTTGATAAGATGAAACCAAAATCCTAGACTTTCATCCATATCTTTTTCTCTAAGTTTAATTGTATTTAGTTTTTATTGGTCTTTTTACTTATTTTCCTTTAGTTTATTAAAATCACAAATTTGGAGAGTGTTTAGAATTATTTTTCTGTTTATTGTGATACATAATAATTATTTGCCGGCTAAGTCTTCCGTGAGAGACGACTTGTGGTTAACTTGCTACCCTACAATTGATCTCGTTCTCTTGCGAGGATTGTTAGATTTTTATTGGTGTTTAGTGTCAAACAAAATTTTGGCGCCGTTGTCGGGGAAAGGCTTTAGGCTTAATAATTATTATGTGTATTTTCCGTGTTTTTAGTTTAGGATTCTTTATTTGTTAATTTTTAGTTTAGGATTCTTTTTGTTTCTTTTGATTTTTACTTTATTCCACCGGTACGTTTGATTTGTATTTCTTGGTTGTTTATGCAAGGACGTAGAAATCTCAATCGGTACCTTGTGCCTTTCGTGGATGATATCCATCGAGTTGCGAGACGAACGATGAAAAAAAGGGACGATTCTACAGATAGCAGCGAGGATTCTGGCGATCACGTTCCGAAAAAGAAGAACAAACAGACGAATCAGAGATGGGTGATAATCAAAACAGAAACAATGTGTAGGCACGGCAGCCTTCGATGCGTGAGTTTGCACGCCTTGTCATTGGGACTGTGACCTCTTGCATCACATTGGGACAAACAATACGGAACTACGAGCTTAAAACCATACACTTTAACCAGTTGCCGGTCATTCTATGGGATGCCCATTGAAGATCCTCTTAACTTCATTCGGGAATTCTATGCAGTCATTCAAACTTTTCCTCTACAAGGTTTGGATGAGGATCAACTTAGGATGCACTATTTTCCTTACACTCTAAAGGACCGGGCGAAAACTTGGCTTATGTCTCTACCTCCTAACTCTCTTACTGACTGGGATGAGGTGTATAATAAGTTCATGGGCAGGTACTACTCTCATCAGAAAACTTCAGATCTGCGAGGTAAGATAGCTACTTTTAGTCAGAAGGAAGGCGAGCCTTTTCATGAGGCTGAGATTGCTTTAAGGATTTACAGGTTAAATGCCCACATCATCACTACCCATTGGAATTGTTAAACCAATTTTTCTATGATGGATTATCGCATAATTATCAATATATGGTTGACAATGCCGCTGGGGGTGACATGGGTGTACATACGGCCCAGGAAATCTATGATATTCTAGAAATGATGAGCGATAACTCACAACAAAAGAGTGTGAAGAGGCAAACAGTTCATCGTGAATGAAGTAGTCCCAAGCTACGATGTGACAAAACCATTGGCTGAATTGACTAAGAAAGCACAATTGTTAGCTACAAGGGGGCATCCACCGGTTCCCCCTTCTGTCGAGTCTTGCAGGATTTGTGGCAAATTTGGTCATGGGGCCAACGTTTGTAATGCTATCTCTCAGACGTACAATTCAGGTTGGCGGAACCATCTGAACTTTAGTTTGGGCAATTCACAAAATCCCTCTCATATCTATCCGAGACCACCGCAACCACAAGGTCAGCCAATCAACCAGCCAAGGGCCCCATCTGTTGAAGAAAGCTTGAATTCCTTTATTCAGGTCAGTCAGCAAACACAAGAAGGTAACAATAGGCGGTTTGAATCTATGGAAGCTGTTTTTAAGTGTCTTGAGACTCAAGTTGGTCAATTGGCGACTGAAGTTGGTGAGATAGCTCGCCATGTCTTCAAGCAGGACACACATCCTAGTCAACCAGTGCAAGCTCAATTCATCACCGTTCTTGAATTTGGTGAGATTTCTAATCATGAAAGTGAGATTCATCTTTTTATTGTCTCATCTAACCCTGCAGGTATCGTGAACATAGAAAAGGAAGTTGATGTAGGTGAAGAAGACATGAATATGGAGGCAAGCACGGGATCACCTTCCTATGAACTTTCTACTCCATACCTAAGTCCATGCCCAAAACACGATCCAGGTAGTTTCACTATCAATATTTCTTTTGGGAATGGTAAGGAATTCACAGGTATGCTTGATCTTGGAGCCGGAATTAACCTTATACCTTACTCTACCTTTAAACAATTAGATTTAGGGGAATTGAAGTTCACCGGGTTACGTCTGCAACTTGCTAATAGATCTATTAGGTATCCTACATGCATTGTTGAAAATATTTTAGTCCAAGTAGGTGGTCTTAAAATTCTCACTGATTTTGTTGTTTTGGATATAAAAAAGGATAAAGGTAATCTTAAAGATCATACTATATTGTTGGGTAGACCATTCATGGCAACCACTAATATTACTTTGATCAATGTCAAAAATAGAAAATTCAGTATGAATGTCTTGGGCGAATCTGTAACATTTTCAATTTTTGATATAGCTCGTAATCCTGCATGTGTTTTGAATGATTATCTGATTATTAACTCGATCGATTCTGCCGTGAAAGATGTCTTATGGCAGGAACGCAATATGCTTTGAAGTGGAAAACAACCACATAAAAATTACAAGGTGGTAAATAGGGTTTTGCTCGATGATCCACCTTGACTCTGTCCATTGACACCGTCAAACTAATGACATTAAAGAGCGCTTCTTGAGAGGCAACCCAAATATTTTCACTATTTTATAAAAAAAAATTGTGTGTGTGTGTGTGTTTTCATATTTGCATGTGCGTAGTGTTATTATTTTGTCCTCTTCACATGGCTTTTGCAGATTTGTAGGCAGATATGACTATGGTATCATTTATCAATCTTCGCATTTTTCAGGGACATCTTTTTTCCTTCTCTTTTTACGCATTGAGATCATTGCGTGATTGAAGTGTGGGGGGATGATTAGTCATTGATAAAATATTATGATTGCATGTGGCTATGCTTTTACTTTGCCTAGTGATTATCCCAAGTTTAATAATAGTGTTGTTTAATCAACTTGAAATAGATGTATTAATTTGAGTTTCAAATATGAAATGACTTTGTGAACTTGATACGTAGGATTTGACTAAGTCATGAATTAGCCTTTGTGGTGAACAAATTAGGTGATGACTAAACAATAGCCCGAGTTGTAGGACTTGAATTACGAGATTTCATTGATGTGAATTAAGTTAAAACCCTATTTTGATTTGTGTGCACACAAAATTGTTAGCCTTGCGAAAAAAAATCGCATTATATAGCTATAAAAAAACATTATAAAGCTATATACAAACAAAAAAAAAAAAAAAAAAGGTGGAACAATCGAGATTATACTCTGCTGGTTGAGCTGCTTAGTAACTAGGAGCATTCATGAGCCCCATGTTTGACTTTTACGTAAAACGACGGCTCAAACATGAGTATGGGAAACCACCCTAGGAGCCTTTGGAAAACATCTAAAGTTTATACCTAGTGGAATAATATCTCGAGAGTTGTAGCAAAAAAAAAGAGTCATGACTAGGAATTGCGTGATTTGTTCTGTGAGTAAAAAGGGTTGCAACTTTTGACACAAATTTGAAATTTAGTAAGGAAAACCAAACACTTTGATTGATGTTTAACTTTAGCCGAATGAGTTCATTACGAAAGTTGGGATCAATGAGGAATAATCCCAGGTAGAGGAACATTGTGTTATGAATTAATTAATTCTCAAATTGGACATAATATTTCTTGTTAGATTTATTGGCATTATTATTTGCTTGAGGACAAGCAAAAGGCTAAATGTGGGGGAGTTATTTTGCATGTTTGTGTGTGTGTTTTGTGTGATAATTTATACATATTTTTGGCTTGTTTTATTTGCATTTGCATGTTTTAGTGTTATATTGTGTTATTTTATCGATTTTTTAGGTTTTGGTGGAAAAACAAGTTTTGGAGCAAAGAACGTTAAAAAGTCATTTCGTGCAACTGCTGCAGTTATCGTATTTTGGATGTAACACTCGCATACGAAGCCCAATTGACATGATTCATGCACCATTAAAATGATAATTCAAAGTTATACAATGTTTATATGCTACTAAATGCAAAAGAAGACGTTTAGATGAGTTAAAATCATGTACAAATCAAAATAATATGTCAAAATCTCGAAAATGACATATCTTGGTATTTTAGCCATAACTCTCTCTAAAAAATTGATATTGAGGTGATTCAAGTGGCTATGGAAAGCTAAGAGAAAGAGCTACAATTCATATGAAGACATTAAGATGACATTCCAGCTGTTAGATGTCGCGCGCAAAGAGTCTTGTGATCACGCACGCTGAGACAAAGAATTTGCATAAGCATCACCCGCCGCGGGTGGTTTTAGCGGGTTTGCAAGCGTGGCGCTGCGTCGTGACTTGCAGAACACGAAATTTTCGATTTGTTTTCCGATTTTTGGCTCTTCCACCTTGTTTAGGACTCTTGGCTTATAAATAGGATTTGGGGAGCCCCTATTTTCGACACACACTCATTCATGCACTTCTAGACTTTAGTTTTTAGTATTTTTCTCTTACTTTTCATCATTGGGATTGCTTGGTTCTTCCCCTTGAAGTTATTTTGCTTCTTAATCAAAGAGTAAGATTTCTTCATCTCTTTTGTCCGATTTCAATTGTTGGGTGATTATTATTATGTTTATGATTGTTTTCTTTCCTTCAATTGAGATTACGATCCCATCCCCAAGCATGAACTAATTTCCTTGTTCTAGGATTATGATGATTTGATTCAAAAAAACAAGCATGAGTATTGGTTAATTGATATGCTTTCTGAATAAATTGTTTTACTTGTTGATTGATTGTTTGGCCAACTTTTGATTGTTTTAAGGGAATAATTGAGATTGATCGAAGATATTATTCCTGTACTAAATTTATTCAGGGAGTTAAATATGAATCAGAGATGTAGGTCTTGTATGGTTGTGTTTCCAACACCAATTTTCCACTTTCCAACTATTTCGGAAAATGAGTATAAGTTTGTTTCAAAAGTTTCAGTAGAAATCAAGCCATTTTCACTTCACTTTTTTATGGAAAATATTCTTTTGAAACACAACCAAACAATTTTTCATTCCAATTACGCAAAACTAGGTAAAAATACACTAGAATCACACAAACCTATGTCAAAACAATATTTAAAAATCTATAACCAAATATATTCTCATTTTCAAATAGAAATTCAGACAACAAACCAAACATATTTCCAATTCTCACACGAAAATCAACAATGTTTGAAAATTCATTTTTCAACACTAGAAACTGGAAATTGGACTTGGAAATACATCCATACAAACCCGTATTATCTAACCCTGGGCTTAATGAAAATAGCAAATTATGTTGGGATAGCCCTAATTTGTGAATACGTGAGTTATCAGATCTAGACCCAGTCTTTACATGTTTATTATATTTGTTAACTACATGATCAATTAATTGATATTCGGCTTGCAAGTTTGATAAGATGAATCCAAAATCCTAGACTTTCATCCATATATTTTTCTCCAAGTTTAATTGTGTTTAGTTTTTATTGGTCTTTTTACTTGTTTTCCTTTAGTTTATTAAAATCACAAATTTGGTTAGAGTGTTTAGAATTTATTTTCTGTTTATTGTGATACATAATAATTATTTGCCGGCTAAGTCTTCCGTGAGAGATGACTTGTGGTTAACTTGCTACCCTACAATTGATCTCGTTCTCTCGCGAGAATTGTTAGATTTTTATAGGTGTTTAGCGGTAGAACAAAATTTTACAAATCTCACCATTCTGGTAACTTAGCGAGGATAACTCCATTGTAACAGATGGACTTTAAGTTTTTCAAGAATGGGTATTTCCTATTGATGGAGGTCCTGAAGAGGAGTCAGAGCCTAGGTAAGGGATGAATCTTCAAATCCTATAGCCGGTGGAAAGTGTGATATGAGAGGATATCCACTGAGCTGCCAAAGTCAATCGACACTCTTTCCACTTATGGAAACGGTCACAAAAATGATCAGAAGAACTGAGAGGTGCATCTCTTCTTGACCTATATGATGGAAAAAATATTCACCACTAAATGATATCTTTCCCTTGTGTTCTTCAAAGTAGCGTGTTGCTTGTTGTATTGTAGTGTATCAGAAGTGAATTTCTTTTGATGTCCACAGAAAGGCTATTCTAGCTCGAGTGGAGCCTCCATACACAGGTCCTCCTCAGATAGAGTTCATGACTTTGAAGTTGTCCATGTTAATTCTCCAGTTAGTCTGTTCAACGTCCAGACAAGTTTCCCACAGAAGGCGCCAAATGATGCTGCTATGAAATGTGGCTCACTCCAAGTTAGGGAAGAAGAGTCTGACAGTCCAAATCCACACTTTTGTCTAGGAATTGAGAAAATTTCTGAGTGAGGACTAGTCCACAATACACAAACAGAGTTAGAAGGTCATTGAGGTTGTCCGAGGGAGGCACATCCAATTCTTAAGTCTGCAACTATAGGAGAATAAGTAAAAGAATGTTATTAAGAGTAATTAATTCAAAATAATTATAACTCATTAGTGAGGGACCTTTTGTACCTAGGATGGGGCCTCATATACTTAATGTAATAATGTGGGCCTCGTGGGCCATAGCTGATTAGTTGAGCCTTATGTGTTGCTAAATAATATTTATGACCACTTAATTAATATTTGGGCAATAACTTAATAATTACAAAATTAATAAATGCATAAATAATAAAATGCGTAAAAGTTAATTTCACCCCATCAATATTACTATTATTTCAATATATAGAATTAGTAAGTAAGTAGTAAATTTAGAATCAAATTGGTAGATGTAATTTAAGTGTGCATATGATTATATTATATATGGTGCATATGCGTAACTCAAATATATTAATTAATCAAATTTCAGTGTGTAGTTATTTATTTATTATATGTGAAATAAATTAATATTATTAAATTAAAAGCAAAAATATTTTAAATATTAATGAAATTAAGAACTGAATGAAGAAATAAAAAAGTAAAAATCTAAAAGATGCTTTCTGAAATGACGTAATATAAATTTAAGTGAGATGATTTTTAATTATTTAATTCGTTCTTTGATATTATTAATACTATATTTTTCTATCTATTTATTTTGAATTTAATTGTGATTTTTGGTTAATAGAGAGTATTATAGACTTTTTTTGTTTAATATTTTAAGATATTTTATATATAAATTTCTAGATTAGTTAATATGCTTGAGCTACACATACACATCTTCTATAATATAAATATTACTTAGTAAAATAATATACACACATAGTGATAGTATTATAAATTTACTTCTTTAGAAAAATTAATGTTCTTTACTATTGAAATTATAATTTATTATTTTATTTTCCTGGTTAGTTTATTGATTTGTTAAAATTAGAGTTTAGTAAAAAAAAATTGATCAAATTAATAGAATCTTAATTCTAGAAGAGACAAAATATGAAAAAAAAACATTTTATTTAGTTCAAGGATATTTTGATCCATCAATAAACATTTTACTAGTACAGGAGGTATTTGGATGTTCTAATAGTAGAAGAGATATTTGATACAAAACCAAATATTACAAGGGGGTAAGGTGAGGCGTACCTCCCCAACCATGTTTCATGATGGAGCCAATGAAGGTATATCCCTTGTGTTATCCGGAGGTGATCGGTTTTTCCGATCGAGAGTGGAGGCAAGTCGAAGGTCGGAGCTACAAAGAGGAGAGTTGGAGTAGGGTAGGTGATGGGTTGCCGGTGCGGTTGAAGATCGGGTGAGGAGAGGCATTTTTCTTTTCCTTTTTTTTTTTTCGATTTTTCTTTTTTTTCTTTTTTTTTGTCTTTTTACCGGTTGATTTGCGAAACTCGTAGGCGGTCGGTAATTTGAGGCTTGCGGTGCGTGTAGTAGCTCGTGCCCTGATTTGTTCGAGTTGGGTAGTCTCCCTTGCGGAGTGCCTTAGTCCTCCTTTCGGAGGTGGTTTAGTTTCCTTTGGAGTTCTTAGTTTTTATTTGTTTTTTAGTAGTTTCTTGTTTTGCTCCCTCGAATTACGGTGGTTTTACCTCTCGTACGGAGTTCTCCCCTTGACATGTATCAATGTATGTATGTTCAAGGTGGTCATTTGCCAATTGGCAGTGTAAGTTTATTTGAGTAATGAATATATTTCTATCATTTCGGAAAAAAAAAAGGTCAGGCGTAGCCTTTTGACTTTTATGCATTTGAGGTTCACAATGAACCATGCCATAGTTTAGGGGCTAAAGAGCAATTTATCATAAGTCAAACTAGAAAGTGCGAATGCATGTGCAAGTCGTTTGCCACAAGTAAGCATCTGTATTAGGGATGTCAATGGGTCAGGCACGGGTTGGACCCGAGACCCGACATTAAGATTTCAAGGACCCAGACCCGAGACCCGCACCAACCCATACCCGTGTTTAGCGGGTAAGACCCGCTAGATCCATTAAACCCACCTATGTCATCCATTTTAACTTATTTTTTTATTTTTTATTTCCTTATATTGGTACCAAGAATCATTTCAAATGCTAAAATCATACAATTTTATAGATATATTGTACCAAAAAACATGATTAAGAAACTAAGTAAAATAAAAGAAAATGGATGGTAATAATTATTATACTCCTTCGTATTTATTATCGCTTTCTTGGATATTAAGAGATGGAAGAGAATTATCTCCTCCTTTGGAATCCATACGTAAAAAATTAATGATAAAAATAATTAGTAAATTCAACAAACCTAGAAACCAAAAAAAAAAGAAAAAATTAGTAATATATTGAAACAATTTACATGCAATGATGATAATTGAAAATCTGGAAACAAAAGCAACTTATATCTAAGTTTAAACTATTCACAGGCTTACAACACAATCAATTTGGAGACTGGAGTGAATAATAGATCAACTAAGGTCTTTCCTAGTTCCTACAGTTCATTTGAGAAATTAATTTCTAGATAAATTAATGTAAGTAAATTAAAAATGTAATATTGTAACAAAGAATAAATTAGATTTATAAATGAGAGTTGCAAGATAAATTGACTTTACAAAAACAAAAAATCAAAAATAAAATATATAAACTAATTAAACGGGTCGGGTTCGTCTGGACCCGTTACCCGACCCATACCCGTCCGGGTTTGAAAACATATACCCGTTATCCGTTCCATACCCACCCCACATAAGGCGGGTCCGGGTCTTACCTGGACCCATTGACATCCCTAAATTCTGTATGAATTCTGCACTCATTTATTTAGCTATATGTCATTCAATAATTTTTTAAAAAAATTCAGTCTAATCCTCCCGCTAAGGTTTTACAAAGCGTTGCAGTTTACGCTCTGAAAAACCCTAACCCAACGCCCAATATTGATTCAATCCACCATCAATGGCCGAGAGTTCTTCGACTCCGCCGAGCAAGCCAGTTATCGTTAGGGTTAAACGAAAATATTTTCAATCTGCCGTCGATGCTTTTTGTTAGTACTGATCTTTATGTTCCAAATATTTAGTTACTTTCTTACTATTTGTGAAGATAATGTTTTGGATTTTGTGCGGTAATTGTTTTCCCAATTTTCCCGGTCTTAGGGCTAGAAATTCGTGAAAGGCCATTAAAGCGGCCGTTGCTCGACTTTGGAAAGTTATCAATATCTGATGCTTCTTCAAGTAGAGGTATGTTAACTGCAGGGTACGTTAATTAAGCTTTTTATTTTTAATTTTTTTAGTTATAATTGTATTTTGGTGAAAGGTTGTGGCAATTTTCTTGGATTACTCGAGTAGCCACGGTTCTTGGCATGATCCACCTAAATATTAAGTATTCTTCAATTGTGCATAAAAATTCAATCATCGACTGTTTATTTAATCATTCTCATTTCCAATAATCACCTGTTTAAACGCATTTTGTAAGTTTGAGACTCAGGTATATGGGGACATCAGAGTTCTGTGATTTAAATCCTATGTCCCACTAAAGAGGAGGAAATTGTGTTGAGATTAAAGAGGCATATGAAGTATACTATCTAAAATATAAGACAAATACATAAAACTGTACGCTGCCAAAATCAGGTATGGGGAAAGGGGAAGGGGTTGTGCCACATGCGAAACTTTTCAGAGTAATTGGCTATAATTATTTATGTTTGGGACACTTCTTGAAGTCTGTCCTCAATAATTCCCTGAAATAGGATAGTTCCTCTCGGTTATTGAGTGGCCTTAGCAAAGCCCATAATTTTTACAGATAGAAATGTATATGAATGAGATATTCCCAATAGAGGGAGTGGCACCTAAAGTCCGAAAAATTGAACAAAGGATCTTGGTTGAAGTCTTGACCTCTATCTAGGTTCTTTCTATGCTTATCTTATCAAATAGTTGAATAAATTTTGGTATTTCTAAGATTTCAGTTTCGTTAATGTGGACACATTCAAATTGCTGAAATACTTGGCTCTGACGTATTTGATCCTTCAAATTCATTCTGTTATGTTGGCACTTTGGGTTCATTTGATAAAATGAAATGCCATAAAGAAGAGTAGCACACAAACAAGCCTATAACTTCTCTATGCTTTTTAAAATTAGAAGAACCTTTAACCTAATTCTGGGTTTTGGCTTTGTTTGTTTCATTTTAACCATGCATTTTTCTATAAAATATTGATTGTTAGCAAACAAGGATTTATCTTTTGAAGATTTAAATAACTAACAAAATGTGTCGTGCCGTTGACATGTTGTAGTGGAGGAATTGAAGACTAAGAAGATTCTTGTACGACATGTGGAGACAGTAACTAGCTCTGAGAGTACATTTGATGTGCTGCGATCTTTTGTGGTCAGTTATTCTGTTGCCATATAAATATGCGATCATCATGTGGGTGGTGTCGGTGTGAAATAAAAATCAGTGTCTCATCCCATGTCCTTATTGCTTCTCTTTTGGCAGCCCATTTCGAGATGTCTTTGTAGTTTTCTTACTATTTTAGAATGACAATATATTTCTTCTTGACTGATTGTTACTATGAGTGTTCTTATTGCTTATTCCTTGTTTAACAGCCTAATTCATCTGGTGAGTTGAAATATAAAGACAAAAATGAAGAAGGAAAACGCAGTTTTAAGACTGTAAATGTAAGTTCACACTTATCCATCTCTCTCTCTCTCTTATACATGAGGTTACAAACTCTTGTCCATATCTGCCTGTCGTTGCCATGAATTTTAATCTTATCATTGTTTTAGTTAGTTTATTTGTCCCGGGTACTATATTCCTACTCTTCAACCTATTATTTTCCCCATAAAACAGGAGGAGTTAGTTGTAGCTCAGTTTTAATATTCTTTTGATGAAAAGTGAGCAGTCGTATAGAAAAAGCTTAACTCTTTATTCAGTTCAATGAGGGTACCCGGAAAGGGAAGGGGAGTTCACTTTACCTAGGAGATGTATAATACTTTTGTCTTGGAGTTATTTGGTATCTTCAATACTTTCCTGTGTTTGTTACGATTAGAATAAGGCAGGGAGGAAAATTGATTTTAATGTTTATAGATTCACTATTTTCTTTCTTCTTTTTGCATATGAACAAAAATAAAGCTGGGGTTTTTCATGTATTTGAACTATATGCATACTCTTTTTTTGGTATTGGATGGAGAAAAACTGGCATAGTAGAGTTCTCTTATACTTCTGTTTTACATCCCTTCTTGTGGCTTCTCAAGGTGCAGCAATGCTTTTAATTTCTGTATGAATAACATAAGTAGTTACTAACCTTTGATCTCAATGCAATGTTTGCAGAAACAAGTTCAGATACTGGACAAAGCGAAACAGAGGCAAGAGGTAAAGTGCATTTGGAATTTTTACGATTCTGATTAGTAACTGTTATTTTTTATTAATCACGGGACTCGTATCCTTGTCACTAACGACTGTCCCCAAGTTTGTTCTTCATGCATGCACCTGCAAGGTGATCAGACTTGGTTTGCTATGCTGGTGACGTAGCTTTTAGCTGCTTACCATTTGTGAAATGGCTCTAGTTGCATGTTCATCCATTTAAGGTCCCTATTTTTGTAAACAACAACAAAAAAAAAAAAAAAAAAGAATTTTAAGTGGAGAACTTTTTTGTGATTTTGTTATGCTCATGTTCTATGCTTCCGTTATAGTTGGGGCCAGAACACGGCCCATGTCGCTACTTTCTCATCTTGAAATATAGTTGGAGAAAGAGTTGTGAGTCGATCTTATCTACTTTCTCTTGCCACATGTTTATGAGGTTGGATAATGTACCGTTTAATATTCCAATCTATTAATTACATTCCTTTTAAGGTTTTATCAAGAAATGCTCGTTTTGAGCAAATATGGAGAAGCAGAAAGGAAAAGAAAGAAGCTCCAGAAGATGAAGCTATATATGAGATGTGTCGACTCTATGATGTCGTTCGTGTTGATGTTGAGGAGCATGAGGTGGAGGTGCAAGAGAAGAAGTACTGCCCTCTAACAAGTGTGATATTGTATCATTACTTAGGCTGTAAGATGTGTTCATTCTAAAATCTTTAATTTTCAATCCAGGGATACAGATTTGGATGATCGCAGGATGATGGCTCAATACTTGCCTCTCCTGAGAGAAGTTTTGCCATCTGCTGCTGTGGAGATTGAGTCTGATATTCATGATTATATGTCCAAACAAGGTCTGGCTCAATGATGTGTTCTTTTTCCCAGTGAGTGAGGTGATTGCACGTCAATGGCTCTGTTTCTTTGTTGGAGCGTGTTTTTGTTGAAGATAACTTTAGGATTACTACCGGATTTATTGAGAATTGTTATATTCTAATAAAAGAAAAAGATCAGACACTGGACTACTTTTTTTTTTTTTGTGTGTGTGTGTGGAGGGGGGGGGGCAGGGATAATTAGAAAAACTACCCTCGAGGTTTGAGCCAATAACAAAAAATCCAGATGTTTTTCAAAATTACAAAAATTCCCTTGAGGTTTGATTTTGTATTGCACTTTGCCCCCTTTATAAGCAAAAACATTTTAAACACACCCTTCACTTTGTAAAATTTTTACAGTTACCCACTTACATTTAAGTCACAATCAAACCTCAGTGGGTTTTTTGTAATTTTGAAACTTCTATTGGTCTCTTTGTAATGACCCCAAACGTCTGGGATAGTTTTTGTAATTATCCTTTTTTTTTTGTGCGTGTAAGACTCTCGCTGTCACAAGTAACTGGAGTTTTTGTTCATGTAGTGTTCTCTCTCTTTCATAGCTGTTCATTTTGCTGCTTAATATGACTAGAGCATCTCATGTCTTGTAGTTGTTCATCTTTTACTATTTTCCTGATTGTTTATGATTTTCGATGATATGCATCATCTTCAGATGGTTATGTGTATGACTTCTATGCCGTTAATGAGGATGCAAATGCGATGGAGGCTGATTCTTCCACTCTGTTTCCTTTGTAAGACTTTTTTTCCTTTGTATTCCTGATTGTGGTATTGCTAGTACAGATTTTACTTTGTTTTATTTTAAGCAATATGCTGGATCAGGGTTCAAGTCGATGACGAAGACGATTTCTATGATGGTCCAGATGATTCAGAATATGAAACTGATGATTCTAACGGTATAATCTCTCTCTCTCTCTCTCCCTCCCCCTCTCTCTCTCTCTCTATCTATCTATCTAGTGGACATATATTAACAATCTGTCATGCATTCACGCACATGCCAATGCGGACATATTGTTTCCATGAATGAAATTACTTGGAATCTCAGCTGAAAACAATCCCCTGAATGAATATCCGGATGAAGAGATATCCGAGGATGAGGATGAAGGCACAAGCAGATCATCTGCCGAGAAATCGGAGGGTGAGAGTACAACTTCTGGGAGCGAATCCGAAGAGGTGGAAAGTGGAAGTCAAGTTTCCTATGAGTATGATGATTCAGAGTTGCCATATGACTGGTCAGAAAATGGAGATCACGACTTTGGAGATGAGTTGTATTCCGAATGAGGTGACGAACCATTTTGGTGAGGAAGAAATGGAGGTAACTTGTTTGGATTCAATGGTTGCTTTCATGTGAATACGAGGTTTTATTAACTTCTAAATACTGTAGTGCACGGGTACTTTTAGTTTAAAATTGATTCGTTCTACTATGAACCGGTTTTTGATTGATTGAGATCTTTCTTAATGTGAATAGAGTGGAGAAGGTTCTCAAGTGTAATTGTTGAAATTGGGGAACAGCTTCTAAAGTTGATCTTACGTTTCTGTGGGATGGGAAGAATGCGACTGTTTTCGTTCAGAAGTTGAAAGAAGTTTTTCAGAGCTATAAGAGCGTTTGAGATTTTGGCAAAGAGTAAGATGCATGATGTCTTTTAATATTTTTGGGAAAAGGCAACAAAAAAAAAAAATCACTCCGTAGTTAAAATATTGTTTAAAAATTTAAGATGGTAAAATTGATTATACTGTATGTGGAATAAAAACTTCACTGAAATTGATCGGTATACTCGTGTATTTGATATATATGGAGTAACGATACAGAAAACTAATAAAAAGTTTTGCGTTTATGTTAAAGTTGTTGATGACTTCTTCAATTGCTTTTGATAGTTTCAATAAATAAACTTCACGGCAATAAAAGTTCATCATCCATTTGTGAAAAAAATTCAGAAAAAAAATGAAAATAATCCCCTCTTTGCCAAGTAAAAAGTAAGTGTATGATGTATGATTCTCGTTAATCTAATAAATTTCTGCCCTCTAATTGTCAAGTATAAAAAATTGTACGCATTATTGTCTCTCTCTCTATCTCTCTCTCTCTCTCTCCAAATCGTTTAACTGTGGTTTTATATTCTGAGGTGTTTAACCACTCTTGTAAGACTAAGAGTCGGCTATCTTCTCCCAATTATGCTATCCTTGGGATCTTATCCAAATATTTGGGTGATTCAATCTCGTAGAAGCATTAAAAAACATCTTACGGTTAGCAAAATAAAAAAATAAAAAAATTACGATATCTCAATGTATGATTTTTTTTTTAAGAATTAAAATGAATGAACGAAGAAATTTACAGTTGATTACAACAACAAATTAAAAACAATTGTAATCCATGTGGATTAGAGACCTATATAGATCTAAATTTTTTTAAAACCTAAACAGATTTAACTGATCCATAGATTCAGAACTTCGCAACGAAACACTTATCAAAGAACTTGATCTTGTTTCTGTTGTATATCGTCAGGTAATGGCTCATCTGAATCTTCTGAATATAATCCCACAAATGGGACAAATTTATTTACCGAAAAGAAAAAAACTACCTATTGGGAAAAAAATTATTGAAACTAATTACTAAAAGCAGGAGGATGGGGGAAGAAGAAGAGGAAGAAGATAAAAGAGTAAAAGCAACTAGGGTTTGAGAGAGAAAAAGAGAGAGGAAAAAAGATCAAGGTAAGAAGATAAATGAGTAAAAGCAACTAGAGTTTGAGAGAAAAGGAGAGATCTTTGAGAGAGAAAGGAGAGAGGAAAAAGATCAAGGTCGATATTAAGCGAGGTAGAAATGCTTGATATTGTTTGTTGTTTGATCTCATTGAACCACAATTGAGAAAGGAGTGTACTAAATATATGCATTTCATAATCACAAAAACTTATGTGAGACCGTCTCATGGGTTTTAATCCGTGAGACAGATCCTCATGTGGTCCTCTATCATCTCTAGCCCCATTTTTTCTCTCTCGCTCTTCTCTCATCTCATGGTCCTTATCCTTTCTCTCTCCTCTCGTTGATCCCCCCTTCTCTCTCTCTCTCTCTTATGTCTTCTCATGGTACCCTTCTCTCTCTCTCTCATTGGTCTCCTTTTCACTCTCTTCACGTGGTCCCCTCTCTCTTTCCCCTCACGTTCCTCATCTCTCTCTATACACGTAGATTTTACTTACAAAAATCTCACAAAATTCAAATCTTTAAAAAAAAACCCAAAGTAGTGATAATTTAAAAACATATACTTTGCGTGGTAGAATTGATACTTTTTTTTAGAAAAATGACACTCTTTTTTAATAAAGAAGTAATAATTGTTTTAATAAGAAGTTATATTTTTTTAATACGAAATAATATTTTTTAATAAAAAGTGATATTTTTTTGAATAAATTAATAAGAAGTGATACTTTTCATATAAAAATTGATATTTTTTTTAATTAAAAGTGATACCTTTTAAATAAGAATTGATCATTTTTTGTATAAAAATTGATACTTTGTTTCAACAAAATATGATATTTTTTAAATAAAAAGTGATACCTTTTTCATAAGAAGTGATATTTTTTTCTTTTTAAGAAAGAGTGATACATTTTCCATAAGAATTGATACTTTTTTTTTTAATAAGAACTGATACTTTATTTTAGTCAAAAGTGGCGTTTTTCGAGTCTAATGTGATACATTTTTCATAAAAAGTGATACTTTATTTTCTCCATGTTTTTTTTTGTTTCATGCGTGTGGAGAGAAAGTTGGATGAGAGACGTGAGGAGAGGGAGGAACCACTAGAAGATTTGGACAAGGAGAAAGAGAGGGGGGACCATGGGAGGAGTGAAATGTGAGGAGAGAGAGAGAGAGAGAGAGAGAGAGAGAGAGAGAGAGAGAGAGAGAGAGAGGTGGACCATGTGAGGAGGGAGAGAGAGAGGGATGACCATGGGAGGAGTGAAATGTGAGGAGAGAGGGGGGATACGCGAGTATATAGAGAGAGATAAAAGAGACAGATGAATTTTGGGTAATGGGGCTCCGTTCTCACGGAATTAGATCCGTGAGACGGTCTCACAATAGACCTCTCCTTTCATAATTTCTATCAAATATCACCTTTATTGGCAAATACTTAAAAGTTGTAAAGTGAACCTCAAAGCTATAGAAAACCTATTAATTCTTCTAAAGAACCATTATGGAAAGAGACCATAAAAAGTGAAATTGATCCATCTTGCAAAACCATACATTAGAACTAGTGGATCTTTCAGAAGTAAAATAATATGTTATAAATGGATTTCAAGAAGAAAATGAAGGCATAGATGGAACAATTGATAAGTACAAGACTAGACTTATAATTAAATATTACAGATAACGGAGGGTCTTGATTACTTTAATATGTATTATCAAGTAACGTGAATAACCTCTATTAGATTAGTACTTGCAATTGCCGCGTTGTGGAATCTTGATGTACATCAAATGGACGTAAAAATTGCTTTTCTAAATGAAGATTTAGAAGAGGAGATTTATATGGAACAACCTGAGGGATTCTCTGCACCTGGGCAAGAGAATAAGGTTTGTAAACTGGTCAAGTATTTTATGGCTTGAAACAGTCACCTAAATAATGGCATGAAAAATCTGATAATGCCTTGAAAAAATGTGGATTTAAAATAAATGAATGTAATAAATATGTCGTTAAAGAGATTGAAAATGTCTATCTCATTTTATGTCTTTTGGTAGATGACACACTTATTATTGGAAATAATAATAAAATAAGTAAATTCACAAAAGATATGTTGAACTTGAGGTTTGACATGAAATATATGAGTTTAGCTGATGTGATCCTCGAAATAAAGATCTCTAGAACATCACATGGACTTGAACTTGACCAGTCACATTATGTGGAAAAATTATAGAAAATTTAGTAAGGATGACACATCATTAGCTAGAACTCCGATAGACACGAGCCAACATCTATCAAAGAATAGAAGTGAGGTTGTGTCTCTAGTAGAATATTCACGAGTCATATGAAGTTTGATGTACTTAATAAGTTTTACAAGACCAGACATTGCTTATGCAATGAGTAAATTAAGCAGATACACTAGTAATTCAGGGAAGACCACTGGAAAGGTATAGTGAGAATACTAAGATATTTAAGATACTTGTGCTTTTGGACTGCACTATACAAGATATCATGCTTTTACTGAAAGATAAAACGATGCTCATTGGATATATGATATTAAAGACTATAAGTCTACAAGTGAATTTGTCTTCACTTTAGAAGGTGCTGCCATATCGTGGAAGTCTTCTAAGCAGACGGTTATATCTAGATCCACAATGCAGTTTAAGTTCTCTAGATAAGTGAAGAGAAGAAACTGAATGACTCTGAAACTTCTTCGAAGACATTCCAAGAAGCCAAAGACTGGGCCAACAATTTGTATACGTTGTGATAGTTAATCTGTGATTGGCAAGGAACATAGCGATATGTGCAATGGTAAGTCTAGACATATACGTCATAGACACAATACCATTAGATAACTACTCTCAACTAGTGTTTATCTCTATTCACTACATGAAGTCAAAGATAATTTAGTGGATCCGTTAACCAAAGATTGAATCGAAAGTTAGTTGCAAAATCATCAAGAGAAATGAGACTTAAGCCTCTAGAAAAATGAATTGATGTAATGGAAATCTAACCTAGTTGACTGGAGATCCCAAGATCTAGGTTCAAAGAGACAACCTAATTGTAAAAAGACTCGTAGGATCACTGTGGGGGAGTTATCCATTGTTCATTACTTAACATTGATGCTCGTGGAGAAGAGACAAACATTTGGCTTTTAAATATTCTTGTGCGTCAGTGCAGGCTACTTTTAAATAAGAATCACCTATGTGAGAGAGAAGTGGGGTCATTTCGAAGAGAATTGCGCGATGCTCAATTATTGGAACCTCTTGCAGAATCAAGCGTATGTCCAAAAACGAACATAATCATGAGAACTGAAATGTGTTAGGAAGAATCAAGTGCGAAAGTATATCTTACACAAAAGACAAAATAGTTCAAGGACATCGCGTCTGCTTATCAGCTAGTAAAGTAAATATATTTTCACAAGGGAAGGTTCAACGGATAACACCTACCTATCATATGCGGGTTTCAACCATTGAACTTTGTAACCAAGTCTTCCGTGTATCTATCAAATTTCCATTCATCTGGGGGATTGTTAAAAAAATTGAAAGGAAATTGTGCATCTTGGCATAATTTTCTTGGACCTATTTCTTCAATAATCAGTAATGAAGAAAATGTTTAACTCCAATTTTCATCATCATGAAACCTTACTGTGTTTAATTTTGTTACACCTAAAACTTCCAAGTCATGGAGTAGTAGGGGAGTGAATGCACTTGAAACTCCCTAGTTATGGAGGAGTAGGAGTACGAATGCTCCACGTCATGGGGGTAGTGAGGAGTTAATGTGGGTTGATATTGAAGCCTATAAAAGGTGGTCCAATTTTCTCACAATCTAAACACAATTCCAATCCAAAAAGTCTTATCTTCCTTTGCATGTTTCATTCTCATACTTTGAATATTTGGCTCCCAGTACTTAGTGATATAGTTCAAGCACTTTGGTCAGTTCGTCAGAATTGAGGTAATTCAAATTTCCAGTCTTATTCTGAGAAATACATGTCCAGATTAGAGGATAAATCTATTTTAAGGATAATGTGTACAACACAGGATTCAAGTACCACGAGCTTGTAGCTCAATAGTATCAATCATTCTTTGTAAGAGTCTTGACCAGGGTTCGAACCCTGTATATATCTTTCAGTTTCTTTGAAATTGATCCCCTCCCCTCCAACCACTATTCCCAACTTATTAAAAAGAGGTGGTCTTATGTGAGACGGTCTCATGGATTTAAAATTCATGAAACGGATCCTACAAAACACAAAAAAATATGAGTCTTTTTATGGGTTTGGGTTGATACTCTAGTTACATTTATGATCCGTCTCATGAATAATGTCCATGAGACTGTCTCATATAAGTTTTTGCCTATTAAAAAAACACACGATCCAAGTCAATTATTTTTTATTGTACTTCTGTAATTTCGTTTATTACCAATTACTTTTGTTATTCTATAATTTATAATTAATTTTCATTTTGTAATTTTATATAAATTGTACTCGAAATACACTTCTTATATTTTTTCTACAGTTGCTGCATAGGAAAATGAGATATTTTGGAAATGGATTTACACTTTGAGAGAGTATAAAATTATGCAAATGCACTTTTGATAGTTAGGATTGGGATTTGTCATTTAAAAAGTGTAACAAACCTTGGTTTTAATATTCTATTGATGCCAATTAACAAAACACAATCTCCATGGTATAAGTTTGAGAAACTTATCGGAATTTCTGATATTCTTGCCATCATTGAATCACCGGTTGTTTCTTTCGATATTTGGCTCACTTTAGTATAAAACTAATCACAATGGAAAGGGTTTAGACCCACAATCCAAATGCTTCAATAATCAATACGATGTTTCTTCCACATTCATCACAATTCTCCTTTTCCTTTTTGTTGTTTGTTTTCCATAAGGGTGACCTCAATGATTGGGGTAATCGTGGGTAGTATGTGTGGGTTCCAAATGCCACATTAGATCCACAAATATCACTTCAATTTTTTCTGTGGTGACTACTTTTTTATGGGTCCTAATCATTTACACACTTTTATTTACCACTTATTTATACTTTTAATCTATTTATTATACTTTTTTCTGGGCCACATTTTGTTTAAATAACCGTTTAAAATTTATAATCAACACTTTATTTTTACTCAATAAATAGGTTTCTCGTATGACCATCTTATGGATCCTCATCCATAAGACATATCCACAATCCGGATCTAGTATCTCTCTCCTTGTTTTTCTCTTCTCCCTCCTCCCGCATGTTCTCTCTCCCTTTCCCTCTCCTCCTTTTCCTCTTCCTACCGCATGCACTCTCTCTCTCTCTCTCTCTCTCTCTCTCTCTCTCTCCTCCTTCCTTTGTTTTTCTCTTTCAATCCCCCAATTTTTCAGATTGTAGTTGTATCACATATCTCTGTCTTTTTCGATCCGACCATGGATCTCTAGATTTGTATTCTATATTAATATAAAGTTGTAGAAAAATATTACTTAAAATCATATTCAACAAAAAAATGATACTTTATCTCAAAAAATGGATACTTTATCTATGTTATATTTATTTTCATTCTTCACTGTAATAAATTCCTAATCCGTGATGGTATTAAAAAAATGATACTTTATCTCAAAAAAAGATACTTTTACTCATCAAAATATTATTTTACTCTGTCATATTTTTTTTCTTCACTGTACTGAATTCCTAATATGTGACTGTATTAGAAAAAATGATACTTTATCTCAAAAAATTGGTACTTCTACTCATAAAAGTGTTACTTTAAATCTGTCATATTTATTTTTCATTCTTCATTTTACTGAATTCCTAATATGTGACTGTATTAGAAAACATGATACTTTATCTAGAAAAATATATACTTTTTACTCAAAAAACTTTGTTATATTCATTTTTCCTTCATCACTGTATCGATTCATAATATATGACAGTATTAAAAAAATATATTAAAAAAGCATGATTGTTGGGGGCAAAAATGGTTTTCAATTAAATAAATTAAATATATAATTCATTTTATATATGTTTATTTAATATTAATTGCCTAATGTGCTCTTAATAATTAAACCGGCCCAAAGGAGTCTGCGTTTGGCCCAATCAACTATTTTCTCCTACACGGACTGGCCCATAGGCTAAATTCTCTTACAGGCCTATGGGGTCTATCTCCCAGGTATAAAAAGGCCCATCCGATTATCTGTAAATTAATTAATTCATAATCCTCCTACGCATTTATTACACAGTATTCGTTTACTAATTATTCTCTCGTTCACCATGCTGCCTTGAGCGTCGGATGGGCCTCCCTGGGCAACCCCAGAGCCCCCCTAACGTTTGCGTACGTGTGCAGGCAAGTTCGTAGTCGAATGATTTTCTAGCTCTCGGAGAAGAAGACTTGAAGACTTTCCCTCGGGAAGAGGAGTGACGTGAAGACTTCCCTCTCGAGAAGAGGATTTTGGTCAACCCCGTTGACTTGGAGTTATCTGCCTCAAAAAGCAGCATTATTTTAGCACCATCTGTGGGAACATTCAAAGCACACAAAGACACAGACACGACCTCAAGCGCATGGAGCCGGTTCCCAAGCTGCAGACCCTGGGGCCAAAGACCAGCAAGAGGAAAGGCCATCAAGAAGGCAGGAGGCCAACTACCTATCCACCAGTAGGGCGCCACCTCCCCCGCAAGAACAAAAGGGCGTTGCCACCACCATTCGGAGGTGCTCCGCCCATGGAAGAGATTTACCTGCCCATCGGAGGGACGTCACACCCATGGGAGGGAAGGATGTTGCCACCGCTGCGCGGAAGAAAGATTTGCCCCCTGAAGTTCACCTGACCCGGGAAGCCTTCCAAGCTGTGCTGGACGAAACTCCCCAGAATACTTTGAAGAGTCAAGCTATGGTCGGAGCCGTTGGGAGACCGCCCTAGACTCCGTCACCATTGAAGATCTGACCTTAAAGGTCAATAAAGAAGTAAAGAAAAATGCGGCGAGATTCATGAAGAGCCGCCATTAGCTGAAGAATTCCATGCTGCTCGTTGTAGATCCAGGAATCAGCAAGAATAACTATCACATTGAAGATGAGAGACAAGCCTTCCTCCTCCGGAAGGGGCACAACCTCCGCTTAACACCAAATAGGGCGCCGTCTCCTCCTCCTGGGGGTGTTCTGCCTATTGAAGAAGTTCGCTTAACGCTAAGATCCCTACTCGAAAAATCTGCCCAAGCTGCTTCAAGTAATCATGTTTGCGGAAGGCTGCGTGAAGACCTCCCTCAAAACTCCGCCAGATGTTGAAGACCCCAACCTTGGGGAAAGAAGATAAAAAAAATGAAGGACTTGGAAAAATCAAGAATACCAGCACGCTCCCGCTAGAAGAGAAGCTAGAAATGAAGCCTAATACTCCCAAGTCCATATTCACAAGCCCGCAAAAGAGTCGCAGACGGTAAAGCATCAGCCAAGCGAACTCACGGGCCATCGCTATAGGGAGGAAGTTCACTAGCCCCTACAACTCAGGCCAAGTCATTGCCCTCGGGCATCAAGATCACCAGCCTCCTAGAGTATGATGAGACCAGAGGTCCACCAACAACACTTAGACAAACTCCATGCAAAGGCGAATCTCTACGGTATGATGGACGCTTCCTGTTGTAAAGTGTCCGAACAACATTGACCAAACGCCACTAACGTGGTTGAGGAGCTCCCAGTTAGATCAACCACTGGGAGAGATAAACTCGCTATTGCCTCCACACGACGATTCTCCATTAGAAGGAAGTACTCAGAGACCATGACTCATTTTTTTCAACCGGAAGGAGAGTTACTACAAGACCTCATAAAGTCATTTGGGGAAGCCGCAAGCTCCAAAAAGAACACCAAGATCGTTGAGAAGACATAAGGATAGACCCCTCATTCTAGAGGGACGCCATTCAACATCTCAAAGAGCTTAAGGGGGTGCCATTTCCCGCTTAAGGGAACACCCCTGCCTGGCCAAAAGGGCGCTCTTCCACAATTTTCTCCTCCTGAAGGGCTCTGCCACCAGATAAGTCCGCTGAACCCTGGAAGGTCTCCAGCTTAATGAAACTTCCTGGAAGACTCTAAGACATTAATGCTCCCGAAGCCGCACGAGGATGTCCCCAAGCTCCGCAAGCTGCATGAAGACCCCTCGTAAGGGCACCTTGCCGTTGCAGGCCGCAACAACAGCATGATGAAGAATGACCTCACTCGACTAGAATGGAAAAGAGGAAAAATGAACTGGAGAGCAACCAAACATTGAAGAAGTCATCACATTGATGGAGGACAAACCTTGAAGTCTAGAAAGGATAGGCACAAAAGGCACAAACTCCCCTCGGCCCTCGGGCTAAGAATCCATGATCCATCAAGATTAGTCAAGCTATTTTGGAAACAAGCAACCCTTATAGAAAGACATAACTCCCCAAAAACCTATCGATGAACCATCCTCGGTGGAGGAAGATCCATAAAAACTCCATTCATGGGAGAGGTACACCCCAACACGAAAAGGAGAGAGCAATGCTCAACTCATCGGGGAAGACGAAGATTCCATAGATGAACAGAGCTAAACCATGATGGAATCTTCCCGAGAATCCATCGCACACGGAACATGGAGCAACCAAGCGTCCGTTGAAGTGTTTTCACTTGGCATTCTCTCTGGACAAGGGACTCTCATAAATTTCTTTTGATCTCAAGTTTTTGCTCAAGCTGCTCGAGAGAAATAGAGACAGGCCCTGAGGACACTCAAAAGAGCCATGCAAAGTCTAAAGTCCCAAGCCTCCGACGGTAGCACAATTCATTCAACTTTAACGGCGAAAACTCTGGAGCAAAAGGAGGAATATCAAACTCCATGGACAAAGGTGGTAATGGAATGACTAAACTAGAAACTCAACGCCCGGTAACGCCTCAACCTCCGAGCCAAATGGAAGAAGGACCGGAATCTGACTTGAAATATAAGAAAACTCTGAAGAAAATGGGGAAAAGTGCAAAGGAGAATGGGCCGGGGGGCTTGGGATGCCCCCCGGAGGCACACCTTCCTCCACCTGGGAGGGCACCGGGCCCGCTCTGGGATGCCCTCTACCGCCTGTGGATCTCTCATCTCTCTCTCTCTCTGCTTGACACACTCCAGTCGTCACTCCAACACTTCCTAGGGACGTCAACACTTCACATCTTCTGAAGAGCAATGGAGAAAAAGATTCTCGAGTAAATACTTGGACCATAATCCTCCAACTAAGCTCATATCAAGAAAGACTCCCATATCATGGAGTCATTAATATTATTTCTGGAAGTCCAGAGGCCATGGAGTACACTTCTAACATACTACGAGGAGCACAATGAAGCCAGCATGGGCATCACTTCTAGGCAGAGGACACCAAACTCCAATAGAGAAAAAAAGGTGCCCACAATGGTTGGAACATAAGACTCAGGAAGACCAAGTTTAAACCAACCAAGGGCTAACGCACCCGCAATTCGGCTAAAGGCTGAGTTATTAACAAAGTCAAGAATCAATGAGCCACTCGCAAAGGCCCGCACAAAGAAGCACGGTACCCAAATCTGGGCGCCCGACCTGGGCTGCCCCATGGGAGATGCATAGCAATACTAAGGAAGTCTTGAGGAAGAAGCCTACTCAAACCAATCATTATCAAGCTCCACTAAAAGCTCTCTGCTACCACAAACACAAAAAGAAGAAATATTCATTTGATTGGGGTCATCAGCATAATTTCTAGAGGCCTTGAAGAAGAAGACGAGCTCTCCATAAGAGACACATCGATCAAGTCCACGGGTGAGATTAACATACCCACTCACATAGGTGATGGATGCCCACACCATATCGCGAAGATGAGTCTAAAGTGGCACAACTATTGAAGATATCAAGACTGCTCGGGAATATTATGTTGTCGCGTTAAAGATAAGCAAGCTCCCCTGACTAGACAATGAAAGTGCCACATCACCTCAGGAGCCGTGAATTTTTGACTCCTCATTAATAACCCATAGTGAGGTAGCTTAACATTATCTAGGGTTTCCGGGGGTTACCTATAGTGAGGTATCTTAGCGATATCTATGGTTCCTAGGGGTTGCCCATAGTGATGTAGCGTAGTACTATCTAGGGCTACAGATGTCGCCCATAGTGAGGTAACTTCACGCTATCCAGGGCCCCTCATTATAACCCATAGTGAGGTAGCTTAACGTTATCCAGGGTTCTCGGGGGTTGCCCATAGTGAGGTAGCTTAGCGCTATCCAGGGTTCCCGGGGGTTGCCCATAGTGAGGTAGCTTAGGCTATCCAGGGCTACAAAGGTCGCCCATAGTGAGGTAGCTTCACGCCATCTACGGCCCCTCATTAAAATCCATAGTGAGGCAGCTTAACGTTATCCAGGATGCTCGGGGAATGCCCCTAGTGAGGTAGAATTACGCTATCTGGGGCCCCAACATACTAACCTCATCCGTATAAGACCCTTGATGGGAAGATCTAATCCGGCTAAGACTCCGGATAAGAGAGGCCTCCTCACAGGAGAGGTCTAGTAAATTTTCCTCCTCCGGCCCTAAGACCGGAGGAAGGGGCCTCCTCACGAGAATCCCCATAAATTCTTCTCCATGCTGAAAATGTGCAAGGAAAATAAGACGAAAAAGCTAACACATGTGGAGAAAAGATCAAAGTGCTAAAGCAAAGATTATGAAGGAAGCTCCAGAAAGGTACCTCATCTAGGTTCCATAAAACACCCCATGAACTCCATGAGGACACCCACTCCGGGCTTCGGAAGGATATTGTTGGACCTCAAGCACTTCCCAGGAGGTCACCTATCCAATGTCTACTCCAGGCCAAGCACGTTTAACCATAGAGATTCTATGTAATGGGCACCAAAAAAGAATATGCATATGTGTGTATAGGTAGTCAATATCAAATCCTTTAAGCTCTCCTTCAACTGTGCAATCCATTGATCACGAGTTTGAATCGCGGGCCACGCCTCGCGCCTCTTTTAAAGCCCATTGCAGGTAAGATGCTCGACCAAAGCCCAATAGTCCCCCTCCGAGCACCTGCCAGCATCTCTGCTCTAGTGTTTGGCAACCTCCACTGCCCGCCAAACTTCCTCAATTCTAACACCAACTTCTTCGGTTCAAGTGTCACGTCATGCCAACCTCTCAATTCCGGCCACCCAACAACCTACACCTTCAAGTCCAGTACGTTTACCTTAGTTTCGGCCACCTGGCTACCTACCTTCAGTTCTGGTCTGTTTACCTCCGCTGCGCTAGCATCTCAGTTTCACCGTTCCTGGCAACTTTGTATGCAGCGTGCTTCCAAGGGAATTCGAACCCATGACCTGCTCTGATACCAGTTGTTGGACCTCAAGCGCTTTACTGGATTGACGACTGTCTCCACAAACAAACATGAATCTAGTCTAGCACCTTTTGTCCTCACTCACGCGCTCCCTGGAAAACTTCCCAGGAGGTCTCCCATCCAATGTCTACTCCAGGTCAAGCACGCTTAACCTCAGAGTTTTTATATAATAGACACAGAAAAGAAGATGCATCTGTTTGTATAGGTAGCCAATATCAAATCCTTTAAACTCTCCTTTAACTGTGCAATACGAGTTTAAATCGCGGAAAAGCCCATTATAGGCAAGATGCTGGACCAAAGCTCAACAGATACCCCGCAAAATATTTTTCTTCGGTGAAAAAAAAGAAGGCAAAAGCTCTAACACTGGGAGGAACGAGATCAAAGTGGTACAATAAGAAATGAAGAAGAGCTCAAGAAGAGTGCCCCCCTCCGAGCACCAAAAGGGCACCCTCTCTGAACTCCAGAAGAGCATCCCCTGACCTTGAGAAGGGAGGCCTCAGGTAGCCCCAGAATAAGTAATTCCGGCTATTCCGAAGAAATTAAGATTTTCCTCCGAAGGAAAGATCCACCTCAACATGGAAAATGAACAAGTCTCTCATCAACAAGAAGTCAAATGAAAATGCTACAAGTAAAAGATGATAAAAGGAAGCAGATATGCATAAGGAAAGACATCCATAGAACATGAATACAACGGAATATCATCCGGCCTCATGGCGCGAAAAAACACCTCAAGAAGAAAAGAGAAAGAAAGAAATATCCAAGTGCATGAAGCAAGCCCTAAACATGAGGGCAGGAGGCAAGGGCCATCTGGGCTGAAAAACAACTATCACTGCTCCAGAAGGGTGCTCCCTCCAAGCTCTAGAAGGGTGTTCCCTCCAAGCTCCAGAAGGATGATCCATTCGAGCTTGAGAAGGGTGCTCCCTCTGAGCTCTGGAAGGAATAAAGCAAAGCACATGTATCTCCGGCCACTCTGGAAGAATTAAAGCTTCCTTCCAAAAGGGAAGAATTCACCTCTACGCAAATAAAGAACAAGTCCCCACGGACAAGGAATCAGTAGCTAGACTCTTGATAAGGCGGAAAAACGTGGAGATGAAGAAAGGCTAGAACCTGAGATGCAACTTGAGATGAGAAAAACTCCAGAGAAGAGGAAGAAAATACAAGGAATGAAGGACTTGGGGGCTTGGGCCGCCCCCGGGGAGGGCGCCCGCCTCCACGCAAGAGGGCGCCCTTAAGGGCACCCCACAAAGGCGCCCCACTCTGGGGAGGCACCCCAGAGCAATATTCCACCTCGTTGGACTCTCATCTCAACTCTCATGTCAACTCTCACCTTATCTCTCACCTCAACTTTCAAGAAATTTTCTAAGTCTTCTACAAAGCACAAAAATTCAAAGTTGAGAGGTGGGAAGAGAAAATTTACTTTTGGAAGACATGGTCAAAGACTCTCATCTCAAGCATTCTCGTGCAAAAGCAGTCAAAGATCCTCTAAAAGCATGACAAAAGGCGCAAGAAGGACAAGTTAGATACAATACCGCATAGCTCCCGCACCGCTCCATATCTCCGCAGCACCGGAGCTGGGGGCTTATGTTAGGGGGAAAATGGTATTTAATAATTTAAATATGTAAGTCATTTTATATATGTTTATTTAATATTGATTTCCTAATGGGCTCTTCATAATTAAATCGGCCCAAAAGATTTCGGGTTTGGCCCAATCACCATTTTATCCCACGCGCACTGGCCCGTAGGCCAAATTCTCCTATACGGCCCATCGGACCCATCTCCCAGGTATACAAAGGTTTCTCCTATTATCTATAAGTTAATTAGTTCATAATCCTTATACGCATTTATTATACAATACTCGTTTACTATTTATTCTCTCGTTCACCATGCTGACTTGAGCGTCAGAGGGGCCTCCCTGGGCAATTCCTAGGGACCCTCCTAACGTTTGCGTACGGGTGCAGGCAAGTTCCTAGTCGAAGAAGATTTTCTAGCTCTCGGAGAAGAAGACTTGAAGACTTCCCCCCGGGAAGAGGAATTACGTGAAGACATCCCTCTCGGTAAGAGGATTTTAGTCAACCCCGTTGACTTAGAGTGATCTGCCTTAAAAGCAGCATCAATGATACTTTATCTCAAAAAATAGATACGTTTACTCGTAAAAACTTAACTCTGTCGTTTTTATTTTCCCTTCTTCGGTCCTGTTACTACAGAAACTCGAACCGTAGCCTCTTCACAAAGAGTAATACTCGTGGCCACTAGGCTAACTCTTGTGGTTTATTTATTTTCCCTTCTTCACTATACTGATTTCCTAATCCGTGACTGTATTAAAAAATATTATATTTTATCTAACAAAACGAATACTTTTTCTCATAAAAGTGTTACTTTAACTATCTCATATTTATTTTTCCTTCTTCACTATAATGAATTTCTAATCTTTGACTGTATCAAAAATATGATACTTTATCTCACAAAACAGGTACTTTTACTCATAAAAGTGTTCTTTAACTCTGACATTTTACTTTTCCTTCTTCGATGTATGGATGAAAATGAGTTTGAAAACTGTTAGAGTAGCGTGATTTCAATGTACGGATTAGAAAGATTTCAGTGGTGGAATGCGAGCACAAAACACCGATGGGTAGACACTTCGGCGACGATGGTGAGAGCGACAGAGAATGAGCAAACACCAAAAAAAAGACGACAAACACATAAAGCAAGAGAGAACGATATCAAACGAGAAAATAGCAATATAAATTGACAAAAATCGATGGGAATTATGAAGTGGTTGGACTCAGAGAATAAGCGAGAAGAAGAACATAAGAACAAAAACAGGAAATAAGAGAGAAAAAAAAGAAGAAAAAAACCCTAATTAAAAATCGAAAAGAAAAAGAAAAATCGAAGAAAACATTGATAGTAAAAACGGATGGGTATGGGCAGGGGGTCAGTTAAGTGGAATCCATCTTACGAGTTTAGACATGTAAGACGGTATTATACACGTTTTTGCCTTCCTCAATATCCATACATCCATATCCCCACAATGAAATGAGGATATTTGTAGGGTAATATTTGGGGAAATATCCCCTTCCAATACCATCATCAGGGTCACCCAAATGTATGGAGAATATATTCTTTTTTTTTAGTACAATCATGTCGGGTGGGTGTGGTAATAAGACCGAACCTATGTAAAAACCTAAGAAATTAAGCATTAAACCACTTGCACCACACTTGATCCAATATTCTAATTGGTGGTTGTCAATTAAGTTCAAAATGTGGAAGTTAATATGATATAAAGTATTGGTGTAATTATCCAATAAAACAATCTCAATAACTCCCAAATAATCATTCCCACCAAAATAACTAATTCGACCAAATAATAACGTACATTTAAGAATATGTTTATATAAATAATATACCTTGCAGGGTCTTCCTTCTTTGAGGATGAGTCAAAGGAGTCATGCCCAAAAAAAAGTAACAAAATTTAGGGCCCTAGAAGTTCATGTTTTATATGTAAACAGATACATACATATATATATATAATAGATGTAAAAAAAAACTTTCAAACTTTCAAATTTTAGAGGTTTATTTGAGAGTTAAACTATTTTTTCTTTATAATTCTTCGAGCTTGTTCTTCTATAGAAACCCGATTTATAATTTTGAAAAACCTCTAGGTTTTTTTGTAATCAGCCCAACCTCAGGAGAAGTTTTGTAATTATCCTTTAAAAATTTTCTCCGATCAACTATGCCACAAAAAATTAGATTGAATGAATTAGCTCTATTATCAATTGAGAGATGAATAATTGAGCAGCTTGATTATACATACTTAATACTTTTGACGCTAAATTTGTGAAACGAATTGTATTTAAATAATTACTTTGAACACAGTTGTCATATTATTTTAAATAATATTGTACGTTATACAAAGTTTATTTTTAATATTATTTTATGTTGTATTTAAATTTGTTAAACAAAAAAAAGCCCAACAAAGGCCAAAAATTTGCTAGGCACGACCTGATACCTTGACATCAACATTAGCATAATCTCTATAAAATCAACTACTGCCCCTCATCATTTTTCATGCCACGCTAATACTTTTAAGATATACATGTGAAGACGTAAACATATTTCTAGCATTAAGTCTGCAATACGTTCATACAAGCGATATTATATTCAAATATTCTCATTACAGAAACTTCACTAAAAAATATGTTATATTCTATACGGAATCGACTCAAAATGCACAGAAAGAGTGGTAAGTTTAATTCACTGTGATTCCTGTATTCCAATTAGTATTATATTTTATCTCTTGCAATACCATCATTTAATGATGCCAGTTTACACCACATAATGTAAATATTAGATAATATACTATTAGGATTAAATGAATGATCATATGACATAATTTCAAATATCTCTTTTTTTCTTCATATGTCACATTCTGCATATAGGGCTGCAAATAAACTAAACTGCTTGTAAGCTATTTTGAGCTTTTTGATAAAAGCTCATTCAATGAGACTCATTAAAATAAATAAAGCAAACTCAAGCTTAGAGATATTCTGCTCGTTAGCTCGTGAACATGCTTGTTAGTAAGCTCGTATAACTTAAACTAATAGTTTGACTTTAGTTTTAATTTTGAAATGTTTATTAAAACAAAAGTTAAAACATTTAAATAAACTTATTTTTTAAATAAAATCGAAGGTTTTAGTAGATATATTATGCGTTTTAGAAATATATAATTTTATTTTTTGTAATAAATTGAAAGATAATTTAATTTATAATTGATATTTACTAAACTCGATTAAGTTAGAAGAAGTTCGTGAGCCATCAATATATTCGATAAATTAAAATCAAGTTCGACTCGATAATAAACGAGTTAAAATCAAATTCTCAAAATTTTGGCTCAGTTTGGCTGCGGCCCTATATATTATAGGAGAACTTGAGAAAGAGGTAGAATATGTTTGTAGTTGTATTTCGAAAGCTGGAAAAAAGTATTCCATTAATAAGGGAGTAATTTATTTTAATTTAGACATTGTTTTCCTGCTTTTTTTTTTCCTATATTGAGAATTTATTTTATATACACCACATAACTATATAAGGCTATAACTTAACAAAGACTTGGACTGATAGTTCCCCATCACCATTTCAGATCCTGAAATGAGATATTTGAATGTTTTCAACATTAAGCTTCTTCAAATTACCGTAATTTCTTGTAGCTCGAAACTTTCCCCAGTTATATCTCTTGAATCTGGCAGGATTTTGCTCATTTATCAGCTCCTCCAGAGGTTCCACCCATGTGTAATGTGAAGGATACAAGAAATAAGGAATAGAAAATCTTTCTTTCTCAGAGTTAACCACCACTCTATGTTCTACGCTCTCGTACTTGTCATTGCTCCAAACCTAGTAAAACATCCACATACAAATCAAGTTTGGAACTCAACTTAAAAGGCGGAAAATCTTTACACAAGATTAGAGCAAAGGAAACTAAAACAAAATAAATTAATGGGTTAATTACAAAAAATACCATTGAGGTGCAGTTTAATCACAAAAAAAAAAAACTCAGCTATCTTTCAAAATTACAAATATCCACTTGCTATTTATTTCTATTTTACAAATTAGGCACCATCCTCAAGAGCAGGTATTTTTTAAGTGAAGGGATAATAATAATCAATGGCGGAGCCAGGAGACCCTAACAGGGTGGGTGGAACAGGAAACCCGAAAAACATAATACAAATTATAACTAATCTTTTTTTAAAAACAATTTCTCACAATTTTTTTTTAAAGAGAGCTGGGGCCCCCACCCTGGATCACTTGAGTGATAATAAATCACCCCTGAGGTTTGGGCTAATCACAAAAAAGCCCAAAGATGTTTCAAAATTACAAAAAGAACACCTAACGTTTGATTTGTTATAAATATAAGAGGGTAACTGTAATATTTTTATAAATGTCAGGAGGTTTTTTAAATATTTTTGCTTATGAGAGGAAAATGTATGACGGAATCAAACTTCAAGGGGTTTTTTGCAATTTTCAAACAATTTTGTTTCTTTTTGTAATTAGCCCAAACCTCAGTAAGTGAATACAAACATCAAGGATGTGTTTATAATACCTTAAGGGGATATGTGTTATAATTTTGATAGGTAACTGGATTTTTTTTTGTAATTTGGCTAAACTCAGACGTAGTTTTTGTAATTTACCCTAAAATTAATCTTACCTGGAATATATCACCAACATTGATGATATAGGCATCTGGAGTAGGTTTGACAAGAATCCATTGTCCGTCCGTTTTCCTCTTCACTTCAAGTCCAGCAACATTATCTTGAGCAAGAATGGTCAAGACACCGGTATCCTTGTGTCTGCCGACACCAAGAGTTAGATGAGGAGCTGGGCAGGGTGGATAATAGTTGAGCCTGACTCGGCTCGTTTGGTCCTTGAAGAAGCCATTTAGCCGATCTTTTGGCAAGCCCAAACTCAAGGCTATGAGTTCCAGTAACTTGAAAGCCAGTTTCTCCATTTCTGCAGTGTGCTCATCACATGCCTCCCTGAAACACGCAAAAGAATTATCTTAATCTTCAACAACAGTATGCAGTTGCAAAAATTTGGCATCCAAGTGCTAAATATAGAGAATTTGAAGGACTTTTATTCCCTTCCAGTAAAAGTCATTTAACCATCCCATGTTTGTTAGCTGAGACATAAAAAATCCATCACAAAAGCCACTCTTTATTGCAAACAATACGACATTTACCACACTAATGATCTTCCACCATTACTGACCTCTTCGCTAAATCTAATGAAGAACTTCTATCCTTTTAAAGATTCTTGGTAGTGAATGAAGCAATCTATATGTCGCCTAAAGAGAAATGATGGCAGATCATGTAATATCCCTTGCCTTCACCTCGACCCTCCCAATATTTTCTGAGCCATCCATTTTCAACTGGAACTCGGTAATAGATGATAGTAAAAAAATACCAACCCAATTTGGTGACAATCAATTCATCGAACGAAGAATTGCAGCATGCACCCCACAAACAGAGTGTACGTCAAGGTAGAAACTATACAATCAGCCCATAAATTCAAGTGAACCCTATGCGGCAAGAAAAATAGTGACTTAAAGAAAGAAAAATTCAATAATAATAATTAAATAAAACGAATGCCTGAAACCATATTGAGAGAATCCCATTTTCCCCAATTGTTTAGAGTTGAATTGAAATCCATTTCAGATGTTTTTAAGCAGTATCTTTACAATAAAAATTACTTCATCGTTATAGTTGCCACCTTTTCTGTCCAACTTCATGCACATAATCTCCTGTCTTTGATCCGATTGTCTATGAAAAATTAAATGCATCATATCTATATCTATACATCACCATCTCAAATAGATACATAAAAAATCACTAACCTCAATTCAGGAAGACTCTCAGGCCACTTATTGAACAATTCTTTCATCTCCATATCAGCAGGCTCATGTGAAGCCGGAATAATAATCGGATTCTGTACAGCAAAATCGAAAACTTCCTTCCAATCCCTAACATTCTTAGTATGCTCACTGTCATAATATCCAAAAGGGTTTCCCTCATCCCTGCTCACCTTCCTCTTCTCCTCTTTCGGCAGGGCAAAGAATTTCCTGGCTGCTGATTCGACCTTTTGGCGGCATTTCGAAGGCACCCCATGATTGATCACCTGGAAAAATCCCCAATTCTGGCAGGCATCGCCGATTTCGACCACTAAACCTGACAGGGAATCGGGATGTTTGAGCAGCGGGGACAGATCGATTAGTGGGATGTTTTGGGCTTCAATTGAATGGGGTTTAGGCCTGTGCTCCAGGGCTTGGATGAAAGCAGGTCCACCTCACCCATGGCTCAGAATTTGCATCACTGAAAATTTGGCATCTTATACTGGAAGTGATTTATTTGGCTGTTTGTCCAAATACATTGGATCTGGGCGTTATTATCCTTAGAGAAACAGCACGAATACGGAAGTATATATTTTTCTTACACAAAAACTTATATGAGACCGATCTAGTTCCGTGAGACGGAATCCCATACCCTACAACCCGTAACCCGCGACCCGTAACCCATGGATCTGATATACCCAGCAAACCCGCCCGTTTTTTTTCCATTCTGTTTTGATTTTCTCTCTCTCTTCTCTCTCTCTTCGTATTCTCATTCTCCACAGAGCAAGGCTTGACCACGAGAGAGAAACCGATCTCCACTACTCCTCAATCCTCGCCCACGTCTGTGAAACCGTCGAAACCGTCCGTTCAAGTGTCTATTTGTGCGATTTCTCTGCGTTTGTTTTCATACTGAGCATTGGCATTCAACATTTGAAAGCAAAACCAGTTTTTTCTTTCGATTTCGTTTTCCTTTCAATTTCTATGAGTCTGTTCGATTCGCTTGGTATTGTAGCTTTTTAAGGTTTGTAAACCCTGTTAATTTCTGTGTTTTAGGGTTTAATTTTCAGTTCCTATTTTGTTAGGGTTTTTTTTAGTATGTTTTTTTTAAGTGAAGTGTAGACTAGGAGTGTTAATTCGCGCATGTGTCTTAAATGTATTTTTAGGTTTATGTAGTTCGTAATTGAAATACAAGTGTGTTTATGAAGTTCTATGCATATTTATAGTATCAGTTTTGACCTTACAAGTATTTGTTAAAAATGTATTAGTTGTCAAACTCAAAGTATTACATGTGTTTTGCATGTATTTTCCAGGTTTATGTATTTAGTATGTAAGTTTTGAGTATCACTTTTGCCCTTTCAAGTATTACTTTTGTTGTTAAAAGTATCAGTTATTGTAAAGGAAGTATTTCATGCGTTTTTTATTATGCTCTTTATATAATTCGTAATACTATCAAATGTATCACCTTTTATATAACAAGTATAACCTTTTATATAACAAGTATAACTTTTATATAAGAAGTATCACGTTGTATACAAAAAGTATCATGAGTTTTTTGTAATGATAGTGTTGCATATGTTTTGTAATGAAGTTATACTATGTGTTTATTTTGAGCATGTGTTTAAGTTGTATTTTTAGTTTTCTGTATTTCTCATACGAAGTACCATTGTGTTTATGTTCCCTTACAAGTATTACTTTTTATATAACAAGTATCACAATGTATGTAAAGTGTATAATGTGTTTTTGTAATGATGATATTGCTCCATATGTTTTTTGTAGGGAATTACAATGGTGATGAGTCGGCAATAGTTCGATTCACGTAATTGTCGAGATAAAAAACAAAATGTAGAAAAAAAAAAGAGTATTTCAAAGCTAAAGCTCGGAGGTCTGTTGATAGAAAAAGAGCAGGGAAAAGGAAAAGTAGACAAGGATGTAACACCAAAGAAAGAAGAAATTGATGAGGAGGAGCAGAAGGTTGTAAAGAAGATGAAGATTTGCGGAAAAGTAAAGAAAGATGCGACTGAAGAAAGGTAATATATAATATTTTTAGTAATAATCTTTTTTGTCGTGTTTTCTGTTAACATTGTTTTTTATTTGTTTTGCAGCGAAGACAAAAAAATTGTGGCGGACGAGGCTGAAGGTGCGAAGAAGAAGAAGAAAGCTAGGTATAAATGTATTTTGTGTTAATTATTAGTTATTTTCTACGTGAACAATGATTTGGTTTGTTAATTATTAGTTGTTTTCTGAAAAAATATGTCTTATTTTATTTCAGGGATTTCATTTCTCAGTGTAAACCTCAGGAGTGTAAGTCCAAGCGGCTACGATAATCTAGAGGGAGGGTGAATAGATTATCTCCATTTTCTCGATTATGCCCTCTTTTTCAAATCGAACAAGCCAAGACAAGAATGAAGGTGCGGGATGTAAACAACACGCGTCGATTTATAGAGGTTCAACCCACCTAGAGCCTAATCCTCTACCACCCCAGTATCTCCGGGATGGATTTCAAAAAAAAAAAAATTTATTAATTACCACAATTAATACAACAACAACTTACAATACCTCTTTGAAGAGCACCACACTCTTCTTCAACACCACCTTGAAGATTACCACAATCTCCCTTGAACGGCACCTTGTGAAGATCACCACAATCTTCCGACTTGAAGAATACCAAATTCTTCAACACCTCAAAGAGCACCACACTCTTCAATAAGAAGATTACCACAATCTTCTTGCACCTATCACCTAGATCATCCAAGTGTGTTCTTACCACAAGAACACTCACAAGGATATCTTGTGTTGAATGATAACCCAAATTCAAGATAACAATTCGATAATGAATAATACAATTTTGAGTGCAAGTGTAATCAAGAAATAAACCTAGACCTTAAGATGTGAAAGTGATAAGCTAGGCAAATTTCAACAAGAATAATAACAATGAAGAACAAATATGTTTGCTTGAATGTATCTTGTTGTGTTGTAGTATTCTCTCTTGTTGTGTAGCTTCAATTCTTCATCTATTTATAGAGGATGTCATGAACATGGATAGGCTCCTCTTGGGGACTGATTTCTACAAAAAAAAAAAAATGCAATTAAAATCAAGATTATAGCTGTTAGAAATCAACCCCATAATTTAGGGAAAAGTTGTTTGCTGCACAACGGTTAGAATTTTGCTGTCAAACAATAGGGCGACCGGTCGCGCACAAATGCAGAAACAATTTTACACAGCAAAAACCATCACCTCGACCGGTCCAGGGGGGGTCCGACCGGTCGCCCCCCATAGGGATCGGTCACCCTGCAAATATTTTGAGAGACAATGCGTTCTGTTTCTCTTGTGCACCGTCGACCTTTCGTCGGCCATTTAAGTCGACTGACCTGAGGTTTTTCAAATTGTCTCTTCTCTGTTTCAAAACTTATCTTTCGACACGGGTTGCCGGTTGAACACGAGACAAAAGTGTTGTCCAATTTTTATCTAAAATAAACTTCAAGAAATACTCCGAAAAATTAGTAAAAACTATTTTAAGCCGATCGGGAGTATTTGGACAACATTATAAAAATTGTTTTGATGTAAAAACACATTAACACAAAATCATTAAAAATATTGTCCAATTTTTTTGTCAAAAATAAACTTGAAGAAATACTTCGGAAAATTAGTAGAAACAATCTAAATCATTTAGGAGTATTTAGACAACATTTAAAAATATTGTTTTGGTATAAAAACACTTTAAAACAAAATCATCAAAATCCCGATAAAAACATTTATTAAACAATCTCCCCCTTTTTGATGATTACAAACCAAAACAATTTTAAGAAAACTTAAGAGGTCGATTTTAAAACAAAATAATTTTACCGGTTAAAAATGAGCTATCCGTTGTGAGTGACAACATTCCACGCCACATAATCACAAGGATGGGAGTATAGATTTTCAAAATCATTTTTGCAAAAGCTCCCCTATCAACATGCACAACAAGAGTAATATAGAAGAATCAATCGAAGCTAAAAGCTCAGCTTTTACATTTTGCGCTTAAGTATCAAGAGCTTATAAGCTCCCCCTGTTAACAAAACATCATTAGACATGTATATGAGTCCATAATGCATCAAATGGACTAAGTATGACCCACAACTTTTGGCTTTTAATAGCCACAACTTATAGCTTCTTTCGTAGAGCTTATCTTAGCTTCTTTGAGCTAAAGAGCTTATAACTTGTTTCTCCCCCTTTGGAATTATCAAAAGAATGTTAGAACGATAAAAAACATCATATATTCATATCAAAGTGCGCAACTAAATCGATTTATCGAGCTATTTGAACATTGAAGCTTATAAACCAAATAGGAGGGAAAAGTCGATCATATGACTTATAGAAAGCTCATAAAAGCTCATTTGATTTGCAAAATATGATCTCTATAAATATATAAGACATTTGAAAACGAGAGAATCATGTAGGTGATGAATTTTTTATTGAAACGTTTTATCGAACACTTGGCGGGCATCAAAAATAGAAGAAGATATATATAACCCTTGTAAATGTAATCAAGCCAAGTTTTTCATCACCAAAAACAATTTTACAAATATCATCCAACAACAATTAATAAGCTCATCACAAACATATACGAATTGCATCAAGAAATGAACATATACAAAAAATGAAATAATAAAAACAAAAGTGAAAAAAAAATGTTGCTCGCATATTTTCGGCCTTAAATTGCAAACTAGCACATGTCAATTAGGCCTGCAATTCAGCAATTGTCTTCTTTTCACCTTTTTTATTTTTGGTCCAATTAAGCTTTTGTGTTTCAGTCTCGAGTTTTTTCTTTTTGTTTCCATGAACCAACATGTATTTGGGCCTTAATTTTCGGTCCAAAAACTTGCTTCTTTTGGTCTAATATATTGGCATAAATTTATCCTTTTTAATTTTGTCCATGAATTATTCCTGCTAAAATAAAAATAATTCTTACTGATGTATTCATTTTTTCTAACTGGTTTTTGATGTGCCTTATTATTTATTCTCTAATCTTTAATCCATGTTTATCTGGATTTATAGTTTAATTACTAATTAAAATATAATTCATTATCTCTGAAAATTAAAATTATTTTTCTTTATACACAGCCCGTGTATCGCACGGGTAGAATACTAGTAAGTAATAATATGACAAAATCTTCCAAACTTATTAGTAGTAAAGTGACTTCCAACTTTTTTCATATTGTACTAAAATTATACTACATTAATTGGTTTTTCTATTTTTATATAAATTTACTAAATAATATAATTTTTAAGAGTAATTTACTGAAAATCTTTACATAAAAAATATATTATTTTAGATAAAATAATTGAATATTTATATCGATATATTTATGAATTACCCGAGTAATATACATAAGAATTTTTGTTCTATAACCAAGACTTTTCCGAATTTTTCTTCAAATTATCTTGATATACGAATTGCGATTTGCGAGGGCTAACAAACTTTTATGAATCCGATATTTGTTTGTTTCTATGAATCCAACTTCCTCACGTCTCTCTCTCTCTTTAAGTCTGCTCTGATCCTTCAACCATGTCCACTCAATTCATTTTAACTTTTATACACCACACCAGCCATGGCTCCATCTTCAAATTCTTTACCACAATCTCATAATCACGATCAGAAACACCCCAATGGCGCAGATAACCATCACCATTTCGAAAAACTGCTGGAATCAGCCCGTCCATTTCTGCGCGGCGAGCTCGAAACAGTCGATGAAAACCTGCCGCACCTAATGTCGGTGCTCCGCGCCGCCGGCGCCGGCGAGTGCTGGCACAAGCACGGCAGTTTCCTCGACCACCTCCTGGGCGTCTATCGCATACTCAAGATGTGGAAGGCACCCGACGCCGTCTGCCTCTGCGGCCTCTTCCACTCCGCCTACTCCAATTCCTACGTCAACCTCGCCATATTTCCACCTTCCGCCGCCGGTCGCGACACCGTCCGAAACCACGTCGGCGCCGCCGCGGAGCGGTTGATTCACCTCTTCTGCGTCGTTCCCCGCCAGCCTCTCATCCACGACTTTCTCCTCTTTCAGTACACAGATGCCGAGCTCATCGAGCACCTCCGCTCGTCCGAGATTAGTATCAACAAGATCAGAAAAGAAGACAAAGACGAAGAAGAAAAACAGAGTTGGAGGTTGAAACTCCAGTCCATTTGTCCAGCCGAAGGAATAAAAGTGAAGCACATCAAAACCGGCGAAGATGTGTTGGTTTCGAGGAGGCTCGTCGCTGTTTTCCTACTCATGACAATGGCGGATTTCAGCGATCAGCTCTTCAATTTTCAGGATTTATTGTTCGATAATTCCGACGGCCGTCTCGACTTTTCCGGTAACAATACTCTGACATCTCTGTGGCCAGGGGACGGAAAGCCGGGGCTGTGGATGAACTCCGTATCGAGAATGGCTGCAATATACACATTGATAGTCAGAGAAGAAGAAATATATATCAGATCCAGCGAAGAAAAGCAAGATAGAGAAGATGAGGATTTGGATCTAGTAATTCCGCCGGTTTTCGAGGGCTGCACGAGAGTGCTTGATTCGAAAGATCAGATCGAAGCGAGGGATTTGTACTGGAAAGCCGTCTGCGATGCGGCGGAGATAGGGTTGGAGACGGCGGAGGAGATGCTGCTGAGGAGTATAGAGAAGAATCCATTTGTAGGGGAGGCTCATTTGGTGTTGGGGCAGATTTATTTGGGGAAGGGGAATTTTGAGGCGGCGGAGAAGGCAGCGGAGAGAGGGCTGAGATTGATGATGGAATGGGGAGTCCATGGGATAAGAGGATGACGTGGCAGGGGTGGATTGCGTGGGGTAGGGTGTTGCTCATGAAGGCTAAGGATAAATCATGGCCTCAAAATTCATGGGGTATTCTTAACTTGGGCCTCGTTAACTGAAAACATGATCAATCCTCTTTCATTATATATCTATTTTATCATTTTATATGTTTTATTTTGATATTATCAATGCATGTTAAAGAATTTTATTTGTTAAATAAAACAAAGATTCTTATTTATTAAATTAGTCAGATTCTTGCATTTTTATAATGGGTCGTGATCCGATTTAACCTTTAATTGTTAGGATGACGCTTGCCACATTTCACGTGTTCTTTGCCTAATCATCAAATGCTGTAATGATCAGAAAATGTGATTTTTAATCTTTTCTGTTTGAGATAATTACAAAGAATACCTTGAGTTTCAGTCTAATTACAAATACAAACGGCCACTTTTACTTAATTAGAGATGTAGGGTCGAGCCTAGCCCAATCCTAAAAAGTTGAGGGTTGAGTCTATATTTTAAATGCTTTTATAACATGATGATTTTTTAGTCCGACCCTAATTAGCTCTATGGCTGGCTAGACCCGGATGGGATCTTCTATTCCAAAATCGTGTTCCATCTCCTATTCCAACTGTGTGGATGATTGACACGTGTATTCTACTTACCATGTTTATTTTCAAGCATAAATCAAGCATAAATTGTGGAGTTCTAACATGGTAAGTGTAATACACGTGCCCAAGGGCGGAGATAGGGGGGGCCACTCCGGGCCCTGGCCCACCCCATTTTTTAAAAATTTTTTTTTACACTATAAATTTTTTTTTAAAAAAATTAAATTATAATTTATACGATTTTCGTGTATCGGTCCACTCCGATTTCGTGTATCGGCCCATCCCATATATTTTTCTAGCTCCGCCCTTGCACGTGCCAATCATCCACACGGTTGGAATAGGAGATGAAACACGATTTTAGAATAGAAGATCCCATCCGGAGTAGACCTAGGTCGGGCAAACCATAAGGCTTTTTTTTCAATAAAGTTTCTTATATGTATAAATTTATATTTTAAACTTACTCCTATAATACCACCAAATTCCGATCTTTAATCTCATTTATAAATTATCATTTAATTTTAGCAAATTATGAAATCTCATATTTGATCTGGTTCCCAAAAAACAATTTCATTTATAACAACTTATTAAACATTAATTAAAATTTATAAAACTAATTATACAGTAAGTTAATAATTAATTAAAGAATTGAAATATATTCTAATGTATGGATAATCATTTAGCCGAAAATAATTGTAATAAGTGAATTAACTGTAATTATAGGGTAACTAGAACAATCCGTGTGTTACACAGATTTATCAAAAAATAAAATTAGTGTCGCAAACTCTAATAGTTATAAGAGATTCAAAATACTAATTAAAAATACCAAAAAAGAAATTCAAAATTTAGAAGAGTATCATACAATCATTCACTTCAATTTCTAAAAAACTTCTTTGTAAACTATCTATTTGAAAGTGTAACATCCTCGTCACAACAACGAATTTTCAAGCCGTATCTATATATATATAAAAGCAAGATAGTTACCAAAAAAAGAAAAATCCCGCCAAAACACAGTATGCCATATATGGTAAGTCGTATTCCCTAATTATATTTTCAGATTTAACTTTTAAAGTAACGTGTTCTGTTTCCTGTAATAGATTTTCGAAGACAAAATCTTCGTATGTGGTGAGTGATATATTAAATAATGTTCGCTATCCAAAAAGTGATTGCAACTACTGATAACAAAATTTAATTTATTAATTATAGCCACAACTTTATTGAGCACCGAGAAATGCCATTCAAAATTTGAAATTGGCATGGGTAACCTGTCTGCAGGGGAAGACAAAAAGACATCACACATTACATTTATAATATTTTGATAAAAAAGTTTAATTAACATAATTCATTTTATAATTATGGAGTACAATCGGTATTCTAAACATTAAACATGTAGAATAAAAAAAGTTGAATATGCAGCAAAAACTAGATTTCTGCATTAAAAACATAAACAACTGGAATCCATGATTTAATATTGGACTAAAAATAAGAACATATCATTAAATACTAAAAAAATATAATTTTCGATGTGCTGCAAGATCAATTATAAATAGCAATAACATTCAGTCCTTTTCCAAAACCCTGCTACATAACATACTAAAAAGCACAAAACTGCATCAAGGAATTGGAGTGTCTACAATGACCTTTCTTCGTATGGTAACAAGCGGGTTCGATCCGTGTACACAATTTACTCCGCAAATGGAGATAAGATTTGGCTTTTAAAGTAACGTGTTCTGCTTTCTGTAATAGATTTTCAAGACAAAATCTTCGTATGTGGTGAGTGATATATTAAATAATGTTCGCTATCCAAAAAGTGATTGCAACTACGATAACAAAATTTAATTTATTAATTATAGCCACAACTTTATTGAGCAGAAATGCCATTCAAAATTTGAAATTGGCATGGGTAACTCCGTCTGGGAAGACAAAAAGACATCACACATTGTTTTATAATATTTTGATAAAAAAGTTTAATTAACATAATTCATTTTATAATTATGGAGTACAATCGGTATTCTAAACATTAAACATGTAGAATAAAAAAAGTTGAATATGCAAAGAAAAACTAGATTTACGCATTAAAAACATAAACAAGCTGGAATCCATGATTTAATATTGGACTAAAAATAAGAACATATCATTAAATACTAAAAAATATAATTTTCGATGTCTTTTGCAAGATCAATTATAAATAGCAATAACATTGGTCCCTTTCCAAAACCTGCTACATAACATACTAAAAAGCACTGCGCATCAAGGAATTGGAGTGTCTACAATGACCTTTCTTCGTATGGTAACAATGAGTTCGATCGCTTCGTGTACACAATTTACCGCAAATGGAGATAAGATTTGGCTTTTAAAGTAACGTGTTACATTTCTGTAATAGATTTTCAAGACAAAATCTTCGTATGTGGTGAGTGATATATTAAATAATGTTCGCTATCCAAAAAGTGATTGCAACTACGATAACAAAATTTAATTTATTAATTATAGCCACAACTTTATTGAGCAGAAATGCCATTCAAAATTTGAAATTGGCATGGGTAACTGTCTGGGAAGACAAAAAGACATCACACATTCTCGTTTTATAATATTTTGATAAAAAAGTTTAATTAACATAATTCATTTTATAATTATGGAGTACATCGGTATTCTAAACATTAAACATGTAGAATAAAAAAGTTGAATATGCAAAGACAAAAACTAGATTTTCGCATTAAAAACATAAACAACTGGAATCCATGATTTAATATTGGACTAAAAATAAGAACATATCATTAAATACTAAAAAATATAATTTTCGATGTCTTTGCCAAGATCAATTATAAATAAGCAATAACATTGAGTCCTTTTCAAAACCCTGCTACATAACATACTAAAAAGCACAAAGCGCATCAAGGAATTGGAGTGTCTACAATGACCTTTCTTCGTATGGTAACAAATCGAGTTCGACCGCTTCGTGTACACAATTTACCGCAAATGGAGATAAGATTTGGCTTTTAAAGTAACGTGTTCGTTTTCTGTAATAGATTTTCGAAGACAAAATCTTCGTATGTGGTGAGTGATATATTAAATAATGTTCGCTATCCAAAAAGTGATTGCAACCACGATAACAAAATTTAATTTATTAATTATAGCCACAACTTTATTGAGCAGAAATGCCATTCAAAATTTGAAATTGGCATGGGTAACTGTCTGGGAAGACAAAAAGACATCACACATTCTGTTTATAATATTTTGATAAAAAAGTTTAATTAACATAATTCATTTTATAATTATGGAGTACAATCGGTATTATTCTAAACATTAAACATGTAGAATAAAAAAGTTGAATATGCAAAGAAAAACTAGATTTCGCATTAAAAACATAAACAACTGGAATCCATGATTTAATATTGGACTAAAAATAAGAACATATCATTAAATACTAAAAAATATAATTTTCGATGTCTTTAAGATCAATTATAAATAGCAATAACATTGATCCTTTTCCAAAACCCTGCTACATAACATACTAAAAAGCACAAAAGCGCATCAAGGAATTGGAGTGTCTACAATGACCTTTCTTCGTATGGTAACAACCGAGTTCGATCGCCGTGTACACAATTTACCGCAAATGGAGATAAGATTTGGCTTTTAAAGTAACGTGTTCATTTCTGTAATAGATTTTGAAGACAAAATCTTCGTATGTGGTGAGTGATATATTAAATAATGTTCGCTATCCAAAAAGTGATTGCAACTACGATAACAAAATTTAATTTATTAATTATAGCCACAACTTTATTGAGCAGAAATGCCATTCAAAATTTGAAATTGGCATGGGTAAACTGTCTGGGGAAGACAAAAAGACATCACACATTCTCGTTTATAATATTTTGATAAAAAAGTTTAATTAACATAATTCATTTTATAATTATGGAGTACAATCGGTATTCTAAACATTAAACATGTAGAATAAAAAAAGTTGAATATGCAGCAAAAACTAGATTTCTGCATTAAAAACATAAACAACTGGAATCCATGATTTAATATTGGACTAAAAATAAGAACATATCATTAAATACTAAAAAATATAATTTTCGATGTCTTTGCAAGATCAATTATAAATAGCAATAACATTGATCCTTTTCCAAAACCCTGCTACATAACATACTAAAAAGCACAAAAGCGCATCAAGGAATTGGAGTGTCTACAATGACCTTTCTTCGTATGGTAACAAGCGAGTTCTAGCCGTGTACACAATTTACCTGCAAATGGAGATAAGATTTGGCTTTTAAAGTAACGTGTTCATTTCTGTAATAGATTTTTCAAGACAAAATCTTCGTATGTGGTGAGTGATATATTAAATAATGTTCGCTATCCAAAAAGTGATTGCAACTCGATAACAAAATTTAATTTATTAATTATAGCCACAACTTTATTGAGCAGAAATGCCATTCAAAATTTGAAATTGGCATGGGTAACTGTCTGGGAAGACAAAAAGACATCACACATTCTTTTTTTATAATATTTTGATAAAAAAGTTTAATTAACATAATTCATTTTATAATTATGGAGTACAATCGGTATTCTAAACATTAAACATGTAGAATAAAAAAAGTTGAATATGCAGAAAAAACTAGATTTCTGCATTAAAAACATAAACAACTGGAATCCATGATTTAATATTGGACTAAAAATAAGAACATATCATTAAATACTAAAAAATATAATTTTCGATGTGCTGCAAGATCAATTATAAATAGCAATAACATTCAGTCCCTTTCCAAAACCCTGCTACATAACATACTAAAAAGCACAAAACTGCATCAAGGAATTGGAGTGTCTACAATGACCTTTCTTCGTATGGTAACAACCGAGTTCGACCGCTTTAGCCGTGTACACAATTTACCGCAAATGGAGATAAGATTTGGCTTTTAAAGTAACGTGTTTTTCTGTAATAGATTTTCGAAGACAAAATCTTCGTATGTGGTGAGTGATATATTAAATAATGTTCGCTATCCAAAAAGTGATTGCAACTACGATAACAAAATTTAATTTATTAATTATAGCCACAACTTTATTGAGCAGAAATGCCATTCAAAATTTGAAATTGGCATGGGTAACTTTGTCTGGGGAAGACAAAAGACATCACACATTCATTTATAATATTTTGATAAAAAAGTTTAATTAACATAATTCATTTTATAATTATGGAGTACAATCGGTATTCTAAACATTAAACATGTAGAATAAAAAAAGTTGAATATGCAGCAAAAACTAGATTTCTGCATTAAAAACATAAACAAGCTGGAATCCATGATTTAATATTGGACTAAAAATAAGAACATATCATTAAATACTAAAAAATATAATTTTCGATGTCTTTAAGATCAATTATAAATAGCAATAACATTGATCCTTTTCCAAAACCTGCTACATAACATACTAAAAAGCACAAAACTGCATCAAGGAATTGGAGTGTCTACAATGACCTTTCTTCGTATGGTAACAACTGAGTTCGACTGCTTCGTGTACACAATTTACCTGCAAATGGAGATAAGATTTGGCTTTTAAAGTAACGTGTTCATTTCTGTAATAGATTTCAAGACAAAATCTTCGTATGTGGTGAGTGATATATTAAATAATGTTCGCTATCCAAAAAGTGATTGCAACTACGATAACAAAATTTAATTTATTAATTATAGCCACAACTTTATTGAGCAGAAATGCCATTCAAAATTTGAAATTGGCATGGGTAACTGTCTGGGAAGACAAAAAGACATCACACATTCTGTTTATAATATTTTGATAAAAAAGTTTAATTAACATAATTCATTTTATAATTATGGAGTACAATCGGTATTCTAAACATTAAACATGTAGAATAAAAAAGTTGAATATGCGCAAAAACTAGATTTACGCATTAAAAACATAAACAACTGGAATCCATGATTTAATATTGGACTAAAAATAAGAACATATCATTAAATACTAAAAAATATAATTTTCGATGTCTCGCAAGATCAATTATAAATAGCAATAACATTGGTCCTTTTCCAAAACCCCGCTACATAACATACTAAAAGCACAAAAGCGCATCAAGGAATTGGAGTGTCTACAATGACCTTTCTTCGTATGGTAACAATCGAGTTCGATCGCTTCGTGTACACAATTTACCCGCAAATGGAGATAAGATTTGGCTTTTAAAGTAACGTGTTCATTTCTGTAATAGATTTTCAAGACAAAATCTTCGTATGTGGTGAGTGATATATTAAATAATGTTCGCTATCCAAAAAGTGATTGCAACTACTGATAACAAAATTTAATTTATTAATTATAGCCACAACTTTATTGAGCACCGAGAAATGCCATTCAAAATTTGAAATTGGCATGGGTAACTTTGTCTGGGGAAGACAAAAAGACATCACACATTCTGTTTATAATATTTTGATAAAAAAAGTTTAATTAACATAATTCATTTTATAATTATGGAGTACAATCGGTATTCTAAACATTAAACATGTAGAATAAAAAAAGTTGAATATGCAGCAAAAACTAGATTTCTGCATTAAAAACATAAACAATCGGAATCCATGATTTAATATTGGACTAAAAATAAGAACATATCATTAAATACTAAAAAAATATAATTTTCGATGTCTTTTCAGTAAGATCAATTATAAATAGCAATAACATTGAGTCCTTTTCCAAAACCCCTGCTACATAACATACTAAAAGCACAAAACTGCATCAAGGAATTGGAGTGTCTACAATGACCTTTCTTCGTATGGTAACAACTGAGTTCGACTGCTTCGTGTACACAATTTACCGCAAATGGAGATAAGATTTGGCTTTTAAAGTAACGTGTTTCGCTTTTCTGTAATAGATTTTGAAGACAAAATCTTCGTATGTGGTGAGTGATATATTAAATAATGTTCGCTATCCAAAAAGTGATTGCAACTACCGATAACAAAATTTAATTTATTAATTATAGCCACAACTTTATTGAGCAGAAATGCCATTCAAAATTTGAAATTGGCATGGGTAACTCCGTCTGGGGAAGACAAAAAGACATCACACATTACATTTTATAATATTTTGATAAAAAAGTTTAATTAACATAATTCATTTTATAATTATGGAGTACAATCGGTATTCTAAACATTAAACATGTAGAATAAAAAAAAGTTGAATATGCAAAGACAAAAACTAGATTTTCGCATTAAAAACATAAACAACGGAATCCATGATTTAATATTGGACTAAAAATAAGAACATATCATTAAATACTAAAAAATATAATTTTCGATGTCTTTGCAAGATCAATTATAAATAGCAATAACATTCGGTCCTTTTCCAAAACCTGCTACATAACATACTAAAAGCACAAAAGCGCATCAAGGAATTGGAGTGTCTACAATGACCTTTCTTCGTATGGTAACAACCGAGTTCGACCGCTTCGTGTACACAATTTACCTGCAAATGGAGATAAGATTTGGCTTTTAAAGTAACGTGTTCATTTTCTGTAATAGATTTTCAAGACAAAATCTTCGTATGTGGTGAGTGATATATTAAATAATGTTCGCTATCCAAAAAGTGATTGCAACTCACGATAACAAAATTTAATTTATTAATTATAGCCACAACTTTATTGAGCGAGAAATGCCATTCAAAATTTGAAATTGGCATGGGTAACTGTCTGGGGGAAGACAAAAAGACATCACACATTACATTTTTATAATATTTTGATAAAAAAGTTTAATTAACATAATTCATTTTATAATTATGGAGTACAATCGGTATTCTAAACATTAAACATGTAGAATAAAAAAGTTGAATATGCAAAGCAAAAACTAGATTTTGCATTAAAAACATAAACAATGGAATCCATGATTTAATATTGGACTAAAAATAAGAACATATCATTAAATACTAAAAAATATAATTTTCGATGTCTTCATAAGATCAATTATAAATAGCAATAACATTCAAATCCTTTTCCAAAACCCTGCTACATAACATACTAAAAAGCACAAAAGCGCATCAAGGAATTGGAGTGTCTACAATGACCTTTCTTCGTATGGTAACAATCGAAGTTCGACCGCCGTGTACACAATTTACCCGCAAATGGAGATAAGATTTGGCTTTTAAAGTAACGTGTTACATTTCTGTAATAGATTTTCAAGACAAAATCTTCGTATGTAGTGAGTGATATATTAAATAATGTTCGCTATCCAAAAAGTGATTGCAACTATCGATAACAAAATTTAATTTATTAATTATAGCCACAACTTTATTGAGCAGAAATGCCATTCAAAATTTGAAATTGGCATGGGTAACTGTCTGGGAAGACAAAAAGACATCACACATTCATTTTATAATATTTTGATAAAAAAAGTTTAATTAACATAATTCATTTTATAATTATGGAGTACAATCGGTATTCTAAACATTAAACATGTAGAATAAAAAAAGTTGAATATGCAGCAAAAACTAGATTTCTGCATTAAAAACATAAACAACTGGAATCCATGATTTAATATTGGACTAAAAATAAGAACATATCATTAAATACTAAAAAAATATAATTTTCGATGTGCTGCAAGATCAATTATAAATAGCAATAACATTCAGTCCTTTTCCAAAACCCTGCTACATAACATACTAAAAAGCACAAAACTGCATCAAGGAATTGGAGTGTCTACAATGACCTTTCTTCGTATGGTAACAACTGAGTTCGACTGCTTCGTGTACACAATTTACCTGCAAATGGAGATAAGATTTGGCTTTTAAAGTAACGTGTTCTGTTTCCTGTAATAGATTTTCGAAGACAAAATCTTCGTATGTGGTGAGTGATATATTAAATAATGTTCGCTATCCAAAAAGTGATTGCAACTACTGATAACAAAATTTAATTTATTAATTATAGCCACAACTTTATTGAGCACCGAGAAATGCCATTCAAAATTTGAAATTGGCATGGGTAACCTGTCTGGGGAAGACAAAAAGACATCACACATTCTGTTTATAATATTTTGATAAAAAAAGTTTAATTAACATAATTCATTTTATAATTATGGAGTACAATCGGTATTCTAAACATTAAACATGTAGAATAAAAAAAGTTGAATATGCAGCAAAAACTAGATTTCTGCATTAAAAACATAAACAACTGGAATCCATGATTTAATATTGGACTAAAAATAAGAACATATCATTAAATACTAAAAAAATATAATTTTCGATGTGCTGCAAGATCAATTATAAATAGCAATAACATTCAGTCCTTTTCCAAAACCCTGCTACATAACATACTAAAAAGCACAAAACTGCATCAAGGAATTGGAGTGTCTACAATGACCTTTCTTCGTATGGTAACAACTGAGTTCGACCGCCGTGTACACAATTTACCCGCAAATGGAGATAAGATTTGGCTTTTAAAGTAACGTGTTACATTTCTGTAATAGATTTTCAAGACAAAATCTTCGTATGTGGTGAGTGATATATTAAATAATGTTCGCTATCCAAAAAGTGATTGCAACTACTGATAACAAAATTTAATTTATTAATTATAGCCACAACTTTATTGAGCACCGAGAAATGCCATTCAAAATTTGAAATTGGCATGGGTTTTTGTCCTGTCTGGGAAGACAAAAAGACATCACACATTCTGTTTATAATATTTTGATAAAAAAGTTTAATTAACATAATTCATTTTATAATTATGGAGTACAATGGTATTCTAAACATTAAACATGTAGAATAAAAAAGTTGAATATGCAAAGAAAACTAGATTTTTGCATTAAAAACATAAACAACTGGAATCCATGATTTAATATTGGACTAAAAATAAGAACATATCATTAAATACTAAAAAAATATAATTTTCGATGTGCTGCAAGATCAATTATAAATAGCAATAACATTCAGTCCTTTTCCAAAACCCTGCTACATAACATACTAAAAAGCACAAAACTGCATCAAGGAATTGGAGTGTCTACAATGACCTTTCTTCGTATGGTAACAACTGAGTTCGACTGCTTCGTGTACACAATTTACCTGCAAATGGAGATAAGATTTGGCTTTTAAAGTAACGTGTTCTGTTTCCTGTAATAGATTTTCGAAGACAAAATCTTCGTATGTGGTGAGTGATATATTAAATAATGTTCGCTATCCAAAAAGTGATTGCAACTACTGATAACAAAATTTAATTTATTAATTATAGCCACAACTTTATTGAGCACCGAGAAATGCCATTCAAAATTTGAAATTGGCATGGGTAACCTGTCTGGGGAAGACAAAAAGACATCACACATTCTGTTTATAATATTTTGATAAAAAAAGTTTAATTAACATAATTCATTTTATAATTATGGAGTACAATCGGTATTCTAAACATTAAACATGTAGAATAAAAAAAGTTGAATATGCAGCAAAAACTAGATTTCTGCATTAAAAACATAAACAACTGGAATCCATGATTTAATATTGGACTAAAAATAAGAACATATCATTAAATACTAAAAAAATATAATTTTCGATGTGCTGCAAGATCAATTATAAATAGCAATAACATTCAGTCCTTTTCCAAAACCCCTGCTACTAATAACATAAAAAGCACAAAAGCGCATCAAGGAATTGGAGTGTCTACAATGACCTTTCTTCGTATGGTAACAACCGAAGTTCGATCGCTTCGTACACAATTTACCCGCAAATGGAGATAAGATTTGGCTTTTAAAGTAACGTGTTCATTTCTGTAATAGATTTTCGAAGACAAAATCTTCGTATGTGGTGAGTGATATATTAAATAATGTTCGCTATCCAAAAAGTGATTGCAAACTACGATAACAAAATTTAATTTATTAATTATAGCCACAACTTTATTGAGCACAGAAATGCCATTCAAAATTTGAAATTGGCATGGGTAACTGTCTGGGGAAGACAAAAAGACATCACACATTCGTTTATAATATTTTGATAAAAAAGTTTAATTAACATAATTCATTTTATAATTATGGAGTACAATCGGTATTCTAAACATTAAACATGTAGAATAAAAAAGTTGAATATGCAAAGACAAAACTAGATTTCTCGCATTAAAAACATAAACAACTGGAATCCATGATTTAATATTGGACTAAAAATAAGAACATATCATTAAATACTAAAAAATATAATTTTCGATGTCTTTGCAAGATCAATTATAAATAGCAATAACATTGATCCTTTTCCAAAACCCCGCTACATAACATACTAAAAAGCACAAAAGCGCATCAAGGAATTGGAGTGTCTACAATGACCTTTCTTCGTATGGTAACAACCGAGTTCGACCTTCGTGTACACAATTTACCCGCAAATGGAGATAAGAGTGTTTTTAGCCACGAAATACATATTTCATGACACAAATGTACGCTCATTTGTTTAACTCGTTTTTAAAGTTATGTTACATTGTTTTTTTTTTTTTCTTTTTGATTTTGGTTTTTCTTCATTCGCTTTTTGTTCCAGAGCAACCCATTTTAGTACTCAATAGATTAATTGTTTTATCGGGTTCGCACTTGAATTTATGTTTTAGGTTTGTATATGTTTTTCGATTCTGTATATGTTGTTTTTTCGAATTTTGATTTTTAGCTCTAATGTTTAGCTCACAAATCGTTATCATGGAGCAAATGCGGATAAGAGATATGAAGATTAATATACAATAATCTCCAAAAACATGAGATGAACAATTTTTCATCCAACGGCAAAACTTTTTAATTAAGTTTACTCATGAAGGAAATGTGTCCAATGGTTGAAATTAAGGAATGGAAATTGAAAATTGGAGATGAAGCGGTGGTTTAGAGCAAGCCCATATTTGGTGAGTTCAAATATAATGTTGATTGCACATTTTTACACGAGGATTTGATTTGATTTGGGTGTATTATTATAGATTCTCATGAAAAAATTTAATACGTTAACAAGAAAACGAAGCTCAAAGGGACTTACGATTCCAGTTTTATCAGAAATGATGGTGTTCGAAAAGCATGATGTTAGATAAAGGAATCGTTCCAGCATTTCGTGATAATAGTGGAATCTGATTCTTATGATGTCATTCAGGCTATTCGGGGACATATTTCGATAATTCTTATTTTAAAAACATTGTTGATGATTGTATTAAATTGTTAAAAGACCTGTCTTATATCGAATTGTTAACGAAAAAAATATAAATAGTTCACCAACAATGTGAAAACATAAAAATATATAAAATTAATATTACAAGAGTATGTTAGAAATTAGTACCTTCTTAGTATCCACGAAATTATCTCTACTGCGCCTCGGGAGATAAAAGAATGAAATTATTGAACAAATATGTTTATTATATGTTGAATATTCAGTCACAACAAACAGTTATATGCTTTTTATGATAACAATCGTTATGCTTTCTTGAAGATCAGTAACACGAAGAAGAAATCCTATTAAATATAATAATATATGCAATATAAAAATATTCAAATCACACAAAGTAAACATTTAACGGATGAAAAAATGTCTCTGTCCGACTAGGTGTTGATGCTTTGACATAACCAAAAATTAAAACCACAAAGTATTTTAAATAAAAAAACAATGGAATTATAATTTATTAGTTATATAATAGTTTTTTATGATTTTAACAAACATACATGTTATGCAAAATACAATCAATGAGCACAATTCTATAGTCCGTGTAAATGAATGATTTTCATATGAGAAAAGAATAAAAGTAAACTAATAGAAAAAAACTTCTTTCGATTAAAAAAAAAAGAAAAAAACACCTAAACTAATTTCTTCTTGCAGACATGGTTTCACATAAAAAATGAACTTTTGGAAGAAAAATAATAGATAGATGTGAAATTTTTACAAGGAAAATCCCTAATGGTCTGAATAGAACTAGATCTCTCAGATGTGAATTATTTTCAAGGAAGAAGATCCTAAAAATAAAAAAATAAAGCCAAAATCAAAGAATAACAAATGAAATTTAAAGTTCCCAGCCTTTAGAATATCTTAATTAAAAATAACACATATCAGAAGTTTACTCTCCTTTGAACCCTAAAAATCAAAATATTTTTTTGGGTGGGATAAAAAAAGAACCGAAAAAACACTAAAAATCAAAATATGTGCGTAAACGTTAAAAAACATGAACATGGGGTATTTTGCCTGAAAAACATACCTAAAACCCTAAAATAAGATATGTGTTAGAAAATAACACCGCCCTACACGAACAGACACACACATTTATATATATATATATATATATATACACACACATAAATGTGATTTTTTTAAGCGGAAAAAAACCTAAATTCACAAAATACCATATACCTGCACAATCTCATTCAAGTCATCCTCTCTATGCAGCATGAAAGAGCTATTGTCATGGTGTCAATCAAATATTGGAGAAAATGTAAAATGTTGAAGGCGGCGAACACCCTAAGAAAGAATACACGTCTTCTTTAGGGCTACAAGCCCACACTAAGTTCATCATTTTTTAGTTTTTCTTTTTTTTTTTCTTTTTTTGTTAAATTTTGAGTCCCCACTGGAAACGGAGAAATGGGTTGTCAAGCTTCTTTCTAATTGTTGGTTTTAGTATATTAATAGTTTGAGTCAGTTTCAATTGGCCCACAATTGTTTTATAAATTATTTGTATTTGTTAGTCTTATACCACAAAAAGAAAGATGGGTTGGTTTTTGGATTAAATATGCCCATATAAGCTTTCAATAACTCTATGGTTCAACTAGGAATATAGGATAATTAATTGGGCCAAGTTCCTGATTTATTGATTTATATAATATTATTTTTTTTATTTAACAAATTTTTTAATGCTATTATGGAAAAATTATTTTGTAGAAAATATTGATTTATAAAAAAACTTATTATATCCAGCATCAATTTCTCAGTTGTCAGATATCACAAACAGCGTGATATTATTTTTAACATAAATCTTATTTTTATTTATTATATAGAGATAAATATTTTAAACACTAGATAATAAATAAAATTTATTATGTAGTAAGCACATAATTACGAATACGGGAAATTATCTTTTGATATGATTTTTAATCTATCATAGCCCCAAGTATCTTAATGAGTGTTGATCTAACAAATGATGAAAAATTTCCTTCACTAATATGTTACTCTACAGTTAAATTCATTTTTTTAATTTTTTTTATATTTATATAATAAGTTTTTGTGGGTGGGTAATCATGATTTATTACTTTGTATTGTGTGATCCATATTTTTTCATCTTTACCTTCTTTTTTTTTTTTTTTTTTTTGATACATGTCACCCATTAACCTTTTTGTGTGCTTTAATTCAAACTCCATGTATCGCACGTCTATGTCCGTTATATATCATAATCTACTCCATTCTTGTACTTTTTTTTCGTTTTATTGGACCTCATGATTAGTTGTTTATACAATAACCCATACAAGTAATTATTTATATATATTTATCTTTTATTTTTTATTGAAATAAAAAAAAAACAATTACTAAAAAAAGATTATTTTTCTTAATATGTGCGTGCATCGCATCGCGGATTACTTAGTTAGTTTTAAATGGTTGAAAAGATCGCATTTCAATCTTTGAATGTTTTGTGGAAAAAGAAAATTTTTGCGATATTCATATTTAGTGGCGTGGCAAATAATTGGGGCCTCGCGTGCTGGGAGAAATTGGCCCAATTGAAAGCAAGGTAATTGCGGGAACAGCTGTTGTCGCTAATTCCCTCTAGATTTTACCCACAGTCGCGCCCTATTTTCTTCCTTGTCACAGTAAATGAGGAAAATTTAAATTTGCTTGACTATATAGTGATTTGATAGAGTGTTGAGCTCCTATACAAGTAAGTGTGTTGTAATATTGATGGTTTTAGACTTTTAGGGATAAAGTGAGAAGTTTGGAGCAAAGAGGCAAACTAGATCAGTAGAGGATTTAAAGGAAGTTTCGTCATACTTCCAATGGTGCTAAGGACATTTTCAGAAAATTTGCCCCCTGCTCCCTTGGCCACAAGTGTCCATCCACAGAGCTAGGTAGTTTGAATTTAGGCAAAAATCACATGGAAGAAGTTAAGATTAATGTTCTTTTCTTCAAAATTTATGGTTGTGCATACAAAGTATATATGTGCCTTGAAGATATGTTAGATCAATTCACACCTTAACCTTTTAACTGAAGTTATGGATAAGCTAGGGATTCAAATTAAGAATTGTTCAACTTAGAAATTATTGTTCTTCTGGCACAGTGGCATATTTGTTTATCCGATGATTGAATGCTTAAAATTGTTATAACACAGTTTAAAAATGGAGCATAGATGGTCAAGTGTTTTTCATTAGAAGATTTTCTGGTTTTTGTGAAGAAAGCTGATACTACAGCAGCTGATACTGAATTGAACTGAAAGAGGAGAAGATATTCTGCTTCTTCAAGTTCTCATTCATATGAAATACAGTGTCATGTAAGCCAAATCTTATTGTTACCAAATTTTTATCAGTGGTTTAACTTGTACTAATGTTGCAAAAGCGAGAGTGTGAAAGTAACAATGTCAAAGGACAGATCAGTTGTCCTGAATTTAATTCCTTAAAGTCTGGAGTGCATCAATAAGAATGCAGAAATGTTCATTCTCTACTTGCAGTTGTCTATTATCTGAATATAAGTTATTGTACAATTCATTCATTGTTATGGTCGAATAAACCCCTGGAATGTTGGATATTTATGATTTAGCAGGACACAAAATCATTGCTACCAGAGGAAATGGTCGGGCATCTACAAAGCAGCATAGGAACTCGAGGACAGGTTTCTACTCTTTGACAACCATTTTGTAATATTTTTTTAGGGAACACATATTTATTGTTTCACATATGCTTTGGGCACTGTTTAGTGTATATTTAAGTTGGATAATATCAAATTATATTTTCGGTAAACATACCACATATGGTTAGTCTGCTCGGGACACCCTTCTAGCTTCTGATCATTTTGAGATGTTGGTGAAAATTTGTGTTTGCTAAGAGTCATAATGGTTACAAGATGGTGAGGTTAAAATCTTGTTTTTCCTGAATTATTTTTCATGTTTGTTATTTCTATCTTGTGGCATTTGGTTTATCATGCTCTGTTTAAATGAACTTAGGTTGGTTGTTGGAAACATATTAGTTAGTTTTGTAATGATTTTCCTACATATTATCTCTAATATAAGCTGCTAGCAAATAATCTTCAGATTTCAACACACAGAACTTAAATACCATGTCAAAATTTGGAGTGATGCAATTCCAAGCAAAACAGATGTATATTGTTCTTATACCCTTTGATAATAGTGGTCTTTGAAACACTACATGTAGGGGAGTGCATATAGGAATTATGGACTGCATAAACATAGTTGTGACTTGCATGCATATACATTTTCAAAGATGGAACATGATCAATGATTATTCAACTTGTCCAATTCAAATACAATCAAGGGAAAATATAAAAACTACCCCTGATGTTTAATTGATTAAAAAAACTCCAATTATCATTAAATATTACAAACACTCTTTTAAGTGTTACACCACTACTTCAGATAAATTTTTTTCTTTGTTTTTGTCTGGTTCATTTACTGTTGTTGAGAAAAGAGATGGAGACAAATGACTAATGTTGCTTTTGCTCACTTATATTCAGGTGGTTTTAGGAGGCTGATGTTTGGAGATGGAGTTTTCAGAGGTTTTTTTAATTTGATATTTGGTTGTGTAATTTAGTATTGAGTTTCTATTATGTTGAGAAGTGACGGAAAATCTAGTTTGTTTGATGCCAAATTAGGGCAGGCTGCTTTGGAAAAAGCGCTTTTGGAGAAGTTGTTAGCTTTTAAGCTCTAGTGTCTTTATAAAACTGGAGCCTAGTGATAGATTCTCGAAGTATCAAATTTGTGTGTATATATATATGGTTAATTTGATATTTAATTATTATATTGATAAATAATTTTTGTGTATGTATGTTTGGGTTGACATTATTTTTGGAAGAATACATGTCATAAAAGGGGATAATAAATTGAAAATTAAAAAAATGTAAGAAGGGAGCTTTTGTGACGATAAATGTTGTTGCAAATACTTAAGCAGCTTTTGTAACAACAAACGTTGCTGCAAATACTTTGAGAAGCTTTGGCGACGACAAGTGTTGTTGCAAATACTAGAGAAGCTTTTGTGACGACATGAGTCATTGCAAATAAACTTTTTGCGACAAGGCATTGGCGTCCACATTCTTGCGACATTATGTTGTCGCAAAAAATATATTTATGTTAATTTAGTGAGGGCTAGGGATTATGTTTCCAAAACCAGTTTTTAGTAGTGAGGGCTAGGGATGTGCCTAGGCGTAGCCTTTAAGGGCCGGAGTAGGGTTGGGTCGAGCCAGCCCTTATTGACATCTCTACTCTCACTCATGGAGAAGAGGTCCAACCCTCCTCCCCTAAAAAAAGTATTATACTAAGAAATTTACGTTTAAGAAAATATTTTACTTAAAATTTTATATGGTTTTTTTTTAGTTTTTTATCCGGCTCACCGCATTTCGTGTATTGGCACACCATAATATTTTTCCTGAGTACGCCACTTTCCACTTTAGGGGTACCACTCACTTAAGAGTGTTGTAGATGCTACACCAGGTGTACATACACTTGGTGGGTAGATTGATGACAAATGACCCATTACTTATAAGATTAAACACTTGTCATTCATCCATGTAAATAATGAGACACGTGCCATTCATCTACCCACTAAGTGTAGTACACTGGGTGTAGCATGGATAATACCCTCCCAGTGTGCATGTATTTTTCTGCAAAATAAAAATAAAAAATGGACACATGTCAAAATCAGAAGATAATTGGGTGGTACCTAGTTAGGTAGCATCTAATTAGCCATTTTAAGGATGGAATTATGGAAATGGAGCAGGTGAGGTGGGTACTTGAAAACCCATATTTGTCTCATCCATCCCACGGGGCGAGGCAGGATAAGACGAGTCAATTGTGTAGAACAAAATTTATTGTTATATTATACAATACACAAATAATTCGAATAAAAAGGAACATGAAATAAGAAAAACAAATTATTGTAAACTTGTATTATACTTATAAGACTATTTATAAGTATTTTATTATATTTTATTTTATTAATACATATTATTTATAAACATTGTCATTAACAATGTATATATGTCAGATATAATATTGACTTTTTGAGTACATAAGAATTACGATATTATATATATTATATATGTATAATATACATTAAATATACTTGAAAAATAAAAATATCAGGCAGGGCATGTACCAGTGGGGCGAAAGTGATACCCATGTTCGCTCATCCATCTGCGAGTTACGAGACTGGGCGATCAAAACACAGTGGATCATGGTGGGCCAAGGCGGGTCGGACCAAAATCGTCATTCCTAACTCACCTTAGGTTCGTATTTGCTTAACAAATGTGCAATAGGTAATATAATAACAAATATCAAGTGAGAGTTGTCTAATAAGCCTTAAACAGTAGCTTCATTTTCTCTCAATTCTCTCTTTCTTTTGCTTCTTTTTCTTGTCAATGGTAAATTTTGGTCATTTTTGGTTTGAAATCACCTCATCTACATCTTTTTTATCAATTTATTTTCTAAATAAGTAGTTTGTCCACATATATCTAGGTTATTTTGTTTATTTTCTTGTTTGTGATTTCGCCGTCTTGGTGCAGTGTTTGGGTTGTCGTCGTCATGGTGCGAGACATACAAGTTTTCGATCAAATAGAGATAACAAATCAGATTGTGATCTTAAGCATGTTACAAAAATGGAATCATGTGCATCCTAGTCATTTTAGATTTTTCAAAGTTGTAGGCTTTAAGTCAATTTTTGTTATTAACTTAGATGCTATAAGTCTTTCATAGTTTCATCTAGGAAACATGGGTACTACAATAATTTATCTGATACTCCATGGATTCATATCTATATAAGTATTCAATTGAAGGAAAAAAAATATGGCTTTGGACATCCTAATTTGAAAGAAACAAATTCATATCCATATAGATATAAATCCATATATTAAAAGAGATAGAATTAATTAATTGTTGTAAGCAAATATGGGTCAAAACTTAAATTATATATTTGCACATATAAGGTGGATCGAGTATACCTATTTGCAGCGGAACTGTCGATCCACATAGCTATGATTAAGCCCGTCTACAAGCCTCCTTTTGATCCATGATTAAGTCATCTACAAGTCTCCTCTTGATTGAATCGCAAACAAGATCACGAATCATCTTTCTCGTTGGGGTAAATAAGTACTAGAGTTATTCACTTTGATGTGCCCTTAAACACTTGGAGAACTTTGGTGATGCTCCAAAAAAAAAAAACATAGAGAGAAATTTTAGGAGAAAGATTATCCATTCTATGTGGCCACTAAAAGTCCATCAACTAAGCGAGAACTGTTCGAAGACTTGTCCTCAAGTAATAAGGCAAAGAAGCTGAAGGCTATTAAAGAAGAAGATGTTATGAAAGGAAGAATTATGGATGACATTTTTGAATTTAGGTTTTTATATTTAGTTTTGATTATTTGATGTTTTTCAGCTGATTTGATTGTTTTAGTACGTTAATTATTTCAAATTTGGATTGCAGTTTTTAATCTTTTTGATTGTTTTAGTATTTGTTTGAGATTGGTTAGTTTTAAATTTGCATCTGAGTTTTTGTTCCTTTGAGATATAGGAATGAGACAATTACTACAGACATTAAATCTTTATATAAATAAATAGATAATTTATTAACAAATCTAAACACAAATTGATACAGTTACTCAAAAAAAAAAATTGCGTTTGACAAAAAATATAATCCACCTATTATGCACATTTATTATATTTCTATTTGCTTAATAAAAGTAATAAAAAAAAAGTAAGATTAACCACCTAATATGCACAATGATTATATAAAAATCTATGTATATTCAATAAGCTTTTTAAATATGGCATGGACTAAACATGATAAGGAATATGAATATTAATGAAATCAGTGGAATAAAAAAAATTCGGATAGAATATTCAACACCATATTTTTCGAGATTCAAAATAAAAAATTTATTCATTTAAAAGTCAAAGTCAGAATTTCGAAAGGAATGCTCTTAATATGATTATATTTAGATTTAGATTTTGAAATATTATCATATACTAGAATATATAAATATACATATATCACATAATATTTGGTGTAATAAGAATATCTACATGATATTCTATCTATAATAATAAATATTACCATCCTTAGTACACTTAGGCGACAGTATAAAAAGGTGAAAGATCAGCCATAACTCATATTTTGAAATCGAAAACCATAGAAGGCACATAATACTTACAAAGTCCAAAAGAAACAGTCCACATTCAAAAGTTGTGTCTAATAATCAGATTTCAAAGTAAACATTTTTGATAATGAAGCAGTTAATGGGAAAGACTGTCATAGGAAACAATCGCACAAGGGACAGAGCTATTGAAAACGGTATTATACGTTTCGTTGCAAAATACTTTACCATTAAACATTTTTTATGAGTTGCATCTGCATTCTTAAATTGACCATTAGTTTGGCGACTTACCTCTGCATTCTTTTTTGTACGAATGTCTGCCATGGTTATTTCCGCTTCTCTGTGTAATCAACACACATAAAACCTGAATACATCAATAAGTTAAATTAGTCACGATATTTATCATTTCATTGACAAAATCAATATATATTAAGGGGCATATTTAACTTATCTTGATATAACTTTCTAGCAACAGTGAATCATCTATTATTAACCTAAAACATATTCATATAAATTACATATCAATTGAAAACAACTAAATATCAAGTAGAATTAGTATATAGAAGTGTGGTGGGAAGCGAGCTTACATCATAATAGGCCATTAGCAGGTTATCTGACAAACACCGTCTTTTGGAATCTCCCTCTCCAATAGAATATGGGTTATTTTAACATGACACAAAATCAGAAAAATTAAGCATTAATTACAGACAAGTATATATATATATATATATATATATATATGTAAAATAAATGTAAGCTTTCATTTGCAAAAAAATCCATTATTGAACTGTAAGCTAAAATATATTCAAGCAATAGATTTAATTTTTGCAGAAATCGGATTCACACAGATCACACATACCTAAGATGAGCAAATTGACATGTATGAAAAATCAAAAATAATACTATAATAATATCAAATATGATTTCTGCACAGATCGGATTCAGCCTTTGTGTATCATGTACACTCTTATTTAGGTAAAAAAAAATTCAAAATAAACTCCAACAACAGTAATATTATATGCCAATTTTTTCATAACCTACTATGTGATGAAACTGTAGATTGAGTAAATTAAAAAGTTATATAACAAAGCTTCATTTTTTATTCAAAATGGAGAAATAACATTTAAATCTTGATTTTTTGGCCACTTAAGAAACCATTTACCCTCTGGAAATCGGAATAATAACAACCGCAAAGATTTTTACAACTATTTTCTTAAAAACAAAATTAGCAAAGAACTCGAGATAACAATAGATCTAAGTAAAAATCAAAAAAGTAAAAAAAGGAATAAGAAATTTTAAATTAAAATTTTCGAAGGATTTGAGGGAGAAATTGATATAGAAATGGAGAAATAACCTTTAAATCTTAATTTTTTGGTCGCTCAAAAAACCATTTAGCCTCTGAAAAAACTAAATAATAACTGCAAATATTTTTACAATTATTTTCTTAAAAGCAATTCGGCCAAGAACTCGAATAATAACATATATAAGTACAAAAATCAAAAAAGTAAAATAATAATTCAGAAATAGATATAGAAATGGAAAATATACCTTTAAATCATAATCTTTTGGCAGCTCAAAAAACCATCTAGCCTATGCAAATCAAAAAAATTTGTTTAGCCTCTGGAAAATCTAAATAATAACAACCGCAAACATTTTTACAACTATTTTCATAAAAAAAACACGCCTAAAACTCAAAATAATAACAGAACTAAGTACAAAAATCAAAATAAAACAACAATTAAGAGTTAGATCTATTAATGGAAATATACCTTTAAATCATGATTTGTTGTTCCCTCAAAAAACCATCTAGCATCTGGAAATCGAAAACAAATCATTTAGCCTTTGGAAAATCTAAATAATAACAACCGCAAATATTTTTACAACTATTTTCTTAACACATTCAGCCAAAGAACTTGAAATAATAAAAGATCTAATTACAAAGATCAAAAAACTAAAACAACAATTAAGAAATAGATATAGAAGTGAAAAAATACCTTTAAATCATGATTTTTGGGCCGCTCACAAAACAATCTAGCCTCCGGAAATCGAAGTAATAACAACCGATTGTTCATTTCAAAAAAAAAAAAGAGCAACACTTTGGTTTAAGAGGATTACATCATTTTTGTAGGTCCCAAGGGGTGAGAGTAAATTTTAGTCCTTTTAAAATTACAATAGAGTTAACTCAAACAGTTGTGTCCTAGAGTGACATCTAAGTTGGTTATTCAGCTAAGTTAGCCACTCATCAGACTCGATAGAGGTGTTGATAGAATAACTCAGTTGTTTAACCTAAACTTAACTTGGTTGGTTTGGTTTTATCGAGGGAGACTTAACACCCTTTGATTTGTTTTAGGTTTGTTTTAAACACACGATTTTTAGCACTTGGTTATTAATCAGTTAGATAGCAAATATGATTCTAACATCAGTTATAATGTAAGTATGCAGGAATATAAATGTGCCAAAAGTAAATGACACAAATATTTTTATAGAGGTTCGAAGATGGGGTAATTCTTCTAATTCTCTCTTCTCCAACTCCTGGAGGAATCCACTAGTTAACAGATCAGTTTACAAAGTGGTGAACAGTCTGGAGACAGTCTTGATCACTCAGTTGGCTTCTTTTGCGACTCGAACTTGTTCGCAGGCGCTTTTGCTACTTCAACTCGCTTCTCAAGTTCTTGGATTTGATCACGAAGCCCTTCAACAAACTTGATACTGATTCGACCTTGAACTTTCCTACAATCCTTCTTGGAAAGTAGACCCCTTTTGATTCTTCAAAAGTTTCCTCTTCTACAGATTTGAAGTTGTCTTTCCTTCACAACTTTTGTTGGATCAATTTCCTTCGAGTTTCAGGCTTGAGGATTTGCTTGAATGTACTTGAGAATATTTCAGGTTAATTGCTTGAATATTGCTTGTTTGTTCGTGGTTCAGGTAGCCTTTTCTCAGTAATTTCCTCAGCCTTTTATAGTGTACATTTGAAATTTTGCCCATTGAAGAGATAGGCTAATTTCAAATGTCACTTTTGTTCGTTGTCTTGTCTTGTCTGCAGTCCTTGATGTTGACATTTTCTCGTATTAAATGTCTTGCAGCATTGCAGAGTATTTGACATACGGTGCAGTATTTCCCATTGGTTTATTCTTTTTGCACAAAACTAGGACTAACACTTTACACCTAACAGCTTTGACATGTTACTATTCTGAGTAACATTATTGACTTTAATCAACGGATCTAACTCAGTTGTCTTGACTAGACTGTTGTCTTTACCCCAGGTGACTTGAGTCGACTTCGACTATTGGATGACTTAACTTCACTTCAACTTTGAGACTTAGCTTCTTGAGATGACTTAACTGACACTTCTTACAGCTGATCCTCCTTCAGTCGAGTCCTTGACTTTCTTCTTGGACATACTCAGTTGACACACAGCAGAGTCTTCAAATTAGTCCGCAGTTGACTTCCTGTATTCCTTGGCATAGATGACTTGACTCAATTTTTTCAGCCCTATCTATTACAATGCAATACAAATTAAGAAAAATGGTATCATCAAAATCTACTTAATAAATTTTAACATTTCCCCTTTTTGATGATGTCAAAATAAAAAGATTAACAAAAATAAACAACAAAGATACATACAATGACAATGTAGTAACAAAGAATGTATGCTTAGAATAGATCGCGTTTATGGATCATAGTATTCTTGTCTTTTACATAGCTATTTACATTTGGTATCAGAGCATTCTTTATTAGAGCAATATACATATCTAAGCTAAGATACAAGAATACATACAGAGTGAAAAATTACAGGAAATTCACTAAGTATATTACAGACGACTTACATGAATGTATTAACAATAGTAATGCACGAAGGGGTTTGTAACAACACTTCAACGCCTTCGTTGCCTCCTTCTTCTTTCTTCTTCAGCTCTCTTACGCTCCTTGTCGTCATCCGCTCTTTTTCTCTTCTTCTCTTCTTCTTCCCTTCTTTTCTTCTTTTCATAGGCCCGTTTGTAAGCATCATCCCTTTGCTTCCTCGCAAGCCATTCTTGTGTCTGCTTCTCATTCTCTTCTTCTTGTCTTCTTACTGCCTCAACGTTCTTCCTTGCCACTTCAAGGTTGACTAGGTGATCATATTCAGCCCAGTAGAACAAGCCTTTCTTGTCAAGATCTATGTATTCAACGTCCTTGGGTTTTGGTTGAGGTAGGGAACCTCTTCCACCACCACTTTTTCATCTACCGACGACTCAACTCTTCTTCCTCCGTCTGCGGGTGTGTCACGCACGGAGTCTCTTTCTTTCGAGTGAGTGGAAGATCGCCGCTTTTTAGTTTCATCATACAAGGCTAAAACTTTCTCCCAGTACAAATCTCAGGCTTGGGCCAGGTCCATTCCTTGGAAATAGCCTTCTGATTCAAGGGTCTTAAACTCTTCAACCGATCTAGGCTCAGATCCATCATCAGGTATCACATCTTGATCATTTCCAACTGGAAAACCACCATATTGTTTCATTACTTCCTGAACGCGAGCATCCTGCTTTTTAGAGAACTCCTCAAACCCTGCTTCAATAATCTTCTTTTTCTCTGCCATTGGCACAACAGCGTGCTCGATTGGTAGAGTCACAATTTGCTCAGGATGGAGGCAAAACATGACCTTGCTGAGGGATTTCAGCTAACATCATAGTCAGATCCTTCGAACTTTCCCCCTCAACTGCTTTACCATTCATCACAACTGTGTCTTTCTTCTCAGCTGCATCTTTCTTCTGTTTTTATTCTTTCAATTCCGTTAGGGACTCCTCTTCCCCCTTTTTAGCATCATCAAAGGAGAGAGGGACCCCAGGGAACATGCTTCCAAGGAGAAAGTCCATTCTGTTAATCGTGGAATCGTGCTTGGAGTCTGCTGCATCAGATGCCATTCGAATCTCCGATCAAATTCCTTATAATAGACTCTCATTATCTTCATTTCAGCCATAAGGAGGCTAAATTTTTCATTCATTTCATTTTCGAGTCTGAGGATTTCATTCTTATGAAAATGTTGCAACAGTTCCATATCATTTTTGTGAGACTGGGTTATTCTTTCAATGTAGTCCTTCATCCTCTGCCTGATCATGGAGCTATCCGCACTCCATATGAACATTCTGCTATACAAGGCTTTGAAGTATCGTACCTGATTGATTCTCATTGCAATCTGCTGTTGGGTCCATTCTCGAATTTGCACCACGATCCCTCTGAAGTCTGTTGTGAGAGTGGCATCGTGATTTTCCAGGCGTAAATCAGTGAAGCCTGGTGTCGTTCAATCTTGTCAATCTCCTCACAGAGATTCTTGAAGACTTCACGAATTTTAGCTGTCTCGCCCAATTTAGCTGCCGACCACTCTGTGTTGAAATCAAAGGTTGCTGGAACAATCGTGTCGGTGGGAATGATGGGATCTTCTCTTACAGTGTATTGCCTTCGTTCAGCAGTTGTCTCTTCTTTGGATACAGGCAGGTTTTGGGTGAACGGAAACATGTCTTGAAAGACATCATCGCGCACAAAGGGAATATATGGATCTCGTCCCTTCATTGCCTTCCCTTGTTGTAGTTGAGTGGATTCATCTCTCGATGCCTCTACTGCGGCAACTTCATCGGCAATGTTCACAGCTGTGTGAGCCTGTGACGGAGGTGACGGAGTTGTTACTGCTGTAGTTGTGGAAGCCTGTGCAGATGACTCTGTTCCAGCTGGGGCATTTATGATTTGTTGCCCAACTGACTGAGCCTCAGCTGTCTTAACAGCTTCCTCGGTCTCAGTAGACTTTTCTAAATGAATTACCTCTTCCTCGGCTGTATCATCAGCGTCATCGGATGATGATGAGACTTGTGGAGTTGGCTCATCATCAAAGTTGAACTTCATGCGAGCCATTTTCTCACTGATTTGGCTCTTAGTTTTGAGAACGTCCTCAGCTGGTTCCGTAGAATTTGCAAGCGGAGTGGACTCAACTTCATCTTCTGATGCCAAAAATGATGTATCTATGTTTTCTTGGGAGTCATGAAGAGCGCTTATCTCTTTTTCTGTATCAGCGTTGTGTACTGGAGGAATATTCTGTGTATCTTGACCCTTACCTAGGGAAGTCTCAACCTCCCTTAGGCCTTCAACACCCCCAACAGACTCAATTGCTGCGAGGCCTTCTACATTCCCTTCGACAATCACAACTGTCTTAGGGTCTTCGATAAGGGCATCCATAGGAGTCTCAACTCATTGTATTGCACTTTCTGTGCCCAGAGTGTTAACTCCCGGGGCATCACCATCATGTGCCCGTTTGCATCGCCTGATGTCATTGACCTTCAGAGCAGTGGACATTTCAGCTGAGACAAAGTCAACTATCCGAGCTTCGTTAATGTCACTCTTCTGTTATTCATTTTATTTCTCAGCTTCGCCTCCTTGCTTCAAAGATGAGTCTCCCACAACAACCTCCAACCCTGTTGTGGTGGAGAGAGTTTCCCCCTCAGCTGGCTCACCAGCTGAGTGACTGATTGTGGGGTCACTCTTCTCCTGGGATGCGGTTTTATTGGTTGAGTGCTCAGCCACCGGGGCAGGTATGAGAACACCTTCTACAGGGGTTGGCTCAGCTTGGGTGCCAACTTCCCAGCTTCATCGCCAATTCCCTTGGAGCCATCCTCTGATTGTACAATGGACTTGGCTGCAGTGATATCTGATGCAATCTGTTGTACCACTCCCAGAGGATCAATGTGCAGGAGAGATTGAGAGGACTCTCCCGAGCCTTCAAATGCACTCTGCTCATGCATGGTTCTCGATTCCCTCATACCGATGCATATCTCGACTTCTCGCTGCGGCAGAAAGTGGGATCCATATCCTCATCACTTTCTGAGAGCACATCAAGATGCGTGTGAGTGTGATCTGGAGAGCCTGTAACTTGCCATATTTTGGATTTTTCCAATGCTCGGGCTCTCTCCTTAGATTTATCCTTTTCATCCGCCTTTATGATGCGGAGGATATCCATGCAGTTGTCTTCGTCAAGAGCCTATCTGACAGTTGCAACACCAAGGAATCGGAGCAACTCTTCTTCTTCTTCTATAAACTCAGGGCGAGTGAACTACACCCTTGAGTGATCTAGCTTCCATGCTCTCCATTCCCTCAAGAGACGTTGAATATCTGGGTAAAGTGGAGAATACATGATTACATTGTCATCATCATCTTTACCTTTATCTCCGGTTTCCGGAATGGGATGTAGAAGACCTTGCTCTTCCTCAGAAGCATCATCATCAGTTGTAGGAGGAGAGACAACCTTTTCGACAGTAGGCTCAGTTGTCTTTGCTGCTTCACTCTCCTCAGCTGTATTTCGCACAGCTGGGTCTTCAACAGGTCTATGCTGATCATCCTCAGCAGACTTGCGGATTCATCAATAACTTCGGGAGACTGCGCTTCTTGAACACCAACAGTCTCGATTTCTTCTCTAGCTGAGTAGCAGACTCAATCGTCTTCTCAAGGTCAGAATTCCTGACAAGCCTTCTCTTTCTTGGACGAACTAGAGGGACTTCGGGTTGATTGATGGTCAGATTCATGGTGGGGGGCTTGGGTACTCTTCTTAGAGGAGCGCCTTTCTCGGCTAAGGCGATCCTCTTCTTCTTAACGATTGGAGAAGGGATTTGAGATTGTTCTCGCCTGCTTTGCAGGGAGGAGGAGTCTCGGGCGGGGACTTTGCTGCGGGCGGGGGACTCGACTTGCATGGGCGGAGTGCTTTCTTTGTCTTAGCTGGGGCGAGATCTCTTCTTCGGGAGGGAGGGTCTGTTTGTGTCTTAAGTGGTCAAGATTGATTCCCCTCACCGATATCAACTTCTTCGCGTGAGCTCTCTTCAGGGCACCAAAAAGGTTTTCCTAAACATCCTCTTGTTCACGTGGAAGGGTTTGCCATGACGAAGAGCAACACCCTTCACTTCCAAAGAAATGGCCAATCACAAGGCCATATCCAAGTGAGCATCCAAAAGACCCATCCTCCTTAAAGGTCTTGTTCATCACATTCTCGCGAGTCGGCCGTGAGACAAACTCGGATTAACCTTCTTCCTGCATGATGATCGCCAGCCATGACGATTAGCTTTGTCTTGGACGGTGATTGAAGCCGCCAAACTTCATGTCGACACATTTCGAGACGACATCCATCAGTTTGTGATAGTCGTCCTTCAAAGAACTTCTTCTTGTCATTTGTGAAAAACCACTTTAGCAGACACTCGGGTTTGGCCACTTCCTTCCATGCAGCAGTCAAGTCGACATCAGCCTCGTATATTTCCTTCGCACCCTCCGAGGGCAACAAATAGTGCTCAACAAGGTCTTTTGCATTGAGTTTGATGACCTTGCCATGGATAGAAGATTTGATTTCTTCGTCCTACACCTCTGCGTTAATGTAGAACTGAGCTACCTCCTCAAGGTAGGTATGAGAATACTCCATAGTCAAAAAAGCCTTGAGACCAAATTTTTCCAACATCTCCGATATCTTCAGAACCAGGGTCTCATCAACACTCTGCTTTACCATTCCATCGAAATCCACTGAAGAGTCAGTGTGGATTTGCTTCGAGAGTTTCGCAAAATTGTACTTTAGAGCCATTTTTGAGATTTTTACCGAACGAAAAGTGAAAAACTTGCTTTGAGAAAACTTAGGGTTTCAGAGAGAATTTTTCCTTTGCTTTGAAGATGAACAGTTCGTGTAGTGAGAGAAATTCAAACTTCCGTATATAAAGGTCGTGAAAGGACATATTTCGGATTTTGAAATTATTGATCAAAATCAACGGCTAAGATTAAAATGTCAAACCCATATTTAATTCCTCGCATTTAATGCAACATCATTTGTATCCAATCATATGACTTAATGTGCAGCTTTTATTGTGACCGTCATTATTACGATGACGTCATCCTTAAAAATATTCCCGCTTATTTAAAACGACTGCGTTTTTGTCACTTAGCTCATAAATGATTCAGCTTATGTCCAAAATGACTTAACTTTGCTTCTCTCTTCACATGATGTAACTCTATTATCAGCTAACTTGATACAGCTGACTTCCCGACAAGACTGTTTTAATTTTCTCATCTTCTTTCAGATTGAGTCTTCTGAGTGAACTAACTCAGCTCAATTAATCCTAACTCATTTTTGAGTTCTTCCAACCTTGATTCACATAGAGGCTTTGTGAATATATCAGCTAACTGCTTATCAGTTGAGATGTATTCCAGTGATGTCTTTTTTTTCAACATGATCTCTTATGAAATGATATTTGACATCAACATGCTTAGTTCTTGAGTGCAACACATGATTTTGAGTGATTGCAATAGCACTAGTGTTATCACACATAATTGGAATCTCTTTTTCTTCAATCTCATAGTTTCTCAGTTGTTGTCTCACCATAAGACTTGGGCACAACAACTGCCCGCATCTATGTACTCTGCTTCAGCTGTGGATGTTGCTATTGAGTTTTGTTTCTTGCTAAACCAGGAAACCAATCTATTTCCAAGCATTTGACATGTACACGAGGTACTCTTCCCATCAACTCTACATCCAAAGATAGTCCGAGTCCGAGTAACCAATAAGCTTGAATCCACATTCTTTTGGATACCATAAGCCAACTTCCTGTCATCCCTTCATATATCTTAGGATTCTCTTAGCTGCAGTCATGTAGCTCTCCTTTGGTGCAGACTGAAATCTTGCACATACACCTACAACAAAGGTGATGTCTGGCTTGTTGGCTTTTAAATAGAGCAATGATCCAATGACAGCTCTATATCTGGTTTGATCTACAGCTTTGCCATCTGTATCCATGTCCATCTTGACTAATGTGTTCATTGGAATTTTTACAGAAGACTTCTCTTTCATACCAAATTTCTTCATCAAGTCTCTGGTATATTTTGTTTGACTTATGAAGGTTCCATCCTTCAATTGCTTGACTTGAAGTCCTAGGAAGAAAGTCAGTTCTCCCATCATGCTCATCTCAAATTTGCCTTGCATGAGGTTTGAGAACTTGTCACACAATTCCTTATTTGTAGATCCAAAAATGATGTCATCTACATATATTTGAACAAGCAGTATACTCTCTCCATCTTGAATTCTGAAGAGTGTTCTATCAACTTTGCCTTTAGTGAATCCATTGTCAGTTAGAAACTGAGACAATGTATCACACAATGCTCTTGGTGCTTGTTTCATTCTATATAATATCTTATTGAGCTTATATACCTTATCTCCAATAGTTTTCTGCTCAAAACCTGGAGGTTGTTCAACATACACTTCTTCCTCTAACAGTCCACTTAGAAATGCACTCTTCACATCCATTTGATACACAGTGAAGTTCTTATGTGCAGCTTAGGCAAGAAACATCCTTAACATGAGCAAAGGTTTCATCAAAATCTATACCCTCTTCTTGGCAATACCCTTTGGCTACCAATCTTGCTTTGTTTCTTACAACAGATCCTTCCTCATTCATCTTGTTTCTGAAAACCCATTTTGTGCCAATAACATTTTGATGGGTTGGCCTCTACACCAATTCCCATACTTTGTTTCTTTCAAACTGATTCAACTCTTCTTGCATGGCTTGAATCCAATGTGTGTCCTCCAATGCTTGAGACACCTCTTTTGGATCTATTTGGGAAGTAAAACAAGTGAACATAACTTCATGATATACTCTGGATCTGGTTCTTATGTCATCTCTTACATTTCCAATAACCAACTCTGGTGGATGATCTCTCAGCCATCTCACATCAGGTTGTAGTAAGTCTGTAGGATTCAGCCGTCTCGCAGCCAAGTTATCTTGAGCAGCTCTTTCATTTTCATTCAGTTGTAGACTATCCAGTTGTCTTTGAGATTCAGCTATCTCATCTTCATCTGGGTTGAGTGCCTCACTTCAGCTTCAACATAAGGACTCTTCTGCATTGTTGGCTGATTTAGCTTATAAGCTAACTCTTCAATCTCTTCTCCATTCTCATTAGATTCATCAAAGACCACATGGATAGACTCTTCGATAACCATAATCCTCTTGTTCAGCACTATATGGGCTTTGCTCTCAGTTGAGTATCCCAAAAAGATACCTTCATCAACTTTAGCATCAAAAGCCTTTAAATTATCTTTGCCAATGTTATGGATGAAACATTTACATCCAAATATTCTGAAATATCCAACATTTGGCTTTCTCCCTGTCGAAATCTCATAGGGAGTCTTGGTCAATTGTCTGTTGATCATGCATCTATTTTGAGTATAGCATGTTGTGTTAATGGCTTCAACCCAAAATCTCTTAGGCAATCCAGCTTCATCTAACATGGTCCTTGCAGCTTCCTTGAGAGTTCTATTCCTTCTTTCAGCTACTCCATTCTGTTGTGGAGTTCTTGCTGCTGATAACTCATGAGAAATTCCATTTTCAACACAATACTGAGTTATTATCCCATTGACAAACTCAGTTCCTCTGTCAGATCTTATCTTTATAATGGTTTGGCTTTTTTCATTTTGAACTCTTTTGATCAACTGAGGTAACTTCTGCAAAGTTTCCTTCATTTTACACATGAAGATTGTCCATGTATATCTTGAATAGTCATCAACCACTACCAAGGTGTATTTCTTTCCACTTATGATGGTTGGCTCAACAGGACCAAATAAATCCATATGCAACAGATGTAGTATCCTTGTTGAAGAAGTACTTGGCTTATCCTTGAATGAATATTTGATTTGTTTTCCCATCTGGCATGCATCACATACACTCTCTTTCTTGTACACTGAGTCTGGCAATCCTTCTACAAGATGACTCCTTGCAAGCTTGTTGATTGTCTTGAAATTCAGGTGACTCAAGCTTCTTGTAGACAAGTGCTTGGTGTAGCAGTAGACCAATCTACCACATACATATTCTTCTGTCTTGATCCTTGCAGCACTATTTCATTTGATTCAACATCTTTGATCCTGGCACACTCCCATATTGAATCCAACATTGTAGCCTTTATCACAGTGTTGGTTGATGCTTAACAAGTTGAAGTTGAGGCCTTCAACATAAGCAACATCTGTGATTTCCAATCCATTCTTCTTGATAAATCATGTGCCTTTGATTTCCCCTGGAGCTTCATTTCCTCCAAATATGACTTTTGCACCTCTAATCTCCTTGAATCTTGACATGTTTTTCTTGTTTCCTGTCATATGTCTGGAACAACCACTATCCATGTACCAGGTTCCTTGGCACTCAGTTGTTCCTCGAACCTGCAATCAAGGAAATCAGTTTTTAGGTACCCATACTTGCCTGGGTCCTGAGGGGTTAGTGATATAAGATGATCCAACCAACCTATAGCCAAAGGACTTGACTCTAAGAGGTTGTCATCTATCAGTGCCATAATCATAGTGCACATTAGAAAATTGTTTGGGGGTTTTAGGTTCATACAACTGTCTCTTTTGTCTGTATGCTTGTGTGTGTGTTTTAGCATTTGCTTTCTTAGGATAGTTGTGAAATTTTTGAGTGTAGTGCTTGGGTGCATATGTATGCTGATAATAGTTCTTTTGCCTTTGGAATGACCTTTGCTGAGTTTTAGGTCTTTGCCATCTAGGCTTGTATTCCATAGGTTTTTGCTGATGTTTCACATTATTCCAATCAGCATAGTTTGGATAGTTTCTACCATTCCCATCATGTATGTTTCTCTGATGAAATTTCCGGGGTTTCTGGTAGCTCTGTTTGCTTTTCACAGAGTATTTCCTATTTGGAGTTTGCTGAGGAATTTGGATGGATTTCTTCTCAGTTGTCCTCTCAGCATACTCAACTGGCTGTTTTTCTTTCCCTTTGTATCCAAGGACAATTTGTTTGTTATTGTGCTTTGGAGTGAATGTGGGTGCAACATTAGGTGTTTTGGATTTTTGAGATGCTTCATTACTTGAAGATCCTTTTTCCAAAATCACTCTTGGAGTTTGACTGTGCACAAAGGAATTAAATAATATGTTTGTCTTATCTCCACATTCTTTTTGACTCATGATAAGATCATCCAATGATTTGGATGCCTTTGTAAATGAGGCAATCACATTTTTCAGATCTTTTTTCCTCTTTTCTATAGCAGCTAACTTTGTTATGATCTTGGCATTCTCAGCCTTCAGCTTAGTGTTCTCATTAGCTATGTGACTCAGAGTACTTGGCTCTTTAGTTAGTTGTGAGTTTTGGCTTTTAAGCTGGCTGTTTTTATCATTTAGAATAGTGTGTGAGGAATTAATGTGCTCAAAATATTTCATCATTTTGCCTAATGAATCATAAAGATCAGTGGGTGATGAAGTGTGTGTATCACAATCACTATTACTTGAATCTGAATGAGATGAGTTCAGGTTGATCTTGTTCTTTAGCCATAAGGCAAATTATAGCCTCTTCCTCAGAGTCACTTGAGTAGTCAGTTTCACTACTCTCTGAGTCTGCTGCTTGTTTAGACTTGGTTGTCTCAGCAATCTCAGCAGCCCAACATAGGCTTTCTTGTTTGTTTATGTTTCCAAAGACTTTTCTATCTTCAACTATACATTAAAAGTGGAATCATGTTTGTTCATAAAATTTCAATGCAAAATCATCATTTTCATTTTCTATTTTCACTTTAAAACAACATCTCAAACCTATAATTTCTATTATTTAAACCTGATACACTACCCTACATCACTCATCATTACTTATCAATCACTATTCTTTTATAGTTTTTAAAGAACTTGTTGAATTATATCATTGGGACCCACCATTATCAACTTTATCTACTTAAAATATTACTATTTTTAAATTATAACTATCTAATGGGACTATCTTCCAACTTCTTTTCTTACAAAATCAAATATTATATATTCAAATTAAAATATTAAAGTGTTCTTTGAGGTCCATTGAACCAACTTTTCAATTATTATTTACATAAAATAATATTTCAAAACTCTCAACACAAACACAATCTCATTTCCAACCCTACATAAAACTCATTTGTGATTCATTCATCCAAACACAATCCCATGGTTTCACACGCAAAAAAATAAATTCTCAAAAGACAATTTCCATTTTCTTTAATTTGAAATGGACCTGGAAAATAAACAAGTTTAATCCATAGCTTTCTTCTTTTGTATTTCAAGATTTGACTTTAAGACTTTTCTATCTTCTCATTCCTATATTTGTTGTAACTTTTCCTGGATAGGATTTGTCACTCGGTCATTAGTTTTTCAAATGTCCGGTTTGTCTCGGTTCAACAACGGTTCTCGGCTCTTTGATCGTGTTAACTTTAAGTATTCTTGGATTATCCTCGATCATTTAACCCATTTCATCATGTAATGGGTGAGTCTGAGAATGTTCAATCATTGATTCTTTCAACAAAGGAATGTCTCTTGGAGGTTTCACCCTCATTTCTTTTATAGTTCTTATTAAAGAACTTTTGAAAAATCTTATAAAACCTTTTTGAAAAGATAGAGATTTCCTCCTCGGTCTATGGCTTCCAATGAAACAACTTTTCTTTCCACTTAGGTCCCCAGGGTGAGAGTAAGGTTTCTTGGTTGAATAAACCTTTCTCTTTTCGATTTTTTTTCTTTTAAAATTCAAACTCATAGGCTTTTTGTGTCCGAGAATAGCTCATGGTTAGATGTTCTTGAGAGGTCCATTGAATGTCTCGGGGTTGTTTAACCTAGTCTCCATTTCTCATTTGGCTGGGAGCTTCTTAAGATCTTAATACACATTTGTTTTAGGTTTTTGTGTGATTTATTCCTTCCCAAGTTAGATAGCAAAAATCATTTGTGATTTATAATGTAAGTATCCGGGAATATCCATGGTTTAAAGTAAAGTAAATCAAATATTTTTATAGAGGTTCGAAGATGGGGTAATTCTTCTAATCCTCTCTTCTCCAACTCCTGAGGAATCCACTAGGTAACAGATCGGTTTACAAAGTGGTGAGCGATCGAGACGACCTTGATCACAACAATGGCTTCTCTTGCGACTCGGCCTTCTTCACAGGCAATTTGTCTTGCTACTCAAAGACACTTCTCAAGTTCTTGGATTTGATCACGAAGCCCTCCAACAAACTTGATCCTGGTTCGACCTTGAACCTTTCTACAATCCTTCTTGGAAAGTAGATCCCTTTTGATTCTTCAAAAGTTTCCTCTTCAACAGATTTGAAGTTGTCTTTCCTTCACAGCTTGTGTTGGATCTATTTCCTTCGAGTTTCAGGCTTGAGGATTTGATTGAACGTACTTGAGAATATTTTAGGTTAATTGCTTGAATATTGCTTGCTTGTTCGTGGTTCAGGAAACCTTTTCTCAGTAATTTTCTCAGCCTTTTATAGTGTACATTTAAAATTCTGTCCGTTGAAGAGATAGGCTAGTTTCAAATGTCACTTTATTCGTTGGCTTGTCTTGTTTGCAGTCCTTGATGTTGACATTTCCTCGTATTAAATGTCTTGCAGCATTGCAGAGTATCTGACACACGGTGCAGTGTTTCCCATTGGTTTATTCCTTTTGCACCAAACTGGGACTAACACTTTACACTTGACAACTTTGACATGTTACTATTCTGAGTAACATTCTTGACTTTAATCAACGGATCTAACTCAGTTGTCTTGACTAGATTGTTGTCTTTACCCCAGGGTGACTTGAGTCGACTTCGGTCGTTGGATGACTCAATCGTCACTTCAACTTTGAAACTTGGCTTCTTTAGATGACTTAACTGACACTTCTTATAGTTGTTCCTCAGCTGATACTCCTTCATTCGAGTCCTTGACTTACTTCTTGACCATACTTAGCTGACACACAACAGAGTCTTCAAATTAGTCATGAGCTTGACTTTTGTATTTCTTGGCAGATACCGACTTGACTTTTTTTCAAATTTCTATCTATTACAATACAAATTATAAGAAAAATGGGGTGCCAACTTTCTAGTTTAAATTTTACATGGTATCATCAAAATCTACTTAATAAATTTCCTAACAGTTTTTTTTTTTAGAGAGAGAGATTAAAAGACTTGAGATGAATTTTTGGGAGAAAGGTTAGGGTTTCAAAAAAGAAAATGAGAAATGTTGGTTGCTAAATGGTTTGAGGTTGGGAGAAAAAAAATTAAAAGTCTTTCATCGTTTTTTTTTTAATAGAAGAATAGGGTTTCATCTTTTGAGAGTGAAGAGTGAAATGAGGCAGAGGCCGGTAGCAAAACCCTAACACAGAAATGACATCATGTTTTTAATATGCATCGTTGATTAAGAGATGAGATGTCAAAATCTTGTGCACCAAATGTACACGTGCAATCTCTTCTGAACCACATAAATTTGCTACAAAATTTTCGGTACATATGAGTTTAATTGGCCTTTGGGAATAATGTAGTTGGGCCTCATCTTTTTTGGGCCTATTATACACAAAGTAAACTAAATATCCAAGATTTATGATTTTTAATTTATTTTAATTCTTAAGAAATCTAAAATGTAATAAATATGTATTTTTAAGTTTTTTTATATGCTGCAGTAGTATTGTTTTCGGATATTATTTTATATAGATTACATTCTAATCGTATTATCATGCCATTATATTAATTAATTACTAAAAATTAGATTTTTTAATATTTAAAAAATATCTAACATTTTTTTGGCAAATTTAATTAATACAAATTTTTTATTTTCGAAAAATTTACCATATTGGATTTTTTAGAAATATTATTTAGAAACAATGGGATAAATATATCTTTTATTTCACTTTTTTTATAATTAATATTCATTATTATATAATTGTATTAAAAGTATGAAAACACATATTTTAAGATATGTGTATAGAAAATGTATTTAAGACATGTATGTATATTGTATTATTCTAATCATTTTAAATTCTTTGACAGAAAATTTGACAATATCAAGAAATATGTCTCCAAGAATTGTTTCAGATATTTCTTCGAGCAAGATTGGTCCTCTATTGAATTCCTTGCTTAGTGACATCACAAATGGTGTATTTGGTATATAATTTTTTTAGTATAGTTGTTGTATACAAATAAATAGTTCACATTTAATTCAAAGTTTTTTTTTAACAGAAAATAGAAAAATAACTGGGATCATCACTGCAAATCTATCCACAACAATAAATTCTCAGATTTCATCGAGCAATATAATTTTTCCTTTTTCAAGCTCCTTACAAAGTAACATTACAAAAGGTATAGTTTGATTTTTTTTAATTTAATTAGTATTATTCTTGAAATAAATTAATAATTAATAATTCAAGTAATTAATTTTTATTTTAATTTTACTTACTATTTTTCTACAGAAAATAAACAAATAGATCTCAGAACATATCTAAAAGAGTTGTCTCACAAGATCCATCTAGCAAAATTAGGTATCCTTATTCAAACTACCCACTTCGTGACATCACAAATGGTACATTTAATATTTTGTTGTTATATATAGATCATTCATGAATTTGACTTTGTCATATTTTTTAATTTGTATTTAACATATTTAATATTTTATTTTATAGATAAAGCTTCCAACAAAACATCACTAGCTCCAGCAAATATTCGGAATTCAAACAACACTTAATATCGTGCATCAATGAGATCTTCGAAGATGATTTTTGACACTGAAATGATAATTGATCTCACCATGGAAGATTCTCTGGAGACAAATATGAATGATCATGATGTTCGACCAAGTATAGTATTACTGATTCAAACCCGCCTCCATCTCAAATAAACGAGACAAGTCTATTGCTAAACAATAATGAGTATAACATATATATTATATATATATATGTGTGTGTGTGTGTGTATGTGTGTGTATTATTTCATTGAATCACCTTTTGTATTTATAATAATACACAACGATTAAAACTAATTGTTTTATATATTGACAGATTATTGGGATATCGGTGATGCAACTTATAGGTGTCAGTTTTGTGCGGCCGTATTTTGGTACGATGGAAGGATAAACGCTCGCGTTAAATCCAATAATTCACAATATTCTCTATGTTGCAGTCATGGGATTGTCCAACTCCCTCATCTCAAACAACCACCTGGTTTGCTTAGTAAACTATTGTTTGGAGATAGTAAAGCAAACACTTTCAGGATAACATAAGATCATATAATACTGTGTTTTGTTTCACATCGATGGGAGGAAAGATCGACACTGATATAAACAGAGGTGGTGGACCTCCCGTCTTTTGTATGTACTGACAAAACTATCATTTAATTGGTAGTTTGTTGTCGTCTGATGGTTCAGCGCCTAAATTTGCACAACTCTATATATATGATACTGAAAATAAAGTATCACACAGATTAAATTCTATCATGTTTGTTTTATTTTTAGTGTTAAATTATTATGATTTGGACTATTATATTAATATTTTTTATCATGCTAATTTATTTTTTTTATATATCCAATGCATGGAAGTGAAACAAATAATCTACATGAAGATATTGTGGCTGGACTTAAAGAAATGCTTGATGAAAATATAATTTTGGTAAAAACATTTAGAATGGCGAGGGATAAGACTCCAGAATGCAGACATCCAGATGTTAGATTGCGGCGTATTGGTAAAAGAGACGTGGATCCTAGAAGATACAATTTGCCTTCATGTTCTGAAGTAGCAGCTTTGATTGTTGGTGATTTTGATGAAGCTTTATGGGACAGAGATATCGTAATCGAAACAATAACTGGTCTATTGCAGTGGTTAAATGAGTTGAATGCTTCATACTTGACATTGCAATATCCGTTGTTGCTACCTTATGATGAAGATGGGTTCAGAGAAGACATCCCATTCTCAGACCTCAAGAAGGCAACAAGTACAAGAGGAAGGAAAACAATTAGTGTTCGAGAATTTTTCGCATATCGTTTGCATGAAAGGGGAAATGAATCTTCTACGATCATATCTTCAAGAAGATTATTTCAACAGTTTGTCGTTGATGCTTATACGATGGTCGAATCAACTAGACTGAAATATATCCATTTTCATCAGAAGAAGTTGCATGTTGATATATAAAGGTCTCGCAGATGTGCTTTTTTGTGGAGACACTGAACCCAACACTCAAGGAAAACGAATTATCTTACCTTCGAGTTTTACCAGAGGTGCTCGATACATGATATAAAGCTATCAAGATGCAATTGCCATATGTCGGTGGGCTGGTTATCCAGATTTGTTCATAACATTCACCTCATATCCAAAATGGCCGGAGATCGTTTGTTTTCTTGAGAAGAGGAAACTTATTCCCTAAGACCGTCCATATATTTTTTATAGTATCTTTATAATGAAGCTTGATGCTCTTATCAGGGATCTTCGTCATTATCAAATGTTTGGAAAAGTTGTCTCAGGTTATAAAAAAATTGAAATTGTTTTTCAATTTTTAATTTTATAGTTAAATCATTAGTCAATTCTAATTGATTTCGTTACTTTTCTATTCTTTTTCTTTACAGTAATATACACATATAATTCCAGAAATATGGACTGCGTCATGCCCATATTCTGCTCTTTTTGGCCAAAGAGGATAAGTATCCAAATGCAGAAGACATAGATAAAATCATATCAGCTGAGATACCCGATGAAAAAGATGATCCGTGTTATTATGCTGCCGTTAGAGACTTCATGGTTCATGGTTCGTGTGGCGATGTAAGGGAAAATTCTTCGTGCATGGTTGAAGGGCGTTGTACTAAGCATTTTCCAAAAAAGTTTGTTGAGGTTAATTCTATCGATGAAGAAGGTTACCCACGATACATGCGTAGAAGTAATGGCAGAGTTATTGAGAAAAATGGCGTCCCTCTTGACAATAGATTCGTTGTGCCTCATAATCATCGATTGTTGCTTAAGTATGGGTAAACAATGTTATTTTTCATTATTCCAAAAGGATAAACGATGTTATTAACAAAAGCATCGTTAAAGAAAGCATGTTTTTAGCATGGATGGAAGCCAACAAGATATATCCTGAAGCTAGAGAGTTGACTTATGTAGAAGCTCCTACGGAATTTACATGGAAATCAAATATTAGGAAGTGGGTGCCGAGAAAAGGAGAAAATACTATAGGATGCATTTACTACGTGCCTCCTGGATATGGTGACATGTATTCTCTGAGCTGTCTTATAAATGTTTTTCGTGGTGCCACGTGTCATAATGATTATAAGAATATCAAATGTGTTCAACACTCTTCCTATCGCGAAGTTTGATATGCTTTGGGTTTGCTAGAAGATGGTAGAGAGTATATTGACGGCATCACTGAATCGAGCCACTGGGCAAGTGCAGAAAATCTTTGGATTTTATTTGTGTCATTGTTATCATAAGATTCTTTGAGCAGGCTAGAAGTGGTATGGGAAAAATATTGGGAATATCTTTCAAATGATATTCTATATAAACGACGTCTCATTATGCAACATCAAAGTATTAATCTAATGATTATATATTTTATATTATTTGTTGAATGTTAAATGCTTATATTCATTTTTCCATACTTTTTTAGTTTGAATTATTTATTTATTATGAAGATTTTTATGTTTGTTCTTTTCTAATAGAACTCGTGTTGACTGAGGATCAAATCAAGAACCTGGCACTGTTTAAAATTGAAAAATTATTGTGCAGTCATGGTAGGAGTCTGCGTGAGTTTGATACGATGTCGTTTCCGATGTTGATAGTATGGATATAAGTCGAAACAGATTGATATATGGTGAATTGCGCTAATGACCGTAAGGCTCTGGCCGTCGAACACAATAATTTTCTTTCAAACATGACTGATGAACAACATGGCGTGTATTCTAAAATAATGCGTGTTGTTCAATCAAATAAAGGTCGTATGTTCTTTGTATATAGATACGGAGGCACTGGTAAAACATTTTTGTGAAGGATTTTATCTTCGGGGTTGAGATCCAAAGGACATATTGTACTGAATGTGGCATCCAGCGGGATAGCGGTTCTTCTCTTTCCCGGTGGAAGGACTGCACATTCTCGGTTTGCAAAACCCATTAATCCAAATGAATCATCTACATGTGAAATCAAAATGGGGAGTCTGCTTGCCGAATTCATTGTTCATTGTAAACTCATAATATGGGACGAAGCTCCAATGATGAACAAGTATTGCTTTCAGGCAGTGGACCAAAGAATAAGAGACATTCTGAAATTCGACAACCCGGATAGTCCCGACGTCCTATTTGGAGGTAAAATAGTTGTGTTTGGTGGAGACTTCAGACAGATATTGCCTTTTGTACCCAATAGAAGTCGGTAAGATATTGTGAATACCACGGTAAATTCATCGTATTTATGGAAAGATTGTAAGGTTCTTAGACTAACTAAAAACATGTGGCTTCAAAGTCTGGGTGAAACCGATGATTATGCCAATTTGAAGAGATTTTCTGAATGGATCGTAAGCATTGGAGATGGAACAATTGGAGGACCGAATGATGGTTGTGCCACTATTGATATTCCTGAAGATAATTTGCTCTAATCATCTGGTGATCCACTTTCTACTATTACCGAAAACACTTATCCAATGTTCAAAGATGCCACTAATGATCCGACATACTTGAACGACAGAGCTATCTTAGCACTGACCCTAGATGTCGTTGAGTCCATAAATCAGTATATGACTTCCTTGAACTTATCTGAGGGTCATACGTATTTGAGCTCTGATAGCACTTGCAAATCAGATGCAAATATTGACTTGTTGCATGATCTGCACATAGCATAATTCTTAAGTGGGATAAGATGTTCCGGCATTTCTAATCATGAACTGCATTTGAAGATTGGGACTCCTGTTATGATCCTGAGGAACATAAACTATTCTATTGTATTGTGTAACGATACGAGGTTGGTGATTACGAGGCTTAGCACAAATGTACTTGAATGTATGGGAGCAAATGTCGGTCATAAAGTTTTGATTCCGCGAATGACACTAACCCCGTCTGATCTCAGAATTCCCTTTAAGTTCCAGCGAAGACAGTTTCATATGCCATGAAAATAAATAAAAGCGAAGGACAGTCTCTCTCTCATGTCGTTCTTTACCTAAAGAATCCAATGTTCAGTCATGGCCAATTATATGTTGTTGTTTCGCGAGTAACCAACCCTAGGGGTTGAAAATATTAATTTGTAGCGATGATACATCGAACGACAAATACACAAATAATGTAGTGTACAAAGAAGTATTCCAAAATTTGTAATTTTTTTAGTGGTGATATAACATGGTTTGTTTCATACATACATTATATTATTTTATACTATTTGTGTTTATTATATATATATATATATCCCAACGCATTACCTCACGTGCATCGCACAGGTAAAAAATTAGTTTATTTAATATCAAAGGGATACACCACTTAGGCAGCTACTCAGCGCCACATCATCACCTATGTGGCGTGAGCCGGTGTCGCGTCATCAGTCGCGTCTCCTGCCATGTGGTAGCCATCGCGCCATGTCAGGCGCCATTTGGCGGCACAACTCAACGCCATGTTAGCGCCAATCCGACCACGTGGCAACTATTGTGCCACGTCAGCATCCCAACAAATAGCCAAGTCATCATTCACATAGCCAACTAGATGTTGCAAAAAATCATCCACCGCACACTACAAGAAAACAATCAAATTCCAATGGAATAATTCCAACGAGATAAAAAACTGTTGGAATTTTAGAAATTCCAACGAAAATTCCAACACCACAACAAATCGTTGGAATATTCCAACAGTATTTCCAACGGTATACAAAACTATTGGAATAAACTATTGGAATGTCCATTGGAATTAAAATTCCAACGAAAATTCCAACCCCAAAATAAACCGTTGGAAAATTCCAATAGTAATTCCATTGGAAAACAAAATAGTTAAAATACACCATTGGAAATACTATTGAAAATTTTACAATTCCAATGGAGATTCCAACGCTACCGCACACCATTGGAAAAATTCCAACAGTAGACAAGACTATTGGAATAACGGTTGGAATTTTCGTTGGAATATTAAAATTTCAACAGAAATTCCAATATCACAATAAATCGTTAGAAAATTTGCAGCACTAATTCCAATGATAAACAAAATCGTTGGAATAAATCATTGGAAATACTAAAAATTCCAATGGAAATTCTAATACTCCAATGAAAAGAAAACAACAATATGGTTGGAACTTCATTGGAGTTTTTTATACAACATACCACTAAGAAAACTTAAAAAAAAATAGTAGTTATGTATAAGTAAAGATAATTTCCAGAAAGTTCCTAAAATGAAAAATGGCAAACGTTTCTCATTTCGGCCAAAATCCCTAAATCCCTTCGCCGCTCGTTACTCCGCCCATCGCCGCCCGGCTTTGGAGAGGTCCTGATCTCATGGCTTCGATTCTGGATCGTCGTTCGACAGGTGGAATCTCGTCGGTATCAATTCAATCAAGTGGTCGAAGAGTTTACTGTGGGAATTGATCATTGACATGAGGTCACCATTAAAATCCGCGGCGGGGGAAGCGGCGGCGTTGTCGGCGGCAGGTGTGGAGCTGACTCGCTTTTGTTTCTTCTTCATACTTGCTGTGGCTATGGAGGAATTTTATGAGTTAGGGTTTAGAAATAGAAATTTATAAGGGAAATTCTGCTTCTCTGTTCTGTAGAGAAGTTAATGTGAGAAACATTAGCTTGCTGAGGAAGGATTTATTTATATCTTGTGTGCTCTTTTTTGTTCTTTCTTTAGTGAAGCTAAAATAAGTATCTTAATAAATTGCTTCTTTCTTTATTTTACAGGTTAAGAGTGCCATTCCATTAAGTGAACCATATACAATTTTAGTATAAATGTGATTAGAATTTCTGGAACTTGTTAGATTGTAATGCTCTGTTTTTCGATTGCAATTTCAGTATAAATGTGATTTGAGTTGATCAGAGTAACTTACCTTTTACTGTTATTTTAGTTTTTACAGCATTGAAGAAAGTAGGCAGGGGAAAAGCTTAACTAACTCAACAATGGCGGATAGGTTAGCTAACTACATTGCTTTCAGCTTCAGTATTAACCTAAGCAGCTTCTCCTTAGAAAAACTATGTTGATCATATCTCGAAAATGAAAACTTTCAAGAGTTAGAGGACTAAAAGCAAAGTGAGTAAGTTCAAAAAAAAATTCATTTAATTTAGAGGTTGGATGAAGGAATTGAAGTCAAGCACGAAAATGCAGTAGATGATCCAGAAGTTGTGGCTGCCATGATTGATATGTAAGCCCATTTCTCCTCATAGTGTAGTAATATCAGTATTCACTTCTTTTCTTAGTTCCACAAGATTGCATAATTACATAACTAAACCAAAATACATTCCCCTCCAGGGATCATATTAGGGAGTTTCCCTCACAACATAATTTATTTATCTTTTCCTGTTTCTTGGTCTTCTTTTTTCTTTTTTAATGTTTTTTAAATTCTACAAATTTGTCTGAGATATATATTAAGTGAGTATGGCTGTGATGATTATACATGAAGCGCAAACATGGTGATTACTGCATGTAGGTAGATATTCGACGGACATAGCCTTTTCTTTTCGATAAGCTGAAGCTTAATTTGCATGTACTTATCACTCTTTTTGTGTTTTCCAGGGAACATAATCTTTATTTCTTATGTTTCTTTCTCCGGGGAAAGTATTGTATGTGTTTATTGACTTAGAATTATTTTAAGCATTTATCATGAAGTTAAAGCTGATCAAAATTATTAGGTTTAAATAATTTCTTGGCAGCTGGAGGCTTTATTGGCTATTTCTACACAAGGAGGGGCAAACAGAAAGGTTAAAATAGCCATGAATGTTTTCTTTTTTCTGTTTATCTATTTATTTTTAAAAAAATAGCAATGAATTTTAGAAGGACATAATTTATGATTGGAGTATATGAGATTGTTTTATGTTTTCATAATACTATTCTTGCAATGGAAATGTAGATCTGTCAAAAATATTGCCTCTGTGTGGCAGTATGGTATTTCACCTGAAAAGTTCCAAAAAAGCTAGAGGCTGATTTTAACAAGTGCAGATGAAGATGAAAAGGTATCTAAGGAGCGATGTCTGTGGTATATTCATCTTAAGTCCATTTTGGTTATCTTAGATTTGTTTCTAGTACATATCTTGACATTCGAGCTTTATTTCTTATCTCCTTCCATGTGGTCAATTTGTATTAGGTCTATGTTTCAACAATTCATGCACAAAGATATCCAGTTGTCGTTCAGTGGCACCCAGAGGTATTATCTTTATTAATGTGATCAAATTTTCATTTCAATGGAGAAGTCTATATCTGTTTGCTTTATGTAGATATGTAGACTAGCAGATGCATCATTCTATTGGATAGAGATTTGTGCGTCGCTGGTTCGTCATGAAACCATTGTCCTGATATTTTAGAGAGTTGAAAGACAAAAACTGTTGATCTGGTGTAGGAAAAATGGTTGAAGGACAAGTGAAACTTGTGGGAATTTTAGGTGATTTTGTAGAATGAAAAAAGGTGATGTGGGTCTATTTTATCACTTTAGAGTACAATAGAGTTTCTCAAATATAAAACCACAGGACCATGATGCCAAACATTTTTTGTTGAAGCAAACATATGTATGTGCTTATATAGTATATGTCTCAACTGTGGGTTCACAAAATATTATGGACATTATACATCTGTGTTAACTGTGTTGATGATGTATGCAATGATTTCATGTTGCTATTAGTTGAGTTGTGGATAATCTTTTGAAACTGGGAAAAAAAAATAATATCCTGTTTTCTATTTCCAGCGAGCAAAATAATATCAATTGTACCAATATCAACCTGAAAATAGTCCCAGTCAGGTAAACACAACGCTTTCCAGGATTTTATGTTTCCTGTCGCTTTACCTTATCTGGAATGTTAATTTGAAATATACAATATTCTCAGTTTTCACGCATTAAACTCAGCTTCATTATATCATATCACTTAGCTTCGTGTATATCATATCACTCAACTTCATGTTGCTACAGGATATCAAAGCAGGTTCAAGAAATAGCATATATCTTCTTCAAGGGTGCAACCTGCCGTTCATGATGAAAATTTTGGGAATGGTATGCTTAATGATGCTAATGCGGATTTTGGGGTTGATGAAGATGTGGGAAACGATGATGATTACAGAGACTGTTGATTTGCTTGTGTTGACTTTATTTTGTTGAAGGATGTGGGAGTCATTGATGATATTATTACTTAGGATTGTTGATTTGTTTGTTTTGTGTTGGACAAATTATACTGTACATTTGGAAATATTTGATATCGACTTTTTATGATATTATATTTGCACGTTGTTGTTATTAGATTAAATATTTTAGAGGGTAATTGGAATGTTTTTAATTCCAACGGCAAAAATTCGTTGGAATTGTTGTTGGAATTTTTTCAAACAAAAAAAAAACGTTGGAATTTTTTCTCAAATTCCAATGAAATATACTGTTGGAATTATTGTTGGAATTGATTCCAATGATATAAGGCCGTTGGACATAACATTGGAATAAATCGTTGGAGTTTATTCCAACGATTATATATTCCAACGGATTAATACCATTGGAATGGTCGTTGGACTAAATTCCAACGGTACAACTCTATTGGAATTCCCGTTGGAATATTTGTTGGATTTTTTTCCAACAATTGGATATTCCAACGGATAAATACCGTTGGAATATTTTTTCATTGGAATTTCCGTTGGAATTTTGGCATTCCAACGGCCATTTTACCAACGGCTTATTTTTCGTTGGAATCGACAATTCCAACGGAAATTGATCAAATTCCAACGAATTTTTTCCGTTGGAATTTCAATGTTTTCTTGTAGTGGCGGTCTCTACGCGCGGATGAGGTTTGGGGTACAATTCCCAATGTTCTTGGCACAGATTTCAATGTTAGTTTTTTATTTTAACTCAAAAACTTTGAATCACCATAACTTATTTGTTTCAAATCTATTTTGCATGTATAATATGCCAAATTAATCGTCTACTCGAGATCTACAATATGAGACCAATATTGCAAATATAAAAACAGAAATACAGATTCGAATTTTTTTGAAATAAAATATTAAACCACATGTATCATTAAACTCAAGCACATCAAATAGGCGAGAACGGGCCATAATGGCTCTGATACCACTGTAAGCAAATATGGGTGGAAACTTAATTTATATATTTGCATATATAAGGTGGATCGAGTATATCTATTTGCAGCGGAACTATCGATCCACATAACCAGGAATAAGCCCATCTACAAGCCTCATTTTGATCCATGATTAAGTCATCTACAAGTCTCCTCTTGATTGAACCGCAAACAAGATCACGAACCATCTTTCTCGTTGGTGTAAATAACTACTAGAGTTATTCACTTTGATGTGCACACCTTAAACCCTTGGAGAACTTTGATGATGCTCAAAGAAGAAAACCGTAGAGAGAATTTTTAGGAGAGAGATTATTCATTCTATGTGGGAGACCATATTTTCAATTGAACTGATATTGTAGGGATAGATATCAATATATATTTCAATCTCATATCTCAGTTAGAGTCCTGATGGGAGAAGTTTCTAGATAAACCTCATCTAAATAGGACTTTCTATTATCTCAAATATGGATGCAACCTAATTGCACCCAATAATTGATGATATTTTTAGCATGTCTTATGTGTATCTATTCGAGTTTTCGCATTTCATATTTGGGTATTTATGACATTTTAATTTTTTAAGATTGAAACGTTAATTTTTTTAATTGTACTTAGTACATCTATACTTAGTACAATTTAATATAATTTTATATGTATATATATATCGTACATATATCGTTAAAATTTCAAAACATGACATATTCTCATATTCCCGTCGTACCGTACCCATATCTTGTACCCCTATTTTTAACAAATTTGTTTTTGTATTTATATAAGTGTATTTCTAGTTTGAATTAATGAAATTATTTTTCTTGTATGAAAAATAAATATCAAGTGGGTATTTTGAATTTGATAAAACTTTTTTGTATTTAGGCTAACACTTAAAGGTATCACTTTCCTTTTTTTCTTACTTTTGGTATTAAGTCATTGGTCCGTTTTAAATCTTGATTTGACTAAACACGAGAAAACTTTTGGCATCTGATCGTGATGACTAAACACAAGAACTCAAGAAGGCAGAAGCCAGAAGCCAGAAGGCAAATATAAGATGGGATAATTACCCCCAAAAAAGAAGGAAAAAAAACTGAGATTTGGGCATTTTAAAAAAAAAAAAAAACTAGAATTTTTTTAAAATTACAGCAAAATCATTAATGTTTGATTCTATCTTATATTATCTCCTTTTATAAGCAAACATAATTCAAAAAAACTCCGGCATTTGTAGAAATATTACAGTACCTTCTTAAATTTAAAAAAATCAAACCTCAAGGATTTTTTTTGTTATTTTCAAGGGATAATTACAAAACACTCCAAGGTTTGGGCTAATTACAAAAAATCCAAAGATGTTTCAAAATTACAATAAACCCCCTCAAATTTAATTATGTCTCAAATTTAAAGAGAATAACTGTAATATTTTTATAAATATCAGATTTTATGCTTATGAAGGAGAAAATAAAATATGAAATCAAACATCAAGAGATCTTTTATAATTTTCAAAAATCTTTGGATTTTTTTTAATTTGCCTGAACCCTTTTTGTAATTATCCCTATTTTCAATAACCTCTAGGTTTCCTTTTTTCTTTTCTTTCTTTTTTTTTTTTTTGTAATTAGCGCAAACCTTAGAAGATTTTCGTAATGATGCCATATAAGATATATACTAATTATTTGGTTGGCACAACCTTTCTCATAATAACAAAGACACAATGGAAGCTTATAACTATGATAATTCAATAAGGAAATACAAAGGAGTGAAATACAACGCGGTGATGTCTGAGCAACTCCTTTGCATGGCAAATATATTACATGTACTTAGTTATACCAGACATTGTGGGCGAGGATTCTGATACGATACAAATAAGCTAACAACGGAGACAGAGACAACGAGGTGGTGTCTCAGAAACTCCTTGTTTATTTTCCATGGCAAACATATATATAAATATAAATACCCAATATTTGTTTGTGAAGTTGCTGATATTGTATTCCTATGATGATCATGGGGAATCCCAACTTCTTTCGCAACACCATCATAGCGTTACATCTTCGACAATGTATAGTCCATCACATCCACAAGAAAATCTACAAGAAGAAGAAAAAGCCGAGATATGATCATCAACAATTTTAAAACGAAAAACTATACCTAAAAAAGTACCGATGGTATAACTATAAACACGAACCAGCATCTTCTTTGGTGAAGCAGAGGGGTGGAGTGATCCTAAACACATTGCCAAAGAACCCTCCTTTTCCTACGAGTACGCCCATGTCTGAAAGATAGAGACCACTTATATCATTCCAAATCTAACCAAATCTTTATGCGCATGGGCCACTTATAAAAGATAATAACGCTAAATTAAAAAAACAGTCCGTCGATTTTTCCATAACAAAAATGTTTTTTAGCCAATTTTTAGTCCAATTGTCCACTTTGCCTTTTATCATTTCTCGGGACCTGTACATTTCTTGGGACCGAGAACATGTCTTGGCCGAGAAATGTACCGCATCAATTTTTTTAAAATGGGCAAGTACCTCACAGAAGAATACAAGAACGACAAAGTCGTTAAAAAAACATGTTTTTGAAAAACATGACATTTATTTTTATTTTTTTTTAAATGTAAATGGCCAATTTGGTCTATTACCACTTACATAAACTAGGCTTTTTTAACAGAATATAACATTTTTTTTCTTATTACACAATTGAACTGGAAAAAAAATGACTTAAAATTATAATTGAAAACGGCAACTTAGTAGCCGACTTAAAAAAATGACTTAAACTTTTCATTGGGTTATTGGGATTAATAATAATAATAATACTAATAAAATGAAGTAATTCATTAATAAAAAAGATAATTAATACAGTTATACCCACCTCAATTAGTAAATATAAAAAAAAAATGTAATGATTGATGTAATGAAAGCTAACGTTTTTTTCTTTTTTTTTTAAATTAAAGTTGGTGAATGTTGTAAAAAGCAAAAAACAATATTCTTTTGCAGGAAACGGCTTCGTCAAAGCCGACTTTTAACAAATTAAAAAATTAAACCATTCTTTTTTTGGTTCAATTGGGTAAAATGTTTTTCTTTTGTAATATTTTGTCAAAAAAGCCACATAAACTACCTCTATGGTTTAGCCTAATTAAAAAAAAATCCAGTTATCTTTTAAAATTACAAATACCACCTTAAAGTATTACAAACACCCAATTGAGGTTTGTATTTGTTTAACAAATTCCCCCTATTGAGCATGCAATTTGTAACATAGAAAAAAAATTAAAGGGGTATTTGTAATTTTGAACACAGTTGGGTTTTTGCAATTAGACTGAAACTCAAAAGGTATTTTTGTAATTAAGTAATCCGAGATAATAAATGAAGGAAAGAATGGCACCTTTCATCTGCTCCATTACATGTAAAGTCTCAACATTGGCAGGAGTTTTCGATTGGCGATCTCTTACGAGTTCAACACCAAGCATCAGACCTCTTCCCCTCACATCCCCAATAACTGCACAATTGTACCAATAGTATTAATTAAAACTACAATTTTCTCGTTCTTTTTGTATTCCAATTATGTAATTGAGCAATCATCTACATCACCCAATAGATTCCACAGCAAACAAACATAAAAATGTAATGAAGTAACACAAATTTGTAATTAATGTACAGTATTTGCCATTCGGAAAGACATACTCGTATTTTCCTTCAGAGAAGTAAGACGTTGCTTCAGATACGACCCAACAGTCAGCGCATTCTGCTGAAGACTTTCTTTTTCTATTACCTTCAGAACAGCAAGCCCAGCAGCAGTACATACTGGATTACCACCAAAGGTATTGAAATAACCCGATAAGCCAAGACCTTTGCAATCTCCGGAGTGGTAACCACAGCACCAAGTGGTATTCCATTTCCAATGCCCTGGACCATAAACGGCAATAGGTTGAAATCAAGATAAAGTCTGAAAAAAATGTTAAAACGGCTTTGATGGTAGCAGCACATTCAGAAAATAATAAAGTAATTATCATTCTGTGATTGATACCAATCTTTCGAATGAGTGCAGTTTATCCCGAACTATTTTCCTTCTACTACTACATTCAAGATATTCTGCAAGAGAACATTCACATGGGCATGGGGTGACAATTGACAGGTTTACAGTAGAGATCTCAAACAGAATAGGGAAAATAATAGATAGGGTTGGTAAATTACAAAAAAAAAAAAAAACAGTTCAGTCTAGTTAAAAAAAATATCCAGCTATTTTTCATAATTACAAAAAACCCTTGGACATTTGTTTCTATTTTCGAAATTGCATCCTCTCGAGGGGATATTTGTTAAGAAAATACAAACCCCGAGGGTTTGTGGAAATTTTGAAAGATAAATGGAGTATTTGTTGAAGGATAGTTTTTGAAATATGCCCTGAAAGATTTAAAAAAAAAAAAAAAAACAAGACTACCTTGGCCATGGTTACAATATCTGGCACAACACCATGGGCCTCGAATCCCCAAAAATGGCTTCCAGTGCGAGCAAAACCTGATTGGACCTCATCAGCTATGCAAAGGCCCCCTGCTTTTCTAATTGTACTATAAACAGCTGGCAAGTATCCTGGGGCCAACTCCATAATTCCACCCACTCCCTGTAAAGATTGTATTTCAGACACACATAAACCAGGAAAAAGTTGACAAGCATAAAACTGTACACGCCCTCTAGAAGCACAACCTGTATGGCTTCGGCAAGGAAAGCAGCAACACGACCAGATGTTCCGTAGGTAACTATATCCTCAACATCTCTTGCATACTTTAATCCATCTGACCCAAATATGCCTCTGTACTGGTCAGGATTCTGTGTATGGTGAACTCCAGTCTTGCAAACAAAAGCCGAACATGGAACCGAAAGTCAAAATGCATACTTTGGCAGAAGATGTGTTAAGTTTATAACAATGAGCAATGTCTCGTAAACCAACTCTTGATTTCTGAAATATTGAAGGCTTTTGCAGGACAATAATTACTAATCCTGCTGCATACAAATCTAACAAGGAATGACAATAATTTTAGGCTACAGAGATGTCTTTCTACCCGACACTGCCTTAGTGGTCCATAATTCTCGACAATAATCAGCATAATAAACTGGAAACTTATCTAAGGGATTGAGGTAGAAGCTAATAGAAGTTTTCACAGATTAATTTATTACATATTCAGCTGGTTACCATGCCATAAAGGTCTCAAAGATCAAGAATATTAGAAAATAATACTTTTTAATTCCAATTTAAAGCTTAAAATCCATGCTATTAAACATCAAACCACACAACTTTATCATTCATTTCGTCAACTAGTAAACACATATATGCCAACCTCTTCAGCGTAACACAAGACACTTTCTACAATTCTACCTATGACAAGATTAGTGACCAGAGCTCATGCTATATAGTATACCTGGACAACATTGAATTTGTAGCTACTTTGAGCAGTAGCGCCCATCGTCCCAGCTGCATTGCCATGATACCCATTCCTAATCGAAATAACATCATGACAACCCGTGTACAATCGCGCCATCAACAAAGCCAGCTCGTTTGCCTCCGTCCCAGAATTTGTGAAGAAAACAACCTAAACCACAACAAACCCAAAACTTGTGTCACTCATAAAAGGCGTTGGAAGTAGTCACAGCTTCACAACAAATTTACTAAATTTTAAATAGATCTTTGACAGTAGGTTCATAAGTTAAGTAAAATTCCAAAGGATTCATTTGAAGTCATTGTGAATCAGTTGAGGATTTCAAATCGACAATAAAAAATCCATTGAAATTGTTTGGATGCAGTGGATTTTAAATCCTTATGCTCCAATTTTGAGCTACTTTTTAAGTCATTGTGGTGGATTTCAAATCCATCTTAGACGAAGTCATTTGAAATCATTCTCTCAAATTCTCTCCTCAAATTCAAATCATTCCATCCAAGTGCAACCAAAAGGAAAAATGAATAAAACAAACCAATCAGAAATAAATGCCCCTTATCACTCATAATTTTAGTTTCATAGAACTTGATAGCAGAAGGGAAATGGACAAATCGAAATCAGTTTAGAACAACACCACAGACTAAACAATAAATAACAGTTTGTCAACAAGCTCTAGATGCAGGCAAATATACCTTGAGATCACCGGGGAATTTAGCCGCGAGAGCCTCCGCGAATTCAGCTATAGCAGGATTCAAGTAGAGAATGGTGGAATGCTGCAAACGCTTAGCCTGATTGACAATAGCATCCACCACTTGAGGATGGCAGTGCCCACAACAAACAGTCGCTATCCCACCAAACGCATCCAAATATCTCTGACCCTTTTCGTCGAACAGATACTGCATCTTCCCATCCACCAAATTTAACTGCAAAAAAAAAAAAAAAAAAAAAACAATTTCCGTTTTTCCACCCAATCAAAATAAATCAAATTAAAAACTAGGACGCGGGCGCAAATCTTACTGGATTCTTGAAGAAGTGGAAGACGGCGGGGCTGAGGAATTTTTGGCGTTTGCTGAGGATTTCTTCGGCGGAAGGGCCGGCGTATGACGGCGGAGTGTAGTCGAAGGGGGGCATTTTCGGAAGAAGGGAGTCATTTTCCTGAACTGGTTGTGATAGAGTTGATTTAGATGCAGTAGCAGCGCGAGAAAAGGGAAAAGATCTTCCCGAAAATGACCTTGGGAGGATTCTCTGCATCATCTTCACCATGGAAACGAAGAGAATAATAAGACAATGAGAGAAGAGGAGATGTGGAGAAGTAGAGTGTAATGGGTTGGTGGATTATTAATAGGTAAACATTGCTTGGATTATTTAAAGGTTTAATTGCAAAATTGGTCCATAACATTGACTGATTGGCATATTAGGCTCTTGTTTGTTTATGTTTCCAATAGCCTATTTTTATTTTCCAACTATTCATAAAAATAGAATAATATTTCTTCATAAAATTTTCAATGGAAATTATTATTTTTATTTTCTATTTTTTACATAAAATACCACAAACCTATACACTACCATACATCATTCATCAATCACTATTCTCATATTTTAATCCAATTATATATGTGGACTTACCACTATCAACTTTATCTACTTAAAATATTATTATTTGTAAAATTATATCTATCTAATGGGACCCACTACCTACAATCTTACAAATATAATATTATATATTCAAAATAAAATATTGAAAGTAACCCACCACTATCAACTTTTCAATCAACTCTATACTAGAAGAAAAAACAGTTTTCCACATGTCATTACCTCTCCAATTCGATATACGTGTCAACACCGTATTCTTAAAATCCACGTATCGACTTCATAATTAGCCACGTGGCAACCAATGCCAACACATTAATCTTCAAATTATAAATTGGATTTATTTTAATTCTAATGATATAAATGAATTTCCTTATATAATACATAATAATTATCAATAGGAAGTATACAATATCTTCTAAAAATCCCGCAAAACCAGGATAATCATTACTATTGTTTGATTACAAAATTACAGTTACAAAGATAATTTTCATTTTTCTTTTTTGACTTCTAATGGTAAATTTGGTAAAATATAGAAGTGCCAAACAAATCCAATTTAAAATTAGTTATTAAGTTGGCTAATTTTCCCCAAACCACCTAGCCGTAGCCCTATAGATATACATGGAATTGCGTTTAGAATATACTAAAAAAATATATAGAATATATATTTGAGAAAGATATAAAATAACATATGGCAAAATTAAATTACAACACCTATTTTCGATTAATGATAAATTAAAAGATATATTCCTAAGTATAATAAGATTTATTGCCAAACAAATAGCCCAAACACACCCCCTGATGTCGCGTCAATTATCAAAGAATATTGGTGCTATTTCATTTTATAACTGTAATGGATCCCATACACCATATTTCTTTATAACTAACTCATATTCACCATATTTAGTCCTAATTAACTCATATATCCCAATTAAGGTAGATTTCAATAACAATGATTGGAATAATTGATTTTTTAGCTTATATTACGGAATAAATTGACAACATCAAAATTTATCTTCCAAATAAATAATTGATTATTTACATAACCATGTACCAGATTCCTCCATCTCTCTCTCTGGTATTCTCTTTCAATCCATGCTCATGCTTTTGACATCATGGGACAATATGAAAATAATCACAATTATAACAAGTAATAGCACCAATTATTTGTTGTGATAAGTGATGACACCCGAGCCGAGCTGGAAGAAATTAATCCACGTCATCAGTCCAACACACATCCGAGTAGGCGACTGCGGGTGACGCAAGATGATGATGCACGACGCCACGCCACGAATTAAAGGCTCGCCACTACCGAGCCCAACCGCAACACGGCCGCCGAGCCCGAGCCCAAATTTCGACAGGAAACGCATGCGCGACAGACTCATAAAAATAATCACACGCCCATGATTAACGCTTTATTGGTATTAGAAACTGCCACATGTCGAGAATTATCAAGAGAAGTCGACAAGTGGCGAGTTTTTGACCGACAGTGTGATTAGAGAGGACATGTGTCTTTCTTTAGTTAGTTTACTAATTAATGAATAGTTAGTGCAAAGATGACTATTGTAAACCCACTAACTCAAGGGGTATAAAAAAGTCGATAGAGAGAGACTAAAGAAAGAAAAAGGAAAAAAAGAAGAAGAAAAGAGAAGACAATCAGAAAAAAAGACCCAATAATAACGGCTCGGCATTATGTAAAAAAGCGAATTAGCGAGAAATAAACACACGTTACGCACGTTTACATTTCCACGTGTCAAACCTTTTACATATTTCTGCTTGTTGACCAAAACGCACGTCAACAAATTGGCGCTAGAAGGAGGGCCGATCTTGGTCGATCGAGTTCCAAGCAAAAGCAAGTTAAGTAAAAACCAGGTAAAGTTTAACGCTTAACCTTTTCATAATAGACAAAAATGAGTCAATCGCCGAGAAATGCCCGTTTGATCAAGATCAACATTTGAACAACCAAACCGGCCGGACTACGAATGGCCAAAATATGCTCCAAAATGAAGCGGGAGCACTACTTTATTTCCTTTTGCTCGGCTAATGGCCAACCCAACTTTTGTACTGAAAAATGAACCAACTCATATCACAAACTCGCTACCACAAACTCTCAAGCACCTCCTCCACTCCTTGCAAATACTAACCCACTCAACCCACAACTAAATGTTAACATTAATCCTCAAATTCCCAGGCTTCCGCATGACGAAGCCAAGAAGCGATTCGGGTAATGAACAACATGTCCGTCGTAATGTGAAGGCGGCGCGAGGAGATGAGGAAGGGCAAAGTCGTATAGCGTAGTCGCACGGAGCCAACACGACATCGTCATGCCCACTCGATTCGCCGGACGACCGGGAGTTGATCCTTTTCGCCCGACTCGATCGATAAGTTCCGGCTCGGGTTTAGGATGAGCGGGAGCGTTTTAGTGGTCAATCGGATCAAGGCCCTAGCCTATGGCGAGAACGAGATGTAGAAATACACCGCTGCGTCGTCGTCCGAACGAATTGGAAGGCGGTCCGGAAGGCGAGCACGATCTCAAGACCGCCCCAAGTAATGAACCGGCCGATTGTTATGTCGCCATTTTCCCTCGAATTCGGGCGACCCCATTACCGCCAAAGTTGAAAATCCCCCGGTCGGTCTCTACAATGGGAAACCGACCCGACCACTCACGTTCTCACAAGTACTTAGCATGGATGGGCATGCGATCTAGTGATGCCATCGCTGCGAGGCCTTCCCCCGACTTTGGGCGACCGAGCCCACCGTTGGTTTAGGACCCTACCACGGGATCCATTCGCATGGGGGATCGGCCTCCGCTTTACGATGCATTTCTTAACCCAAAGTCCGAGCCGCACCTAAGGACTCCTCGTGAACATCAAACAAGGGAAGGACGAGCCCCGAAAAGCTATATTTCTCGGTTCAACAAACAAGTTCGAGAGATGGAACCGTGTCGGATGACGCCATTTTGATCGCGACCATGCATTTGGCCGGATCGCCCCCGAGACTTGGTTTAATTACTCCATCCACGAATCGGGGCGACCTCGTCAAGAATTTGGTCCGCGCGGAACGCCATATTTGTGCGGAAGAAGCCATGGCAACCGCCCGAGCACGGCCGTGGGGGCGTGAGAAAGGACGGAAGGAAAGAACCGGCCGTGATTGGGACCGGGTCGGGATTTAGACCATTCTCGGAAAACCCGACCACCGGATTTAGGGCTCGCCAAGAGGCGAGGCTGGTCGCCGCTACTGAGGAGTACTTTGACCCACACTCCATCGCCCATATGGAATGAAGTACAGTGGTCGAATTTGTTGCCTCTCGGCTCGGCCTTTTAAAAATTGAGCCGGCAAAATTAGATTCGCGTCGATCATCGTGCCTATCATAAATCGATAGGTCACGATCGATGAGTGCCGAGATCTAATTAGGGAAATTATGCGTGTTGTTCGGCGGGCGGTCTCAAAAGGTGCGTTCATGAACTACCACCCCCCAAGATCGCTCAGTGTGTCAATCCGAACGCGTAACCAATCCAGCTCTCCTGCCGCCACCCCCGGCCGAAAACCAGGGGAGGGAGATCCTCATGATGTCGAGTGTTAGTCGAATCAATACTAACACAGTCGAGGATAAACACTCCAACAGAAAAAGAAAAGCCGATGTTAGACAGGTAACCAACGCCGAAAGACAAGTTCGGGTGGCGGAAATCAAGGAAGGCCAACCCACCGGCCACTTTGTGTTCTCGGATGCGGATGCCGACCAGGTGGTCCATCCTCATTCTGACCCTCTGGTCATTACTGCACCGATTTTGAGTATTCCGGTCCACATAATTTTGATCGACACCGGAAGCTATTCGTCGATCATTTATGTCGAAGCGTTTGAAGATTGAACGTGGACGATAGTTATATCCGTCCATGCAACGATAGCATTCTAGGGTTTGGAGGAGGAAGGATAGTCCCGCTCGGGGAAGTTGATTTGCCCATCCAAATGGGACAAGGGTTGCATAAACGGACCGTCATGACAACATTCAAAATAATCAATGCCGATTCGGAGTACAATGCTATCATTGGGAGGCCATTGCTTTATCATATAAAAGCAGCCGTTTCAATATATCATTTTTGTATAAAATTCCCAACATCTGATGGCGAAGCTATACATAAAGGGAATCAAAGGGAGTCACGAGAATGCTCTCTTAAACTCCAACCGGTAGAGATTAACGTGGCGGAACGAGGACAAACCAGTGGAACCACACAAGACGATCCCCTGCCCAAGGAGGAGTCCGAGCGAAAAGTGGTGATCGGTCGGGAGGATAATCCAGGTCATTGGCGGGAAGGAGCCAATGATGGAAGAAGCGAGCCGTGATCGAGAACGAGCCGGCCGATGAAGACGAATTGCCCTGCAGATCAAAGAGGGCGAGCAAGCAAGAAAAGAAAACAGGCGGAACTAAAAGAGAAGCAGTTGATACAATCAATGTTGGAAGGCCAAGCGAGGGGCGCCAATTGCGTATTGGTCATGATCTCCCAGAACCATATCGAACCGAGATGATTGAGTTTTTGGAAAATAATCTTGATGTCTTCGCATGGACTCATGCAGACATGCCCGGAATTGACCCTAAGTATGCATGCCACCGCCTCAATATTGATCTAACATTCCGCCCGGTTGTCCAGAAAAGGCGTAAGCTCGGCCCTGACAGACAAGCAGCACTCGAGGCCGAGGTAAACAAGTTGATAGACAATCGATTCATCCGGGAAGCCCTCTATCCCCGATGGGTTGCCAATCCTGTTTTGGTAAAGAAGAGCAATGGCCAGTGGCGCCTGTGCGTGGATTTTACCGACCTTAACAAAGCATGCCCTAAGGACAGTTATCCATTGCCAAATATTGATTACATGGTGGATGCCACGGCGGGACACGAACTGATGAGCTTCATGGATGCATACTCGGGTTACAACCAAATACGGATGCACCCAGAAGATGAAGAAAATACATCATTCTTCTCTGCTCGTGGAATCTACTGTTACAAGATGATGCCCTTCGGATTGAAGAATGCTGGTGCGACCTATCAAAGGTTAGTAAATAAGATGTTTGAGAAAATGATAGGTCACACTATGGAAGTCTATGTAGATGACATGTTGGTAAAATCATTGTACATATCTGATCATCTGAACGATCTTAATAAAATGTTCGTTGTTTTGAGAGAGTACAAGATGATGTTAAACCCGAGAAAATGTACGTTTGGGGTCGGCTCGGGCAAATTTAAGGGTATATGGTCAGCCAAAGGGGCATTGAAGCCAACCGGATAAAATAAAAAGCCATCATCGATCTAGAACCCCGAACTCGTAAAAAGGGTACAAAGCCTAACAGCCGATTGACCGCCCTTAACCGATTTGTTTCGCGATCCACGGACAAGTGCAAACCTTTCTTTGAAATTATAAAAAGAGTAAAAATTTCGAGTGGGTGAGCAAGCACGAGTCGCCGAATCCCTCAAGCAAAGACCTTTCTTCAATTCCTATATTGCAAAAACCTACCCGAGGGGAGGACTTGTATTTGTACTGGCGATATCCGAATACGCCATCATCGATTCGGTGTTAATCGGTTAGATGGTTCTATTCAACATCCGATCTACTACACCAGCCAAGCGTTACATGACGCCGAGCCCGCTATCCACCAATGGAAAAATTGGCTTATTCGCTAGTCATCTGCGCGCGAAACTCCGTCCATATTTTCTAGAGCACAAGGTTATAGTCTTGACAAACTATCCATGAAACAAGTACTACACCGACCCGATACTTCCGGTCGGATGATCAAGTGGGCCGTCGAACTCGGTCCGTTTGATATTATATACGAACCACGTCACCGCAATAAAAGGAGGCTTTAGCCAACTTTGTGGCGAATTCACACCTTCCATACGATTGGAAGTTACGGAAGACCAAGAATGGAAATTGTTCGTTGACGGCTCTTCCACCCGCAGTCGAAAGCAGGGGCGGAATCGTGATAGTCGATCCAAATGAAAAGTGCTACCGCGGCCATACGATTTGATTCCCCGCAACGAACAACGGCCGAATACGAGGGCACCGCAGGCTTAGAGATGGCAAACTTCTCATGGGCCTAAAACAACTATTGGTACACAGCGATTCTCAGCTGGTTGTTCATCAAATCAACGGCGAGTACGAAGCAAAAGAGCAAAAAAATGCACAATATTTGGATTTGGTCAAGAAGAGATTATCACACTTTAAGACAAAAGTCTTACATGTGCCCCGAGCCGAGAACATGCAAGCAGATGCCTTAGCTCGGCTCGGCTCGATCCCAGGGGACGGATGCCATCACGGATGTCACTGTCACACAATTGTCCGCCCCGTCACTTGGTGCAAAGAAAATATATACAACTGAAACCACCGAACAGACTTGGATGACCCCAATCGTTCAGTATTTAGAGAAAGGAGTTCAACCCGAAAACAAAGCTGAAGCCAGAACACTACGAACCCAAGCGGCTCGGTTTACGCTAGTAGATGGCATCCTATACAAACGAGGATACTCCGTCCCACTCCTACGATGTCTTTCCGAGACAGATGCGGATTATGCACTTCGAGAAGTTCATGAGGGAATATGCGGGAACCACGCTGGGGGCCAGACGTTGGCCTATAAATTAATACGACAAGGATACTATTGGTCATCCCTAAGAAAGGACGCAACCGACCTCGTCAAAAAATGCGAGAGATGCCAAAGGTTTGCGCCGCAGGTTAGATATCATCCTGAGCAACTTACCTCCGTATTTAGCCCATGGCCGTTTGCCAAATGGGGGATGGACCTCATCGGATCACTCCCCACTGGCAAAAGGGGCGTTAAATATGCCATTGTGGCAGTGGATTATTTCACAAAATGGGCCGAGGCGGAGCCTCTGGCAAAAATAGATGAGGAAAAGATTGTGAGTTTTGTATGGAAATCCATTATCGTAGATTCGGGATACCACATTCGATTGTTCTGAGATAATGGGAAACAATTCGATAAATAGAAGGTTTCAAATTTTTGTGAAGATTTCCGCATAAAAACTATTTCTCAACTCCATACCATCCCCGATCGAACGGACAAGTTGAGGCCGTTAATAAAATACTCAAGTATACCTTAAAGCGAGATTGGAGGAGTCTAAAGGTAATTGGCGGAGGAACTACCCGGTGTACTATGGTCATACGTAACCACGCATCGAGCGGCCACCGGAGAAACACCTTTTTCTTTAGCTTATGGAGCCGAGGCGGTGATTCTGTTGAGATTGGAGCCCCTACCTTGAAGTGCAAATTTTGAAGAAAAGCGTAATGAGGTTGCGCTCCGAGTGAGCTAGACTGCTTTCAAGAAGAAAAAAGGTGCGATCTTGAGATGAAAAATGCGGTGTATAAACAAAGGAGTGAAAGGTACTACAATTGAAAGTAAAGGAAAAGAAGATTTGGTCGGCGATCTTGTGTTGAAAAAGATAACAGGCGTTCAACCCAACCCATTGAAGCCAACCGGGAGGGCCCATTTCGGGTCACCACGTCTTATCCGGTGGGCGTACCATTTGGAATATTTGAGTGGAGAAAAATTTATGCATCCATGGAATGTAGCATACGAAACGGTATTATCAATAAAGATCTCGGTATATGATCCAGATAGGATTACTTGGAATTATCTTTTCATCCGATATTTCGTGAGCTCTCTAAAGGAAATGATGTTTTTACTCACCTCGGCTATGTGCCGAGGATAGTAAGAATCGCTTGGCTTAAGCCGGGAAGGCCGAGACGTCATCTCGTGCACGCCCTTGCACGATAAAATAAAGATTCGATTACGCACACAATACAAATCAAAGACTCGACGCACCGAAAGCACAATATAAAGAAGACTCGGTTACGCACCGAGCACAATACAAAAGACTCGATTCACGCACCGAGCACAATACAAAGACTCGGTTACGCACCGAGCACAATACCAAAACTTGGTTACGCACCGAGCACATGATTAAAGACTTGGTTACGCACCGAGTACAAAATAAAGACTCGATGTACATACCGAGCACAAAACAAAGACTTGGTTTATACACCAAATTTCAAATACAAAATAAAGGTTAGGTTCATATACCGAGTACAAGAATCAATTAAGGCGAGTAAAGCCCTTATTCAAGTCTTTGGGAACCGAGCCCGTACTTGGGAATACAAAAGGAAAAAAAGAAGACAGCAACGATCTTACAAAAAGGAAAAGAGCCAAGCCTATACAAAAAGCTTGAAACACATACACAGGTGAGGAAAATAACAATTCATTTCTACTTCAAAAGTATTTACATAAGAGAGGCCGGAGCCCATTACATCTTGAGGCACGAAGCCAAATTACCTACCTATGGGTACATATGAAAGCATGTAAACGAAAAAAGACAAACGTCAAGACTGAGCAGGGGGCGGAATTTCGACGACACCACTAGAGGCGACTTCTTCCACGTCCGGAGGAGGAGAGCCCTGAGCATTAGGAACCTCGGCAAAGTTCGGCCAAAGAGCATCGAGATCAGCCTCCAGGAGGACTAGATCTTCCTCAAGCTGAGCAACAGTACACCCGCCTTTAACTAAATCAAGAATTTCTCTGAGGCTGGTCGCGTGGCCGCAGGTTAACATGAATGCATACTCCTCGGAGTCTTTGTAAGCTTTAACGGCCTGTCTGCGAACTTCCTCAGTTTGCCGACGGGCAGTTTCTTCGGCCTCCCTGCGCACATCGGCTAGACGCCTCTCCATTTCCTCGGCCCGGGCAGTGGCAGCACGTTCCAGCTCGGCGACCTTAGCCCTAAGCTCTTCTTCACTGGGTCAGGATCTCGCTCCGCCTCGGCCCTTGCAGTTAGTTTCTCTCTCTCGAGTTGCCCGAGCCATAGCCTCATCCGCTTGAGTCTTGAACGATTCTTGTACCCCTTGAAGGGTAGCATAGGCCTCCCGCAGTCCCCGTGCCGCCTTTCGGTCAAGATATTTTTCTCCAGCTCACGAGTTCCTCCGGTGCATGCCATATAAACCCAATCATCCGCGAGACATCCCCATGGCATCTCGAATTTGTTCTTCAAAACCAGTCTCCGAGCGAGAATTGCTCGATACCTTTTGTCAGGCACGAGCCGACACTCATCGCGCCCGACCCGCCCCCGGTAAAACTCTCGATCGCTTCCTCCTCCGTCGGCGTGGCGATCGGACAAATTCCACAAACCACCGAGGGCGTAGTCCAATCATCCCTCGCAATAATCATCTCTCACCGACTTGGAGGGATGAAGTGACCTTCCCGGCCCAAGGTCATCCGAGAAAGTTCGCGGACCTCCCCTTCCAGGGGCCCTGTTCGAGATGCTCCGACGCCATTTGACCAACCTCTTGATCGGCCGGGCTCCTCCATCACAATCCCTCTCTTCTCCTTTGAAGAGGAGGTTGTACCACCTCCCGCACTCCATCGCCAGGACGTTCGCTTGGAGATATCTTCTCTCCGAGCCGCCTCCGCATCTACAGTGATTGGCGGCCGCCCGAGTTCGCCGCGCGGCCGTGTTCCTCACACTGCGAAGGCGTGCACGTAAATCCAATCCACGCCCTGCACAAAGCAACCACCGTTAGAAGATCAAAAGAAAACAAAAGGACATTTCAAAAGGAAATGTGAAAAGTACAATGTTTACCTCGAACGGCAGCCGCACTCGGCGGCTCTGGAGTCTGTTTCTGCCCTACGGGCGCGGATGATCTGCCCACGGGACTAGCCGGTCACAGAGACGGCGCAACTCGCTCGATTCTCGCATTTGCTCCCCTGGAGAATGGGGCCGCTTCTTCATTACGGGAGGGTTCTGTTGAGGCTCTCTCTCGACCTCCACCTCCCGCTCGGCCGCCTCGTCCCGAGCCGCCTCCTCGGCCGGGTCGGTGGGCGGGCGGAGCAGTGCCTCAAACCAGTGCGGCCAAGTTGGCCTGTAGCCAACCTCTCAATCCGCCGTCCATGATTCCCGGGCCCGGATGTTTTCCGGCCTTCGAATAAAGGTGGCCGAGAGGCCCTTTGATGCCCTGATTCCCTATAAAATAAAAAAAGACAAAAGTTAATTACAAAAAGAAAAAGAAAAAGCAAAAGCAAAAAGAGAAAGAATAAAAGATAGACTTACTATAGCCAAAAACAAAATTTGATGGGGATGAAGAACAGCTTTCTCTTCCTCCATCTCCCACGTGAGCTTGCCACTCGCTCACCACCCGAGCCATTTGTCTTTCCACTCCTTGAGAGAAGAAGGAGACCTTCCACCAAACCATCCGGATACCCCATCGGGTCTCAGTACATAATATCACCCGGACGATCGACCCCGAGATGAAGGAGTCGCCGCCATACAAAGAGCTTGTTCATCTCCTTAAACTTGGGGCGAGGATATTTTTCCAGGTGAAACATCACCGGGAGGCCGATGATCCCGCCCCAAGAAATAGGGTGTACACTGGGTAGGATGCATGCCCCACTTGCAAAACCACCGCGTAAGGAAAGCGGCGGTGGAAATCTCAAACCGTATAGAAGGCTAGCGGCAAAAAACAGCCATACAACCCGGTGGGTACCGGGAACTTCCGTGCCGTCCGGTACCCAAAAATTGATACCACTCGGAATATGGTACCTCCGGAACTCATCCACCTCCCGAATCATCAACATGCTCGGGATATCGTTTATATCACTCGGCGTCCACCGAGGCTCGACACGAAGACGAGGGCCTCCTCCTCCTTGCCGGCCGTCGCTATTACGGTGGCCTATGGGCCCTAGTGGCCTCTCCGGCCTCGAATCCCTGGGACGGTTCATCTACCCGCTCCACGTTATCACGCTCCGCTCCGATGGATCCATATTTTCTTCTCGGGCCGGGTCTGTCTAGAATCAACACTTGGCGATTCTTCACCGGAACTCTCTTGTACGGTCTGGCCGATACACCGTTCCTTCTCTAAAAACGGTCACTGGCGTCGGGTCAAAGATGGTATGCGTCCGCTCCAAGGACGTTCCACCTCGTGAGGAATCCGGGGAAGATATCTGAGTAATGCTCGGGCTGTGAGACGGAGATCGCCGTCTTTGGTGAGAAATAAATGAAGGTTCGAGAGGGAGGATCTTCAATTTCAACCTCTACACTATAACTACGACTCCTACTATCCTCAAAAGAAGACATTTATAGGTAAAGGGAGAGTATTTCGAAAAAATACCTAAGTTCGAAGTCCCTGAATTTGGGAAGCCGACCCGAAATTTCTGCTCGGTTTTAGTTACTTTAGCTCAAAGGTTAATGGTTGCGAAAGTGAATAATGGAGGGAAACAGAGGTATTTATAGATGAGGTTCCTCGATAAACGAGACGTTTATTCGAAAAGACGCTCCTTTTAAAAGCTCAAAAGCCATCAAACATGTCAGAAAACGTCGCGTCCCCACGCCCGTTGATGAACCAGCGTACCTTTTTCGGTTCTCTGCGCAAGATTGGTCCAACCACGAGATGCCACGTGTCCGCATTATGGCAATCCAATTAATGCGCCGTTTGAGGCATTAATCACTACGAGACAGATCTTTAGGAAAGGACAAAACCTTTGAGAAATCCGTTTTCCCATTAAATGTTCATCATTAGCATTAAAGTTTAACTCCGACTTGAAATTCTTTCTCTGAGTCAAACTTGGGGGCCTTTGATGACACCGAGCCGAGTGGAAGAAATTAATCCACGCATCATCCAACACACATCCGAAAGTAGCGACTGCGGGTGACGTCAAAGAATGATGCACGACGCCACGTCACGAATTAAAGGCTCGCCCACTACCGAGCCCAACCGCAACACGGCCGCCGAGCCCCGAGCCCAAATTTCGACGGGAAACGCATGCGCGCGATGGACTCATAAAAATAATCACACGCCCATGCTTAACGCTTATTGGTATTAGAAAGCGCCACATGTCGAGAATTATCAAGAGAAGTCGACAAGTGGCGAGTTTTGATCGACATACTGTGATTAGAGAGGACATGTGTCTTTCTTTAGTTAGTTTACTAATTAATGAATAGTTAGTGCAAAGATGACTATTGTAAACCCACTAACTCAGGGGTATAAAAAGCCGATAGAGAGAGACTAAAGAAAGAAAAAGGGAAAAAAGAAGAAGAAAAAGAGAAGACAACTGTAAGAAAGACCGACCCCAATAATCCGGCTCGGCATTATGTAAAAAAGGCAGAATTAGCGAGAAATAAACACACGTTACGCACGTTTACATTTCCACGTGTCAAACCTTTTACATATTTCTGCTTGTTGACCAAAACGCACGTCAACAATAAGGATTATACAGTTGTAAATAGAACAAATAATATAGTTTACAAAAAAGTTTTCATAATATGAAGTGAAGTATTTGTATGATACTTTTCTAGGTTTTGAATTTTCTTTTTAGTTTTAGGATTAGTATTTTAAACACTAAAATTTTATTTTTTAGACAAGTCCCGTGTAACACACGGGTGTTGTTCTAGTTATTATAGAAATAAAATAATATTTCAAAATTTCTCAACCAAACACAATCTCATTTCCAACCCTACATAAAACATATTTCAATTCCTTCATCCAAACATAATTCCAATTTCCACACGAAAACCAATAAATTCTCAAAATTCCATTTCCAATTCCAGAAACTGGAAATGGATCATGGAAACATAAACAAACAGACCCTAGTACTTTCATTTTTTTTTATTTGTGTATTAGGACTTTAATTTAAAAAAATTAGCACGCTGACGATAAATTTGCCCGAAAAATTTAAAAACAAATTAGATTGATTACATGACACCCCATCACCAGCCCAAATTAGAATTATAATTTTTCGATGAAATTGTTGATTGGAATGCTAATCGAGACACATATGAAATTCATATTTCAAATATAACTGATTTATATATACATGTTATATGTGTCGGAGTCAACATCACAATTACCAATTTCGCAATAAAATTGAAAAACCCCATAATTTTGAAGTGGTGAGGTGACAACCACATCAGCAATACAACAACAAATTTTTTATTTTTTTATCAGAATTGTTCTTGAGGTAGCGAAAATCTTAATTAAAACCCAAATTATAAATTAAAACAATAGCACTCATAGAATGTAATCATCCTAAAATTACATTACCAAATTTGCAATTATGCCTTATTTAAATGTCATGATTTTTGGAAAGCATTAAATTATTTGAGACTCGAAGGAGAAAATTTCGTTCATTATCGACAGCTGAAGTGTGCAATAATTTAGGTGTAGGATTGATAGAAGAGATAAATGATTTGATTATGAATCATGCTTTCCATCACGTGTATGACGTGTTATTTGTTGTCTCGTAATTAGATAAGATGAGGTGGTCAGGTATGATTTTGTTTTTTTTTTTGAGGGGAAAGTGGTCAGGTATGATTGGAGGAACCTCAAACCTGGGATATAACCCCACTTCGGCTAACATCATTACATCAATAAAAGTTGTCTCCATTTGATTTGGTGAAGACTGAAAGATAAACCAAACCCATTATTGTTTCAACACAGAAAAATAAGACGAGAGAGAGCATAAAGCGGACATCCGGAAGCGTCAAACCAAATTTAGGTTTAGCTACATTTCGAATTTGAATTGAATTTGACTGAATCCGAAATCAGTATTTTAAAAATTCAGATTTAAATATGTTAGGCAAATCTGGTAGTTTAAATAATATTAAATTACACTTTAAAAAATGAATTACAATTAAAACTTTTTAAAATATATTTTTCTGAATAACTTATTAGTTATTACAAAAATATAATATAGGTTCTTAAATAATAAAAATAAAAAAATGAATCATATATAAAAATGAATTCTGACCCAACTCAAATCCGTTAACACTAGTAAGATTAGGGAGGACAATTCTTGGCCCGACACAATAGCACGACATGAAAACGATACGAAAATAACGCGTTAGTGTTTTAGCTTTATCGTGTCTGTGTCCTAATCGTGTCGATACGACAAATTTCTTGTAAACACGATAAAAAAACAGATAGAATGTTAACATGTTAGTGACATGATAATGACACGATAAGGACACTATAATGACATGTTTACGCTGTTAGACGACACGACAATGACACGATAAATAACCTAATATTTTGTATATTTTTATCGTGTATTGTCACGTAACATCGTGTCATATCGTGTAATTTGTCATCGTGTATTAACGTGCAAATCAATTTCTTTTAATTTTGACTTATCGTGTCAAATTGTGTCGTGTCGTGCCAATACAAAAAATTTCATGTTCGTGTATAAACAAATGCTTATCGTGTTGTGTTCGTGTTTGACCTTATTGTGTCGTGTCGTTATCGTGTCGACACAAAACACGACATGATTACATGATTTTCCACCCCTAATTAAGATCCACCCTAAATTAAGACAGGTTCTAGGTGAATCCAAATTAGGTCCACACTCTCAAGGCCTTCCCTAATCAAATTCTTTAACTGAAATCGCGAATGAGTTTACCAAATAAAATCTTAGTCATATTTTGGAAAAGGGTAGAGTTAGAGGTTACCAAATTGAATCGGACCTGCCAAACCGGAATGAGAATCGGCTCTTGGTCAATGGGTCGGTTAACCATTCACCGGCTCCGGGGTCGAAATCGGCCAGTAATCGGCCTAGAATTCTACAAAGGACCAATTAAAAGGCTGCGATTGGATGTGAAATAAATTTCATTTTTGTTCTGCTGGAGAATTTTTTTTAACCAAACATACGATTGTTTATGAAATTTTCAGAAAATATACTATTCTCTCACTTTCACTTTTTCTTATTTTTTCTTTCAGCAATCACATCTACACATTTTTTCACAAAAAAAAAAATTACTCATTATTACACATTCTCCCACAAATTTCACTAGTTACTCACTCACACATTTCTAACTACCAATCATATCGACTCATTGTTTTACTATTTTTAAATCAAATCAACTTTCATCGTTACTTTTTCATCTCACATCCAAATCACACTCTCAAAATTCATCTTTTTTCTTCTAATTATTTTTTACCATTATTCTCTAGCAAAATGAAAATATATCCAGTCGCGCCCGAAAGTTCCTCATTTCTAAAATCGTTAACCCGATGGTGCTGACCCGTCGTCACCCTTTGTTTTCTGTTTTTTAGTTTTTTTAAGTAAGTTTCAGGATTTAGTGGTTGAGACATGTGTTGTAAGGGTAAATGGCCCGGGTTCGATCTCATACGAGTGCGTATGTCCCCTCCTCAAGTTCCCCATTGTACTCAAAAAAAAAAAAAAAAAGGTAAGTTTCAGGATTTTCTTTTTGCTCCTATTATGCATTTAAATATGAGCATCAAATCCGCCTTAAGAAAGGAAAATCAGAGCATTAAATAATTCCAAGAAAAAGTAAAAAATGGTTTCTTACAATAAGAGCATGAAATTTGCCGAAAAGGTAAGTAATGCAATTACTTTATATTGGCATTTTTTATACATGAATAGTATAAATATATTTGAACCAAAATAAGGATAAATTATTTCTAATCACCTATCATCCTTCTTATTAAAGAAAAAAACTTGGGTTAGACCGTCTAACGGGTCTTTTCCGTTAGACGGACCCCAGACTGGTTTTTATTGTAATTTCATGTACCAATGTCATTTTTGGAATATTCTATGGTGGTATCATAGGATCTCTGGACCGGTGGAATTTTTTGTAATATTAGGGGTTGTTAAAAATATTAATTTTTCCCATTAACAGTATTAGTAGTACATTTGAAAAGTATTAGTAATCGCCTTGAACAATATTTTTAGTAGCCTTCATGAAATGTATTGATTTTTCCCTTCAAAAGTATTAGTAATCCACCTAAAATGTATTAATTATCCCCTTGAAAAGTATTAAATAGTGGTGTACTATTAGTCAAACCTCAAAAATATTAGTTTTTCCCGTGAAAAGTATTAACAATCCCTCAGAAAAATATTAGTAATCTACTGGAAAAGTATTGGTAACCTCTTGAGTAGTTTTTATCATGAAAAATATTAATTTTTTCCCGCAAAAATATTAGTATTCCCCCTAAAAGGTATTAATAATCTTATTGAAATATATTAGGTTTTTTGATTAAAGGTATTCTAGTATTTTTCCTGAAAAATATTAGTAGTCCTACCAAAATATATTAGTAGCCCTCCTAAAAAGTATTTGCAGCGGTCATCGAATGTTGTTGTTGTGGTGTTAGTGGTTATGCGGATCAACGGATGGAATTTTCTATTCCAGGATGGTGTTTCATCTTCTAGTCCACCGCACGGATGATTGCCACGTGTATAGATCAAAGTGTAGATTGGCCGCGAGCCGGGTATTTGTATCCGAATCCGTTAGACGGTCTGATAGGAGACTTACCCCTTATTAAAATAGTTAAATATTACAGGTTCGCACGAGATAAACGACCTAAATCATTTTGCTTTAAGTTGATACCATTTAAATTTAAAGACATTAAAAAAGGGGAGATGAAAGGTTGAACCGACCCGAACCTGCTAGTTCCATAACCAAGCCTAATTAGGGGTGGCAATCTCTGACACGACACAATAACCCGATACAAACCCGACCTGAAGTTACTGAGAGAAACCCGGACACGAAAAACCCGAACCCGAACACGATTAACACGAACTCGACACGATGTTACCAATTTGTCTTAAATATAGTAATTTTATATTTTCATTAACTTTCGATGTATTTTAAGCAAAACCCGAAATCAACCCGAAACCAAATACGAACCCGACCTGATGGAAACAGATTTGTGATTTGGAGCCTTCCAACCCGTAATCAGGCCGTAATCAGGCCGAGAGTATAAAAAAACCTTTTTTTGTTTTTAGTGAAAATGCAAAAAATCTCCTTATAAATAAAGGTAAATCCAAAATCTCTTTTTCGCATCATTCAAAAATTCGGATCCTTGTTCATGAGCAATTTTTCAGTGTTAAAGATTGGTGGAAACAGATTTGTGATTTGGAGCCTTCCAAAACTAAGTAAGATATGATTCAACTCTCATCCCATGTTATTTGGGGCAAAAACTCATGTAAGACCGTTTTACGGGTCAGAGCCTGTAAGACGGATCCTACCCGATCTGCCCGGCTTATTTGTTTGTTTTTCTTTTTTTTTTTTAAAACTGTCAGTTCTATTTTCACTTTTCAGTCTCTAACCCACGTGACCACGTTTTTTGTAACTTAAGCTTTTAGTTTCTTCATTTGGTTTTCGCGCCCGTCTGTGTTGTTCTTCATCTCTTCTTCAACTCTTCTTCAACTTCGATTTTTTTGTTTTTCCGACTTCTAACTGTACTTTGATACTTCGAGACAACCTTTGGTATGAACATTCTTCCTTTTCTCCGATTTTGTTTCCGATTTTGTTCGATTCTACGGTTTTCTTTCAAGTTGGTGTGTTGTAGTCCGTTGTGGTGTGTTCCCGACGGTGTATCTAGGTTTTGGCCTTTGCGTTCAAGCTTTCAAGTTTGCAGGTACTTAAATTTTATAATTTCTACAAGTTTTTCTGTATTTTTTCGAAAAACATAAATTGTAGAGGAGATTTTCTGTTTTTTTATGTGTTCTGATGGTATTTATGTGTAGATTTGTTATTAGTCTTGCGATTTTACATATTCTTTTTGCCCTACTGACAGTGTATGTGATTCTATAATTATTTTGTTATGTTTGTACGCATGTTTCTGTTAATCTGACTTAATAGTATTCATGGTTCAGTACGTTTTTAATATCCTGAATATATATGTATATGCATCTTGGAAGTATCATATTTGATGATTAATAGTATCATCAATTGCGTTTAATGTATCATTTATACTTTTTAATATATTGCAGTCTCATGGTTGTTTTGGTTTTTGTTCAAATTTCATGGTATTTAGTGTTTTTTTACTGAGTTTTTCACAATTTTTTGTAGTTTTGTATCTGTAACGATCCAATTTTTAAAATTTCAAGTAACTAAATAAAAGAGTTATAAAAGAACATCTTTTATAAAACATAGTCTATAATAAAAAAAAATTCATCTAAATAAATAAAAATATTTTATATCCAAAAATATTTGTCTACTAAAAATAAAACACTTGCAATCACAATACTACAAAATCATCAATAAAATAAAGTTTTCCTAAATTTTCAAATTAAATAAAAATCATTGATTTCGCATCTACCTCCTCTAATCCTCGCTCGGGCTCCTCAACCTGAAAAGTGTTAATAAATATGGGGTGAGCTTTTCAACTCGCTCAATGGGGACACATTTGTCAAAATTAAATAAAACTCATAAGCATAATCGTAAATATTCAACATATAATTTTTCCTCTGACTGGCCAGTTACACTACAAGAAAACAAGGGAATTCCAACGAAAAAAATCCATTGGTACTTGGCCAATTTCCATTGGAATTATCAATTCCAACAAAAAATCCAATGGAAAAATACCATTCGTATAATGGCCGTTGGAATGACAAAATTCCAACGAAAATTCCTATGGAAAAAAATATTCCAACAGTACCAAATGGTTTTGCTTATCGTTGGAACTCTATTGGAATTTTACAACGGTATGCTGTATCATTAGAATTTCCATTGGAATTTTGAAAATTCCAACAGTTTTTTATACTGTTGGAATTATTTCGTTGGAATTTGATTGTTTTCTTGTAGTGTTAATTTATAGCACTGCGGGCTACCCCGAGGATACTTTTGATCCCGGACCTATTTACGGTCCCTGACTAACATAATGTTCATGATCATAGCACTACGGGCTACCCCGATGATACTTTTGATCCCGGACCTATTTACGGTCCCTGACTAACATGATTTCATCTTTCCACATTGCACATAAACGAAAACACATATATGAAGCATTTAAAAATGACAAACAATACTTGAATATAAATATCTCACCTCTAAATAATAGTTGTCTTGATGCAAATAATGAGAATTTGACAATTGGTATGTCGTAACTTTTCAAAAAAATACAAGTGATTCAATAAAAGAGCTATAAGAGACATATTTTATAAAAGAAAGCCTATAGTTAAAATTTTCATCAAAATAAATATAAGCACTTTTACCCATATAAAATATTTATCTTTCCAAAAATAAAATACTAATTCTCAAAAGTATTTCAAAACCATTGACAATAATAATTTTTTTCTTAAAAATCAAATAAACTAAAATTTATTGTTTTCGTATCCACCGCCTCCAATCCCCGCTCGGGTTCCTCAACCTGAAAGATGTTAATAAATATGGGGTGAGCTTTCAACTCGCTCAGTGGGGACACGCTTGTCAAAACTAAATACAACATATATGCATAATCGTAAATATTCAACATGTAATTTTCCTCTATAAATTTCCTCTAACTGGCCAGTTAATAAATTTAGTACAGAAGGCTTAACCCGAAGATCAACTTCGATTCCGGACCTATTTACGGTCCCTGACTAGTTCCTCTGACTGGCTAGTTAATAAATTTAGTATTTGCGGGCTACCCCGAGGATACTTTTGATCCCGGGCCTATTTACGGCCCCTGACTAACATGATTTCCTCTTTTCACATTGCACATAAACGAAAACACATATACAAAACATTTAATAATGACAAACGATACTTGAATAGAAATATCCCCACCTTGAAATAGAAGAAAATCTTCATGCAAAATATGTGTCGTTTCCTCTTAATGTTATATCTCCTCACTCACGACTCACTCTACACCTTTTCCTCTATCTTTTTTTTCCTCTTCTTTTTTTTTTGTTTGGATTTTCTTTATATTATGAAAAAGATGCAACATGAATTGGTTTTAAAGAATATACTTGCAAAATCAGAGAATTGTTGAAAACTTTGATGATGAAAAGTTTGATTTATATTGATAGTATGTTAGTGAAGGCTGGAATTGAAGTAATTTACGTTAATAACTATAAATACTCTTAACTCCTTTTCAATTAATTAGGGTCCCATAACTGATGCTTTACATTTAAAATTGTTAATTTAATAAAATAAAATCCTAATTTATAATTAAAAAGTTTTATTAAATGAAAATTAAGGATTAGAAACCCAAAATTGAATTTACCCCAAATCAAAATAATTAGGAATTTAAATCCCAAATTAAATCTAATGTGAGTGAAATTCTATCTTAATAGGGTTTAATAAAAATCTGAATTGTAAAAAGATAATGACTGAATTATAAATATTAATATCTGATAAATAAAATTATAATTTATATAATAATTGGAAAATACGGGATATTACATACTATCCCCCTTTAACAAAATTTCGTCCTCGAAATTCGTTGTCTTAACAAAGTTCATAGAAAATAGTGTCTTTTTTTACACGGGAAATTATTGTCTAATATTGAAAGTACACGTGCGATAATGCTTTTTAAAAAAATGATGATTTGAATTTAGAAAATGTGCTTTTAAAACATGATAACATAAAATATTTCATGAATAAAATGAATAGTGTGACATAGTAAATTGTGTACCTTGAGGAATCCGACGAGATATGGCAGAGGTGGATGTCACTAGATAATTTTCTTTTTAAATTTGAAAAGATATTTTTTTTTCAAGTCTACAGAACCGTAGACCTGCTCTGATACCACTTGTAACACCCCAATTTTTAAAAAAATACAAGTGATTCATAAAAGAGCTATAAGAGACATATTTTATAAAAGAAAGCCTATAGTTAAAATTTTCATCAAAATAAATATAAGCACTTTTACCCATATAAAATATTTATCCTTCCAAAAATAAAATACTAATTCTCAAAAGTATTTCAAAACCATTGACAATAATAATTTTTTTCTTAAAAATCAAATAAACTAAAATTTATTGTTTTTGCATCCACCGCCTCCAATCCTCGCTCGGGTTCCTCAACCTGAAAGATGTTAATAAATATGGGGTGAGCTTTCAACTCGCTCAGTGGGGACACACTTGTCAAAACTAAATACAACATATAGGCATAATCGTAAATATTCAACATGTAATTTTTCTCTATAATTTTTCTCTGTGATTTCATCTGAATGGCTAGTTAATGAATTTAGTACGACAGGCTTAACCCGAAGATCAACTTCGATCCTGGATCTATATACGATCCCTGACTAGTTCCTCTGACTGGCTAGTTAATAAATTTAGTATTTGCGGGCTACCCCGATGATACTTTTGATCCCGGGCCTATATACAGCCCCTGACTAACATGATTTTCTCTTTTCACATTACACATAAACGGAAACACATATACGAAGCATTTAATAATGACAAACGATACTTGAATAGAAATATCCCCACCTTGAAATAGAAGAAAATATTCATGCAAAATATGTGTCGTTTCCTCTTAATGTTATATCTCCTCACTCACGGCTCACTCTGCACCTTTCCCTCTATCTTTTTTTTTCCACTTCTTTTTTTTTGTTTGGATTTTCTGTATATTATGAAAAAGATGAAACATGAATTGGTTTTAAAGAATTTACTTGCAAAATCAGAGAATTGTTGAAAACTTTGATGATGAAAAGTTTGATTTAGTATGTTAGTGAAGACTGGAATTGAAGTAATTTACGTTAATAACTATAAATACTCTTAACTCCTTTTCAATTAATTAGGGTTTCATAACTGATGTTTTACATTTAAAATTGTTAATTTAATAAATAAAATCCCAATTTATAATTTAAAAGTTTTATTAAATGAAAATTAAGGATTAGAAACCCAAAATTGAATTTGCCCCAAATCAAAATAATTAGGAATTTAAATCCCAATTAAATCTAATATGAGTGAATTTCTATCTTAATAGGGTTTAATAAAAATCTGAATTGTAAAAAGATAATGACTGAATTATAAATATTAATATCTAATAAATAAAATTATAATTTATATAATATTAATTGAAAAATACGGGATATTACATACCATCTCCTTTAACAAAATTTCGTCCTCGAAATTCGATCCCGGACCTATTTACGGTCCCTGACTAGTTCTCCTGACTGGCCAGTTAATAAATTTAGTATTTGCGGGCTACCCCGAGGATACTTTTGATACCGGGCCTATTTACGGCCCCTAACTAACATGATTTCCTCTTTCCACATTGCACATAAACGAAAACACATATACGAAACATTTAATAATGACAAACGATACTTAAATAGAAATATCCCCACCTTGAAATAGAAGAAAATCTTCATGCAAAATATGTGTCGTTTCCTCTTAATGTTATATCTCCTCACTCACGACTCACTCTGCATCTTTCCCTCTATCTTTTTTCTTCTTCTTCTTTTTTTTTGTTTGGATTTTCTGTATATTATGAAAAGATGAAACATGAATTGGTTTTAAAGAATTTACTTGCAAAATCAGAGAATTGTTGAAAACTTTGATGATGAAAAGTTTGATTTAGTATGTTAGTGAAGACTGGAATTGAAAAGGGAAAAACTTGCTCAAAAGCATCATCTCGCACATAAGGGATTGATTGTGCGGTCTGTGCTTGTGATGTTCTTGGTGGAGTCGGTACTGCTGCAGCTGTGGGAGCCTGCGCAGATGACTCGGGTACAGCTAGGCCTTGTTGAGTGGGTTGGCCAGCTGACTGAGCCTTAGCTGTCTTAACACCTTCTTTGGCCTCGATGAGATTTTTCTAAGTGAATCACAGGGTCCCTACCGCAACATCAACAGCGTCATCGGATGATGATGAAACCTAGGGGCTTGGTTCATCATCAAAGTGGAATGTTAGACGAGCACCTTTAAAACTCGACTGACTCGTCTGCGGGAGAACATCCTCAGCTGGGTCCTTTTGATGTGCAACTGGTGTGGACTCAGCTTCATTTTCAGACCCTTAAATGACATGTTATGATTTTCCGGGAGTCATGAAGTGCACTAATCTCCTTCTCTCGTATTCAAAGACTATGAGCAGGAGGGATGTTCGAATCTCTTGAGCTTTACCTGGGGAGGTCTCAACTTCCCCGGGCCTTCAACACCTCCGGCAGTCTCAATCGCAATGGCGAGGCTTTCTTACATTCCCTTCGACAAATGTAAATGTCTTAGGGTCTTCGATGGTATCCATAGAGTCTCAACCCTCGATTGCGCTTTGATGCCCCAGTGTTAACTCCGGGCATTTCCATCCCGTGCCTCGACCGCAATAGCATAGTCATCAACCTTCAAGCGGTGACACTTCACACCGGGACACTCAACCGTCCGAGCCGTCAATGTCAATCTGTTTGTGTTCTATCTCGGTTCCTATTCGCCTCCTTTCTTCAATAAGGAGTCATCTGCAATATCCTCCGACCCTGCTGCAGTGGAGTGAGTTTCCCCCTCAGCTGGCACACCAACTGAGTGATTGATGATGGGGTCACTTTTCTCCAGACTCGCGGCTGCTTCCGTTGAGTGCTCAGCCGCCTGGGCAGGTGGTAAAACACCTTCAGTAGGGGTTGGCTCAACTTGGGTGCCCAAATGCCTAGTCCCATTGCCAATTCCTTTGGACCCATCTTCCGAAAGTACTGGGGACGTAGCTGCAGTGATGGCTTTGGCAATTTGTTGCACTACTCCCAATGGGTCTATCTGCAGGAGAGATTGTGAGGACTCTCCTGGTCCTTCAAACATTTGTTGCTCATGCATCATCCTGGATTCCCTCAGAGCTTGCTGCATGTCTGACTTCTCTGTTGCAGCAACGGGATCCATATCTTCATCACTCTCTGAGAACACATCCAGATGAGGGTGAGTGTGTTCTAGAGTTCCAGTAAGCGGACATATACTTGCTTTCTCGAGAGCTTCTGCTTCCTCGGCTGCTTTGGCTTGTTCCTTCTCCTTGAAGATTTGTAGGATATTCAGGCAGTTATCTTCATCAAGGGCCTGAAGCACTTTGGTGACTCCGAGAAATTGGAACAATTCCTCCTCTTCTTCGATAAACTCAGGGCGTTCAAACTGCACCCTTGAGTGGCTTAGCTTCCACGCCCTCCATTCACGTAGACGGCGCTGAATGTCTGGGTATACAGGAGAATACATGATGACATCATCATCGTCATCTTCTTCTTGTCCTTCCTTTTCTGGGATGGAAGGCAGGATGCTCTGCTGCTCTTCACTTTCAGCAGCGTCCGTAGCAGGTGGAGAGACAACTTTTTCAACTGGAAGTTCAGTTGTCTCAGCTGTTGTGTTGTCCTCAGCTGTCCTCTCCACAGCTGGGTCTTCTGTAGGCCTCTGCTGATCACCCTCAGCAGACTTGGCAGTTTCATCTATTACTTCGGGAGACTGCACTTCCTGAGAGTCAGCAGTCTCAGATGCTTTCTCTAGCTGAGTGGCAGATTCAGCTGTCTTGTCACGCTCTGAAAGCTTGACGATCCTTCTTCTTTTGGTTCTAACCAGAGGAATTTCTGGTTCTTTTTTCTCTTCGGATTCTTTGGCGGCGGGGGCCGGGGCATCCTTATAGACCGGAGCTGTCTTCCTGGGCTTGGCAGTCCTTTTCTTGCGTATGGCTGGAGAAGGGATTTGGGCTTCCTTCTCAGCCACGACTGCAGGGGCAGGAGACATGGCTGCACGGGCAGGCGACTCGGCTGTAGGGGCAGGTGCGTCCTTTTTCTTTGTTGCAGGGGCAACCTTCTTCTTCGCAGCTGTAGGGGCAGCTTTCTTCTTGGGAGGAGAGGTAACAGTTGTGTCCTCGGGGTCAGCTGATTCTCCCTCACTTGTATCCGCCCTCTTCGCGTGGGCTCTCTTCTGGGCTCCTGAGAGGTTGGCCCTAAACATCTTCTTATTGACATGGAAAGATTTTCCATGTCGAAGGGGAATGCCCTTCACTTCCTTCAGGTGGCCAATCACCAGGCCATAACCAAGAGATCCTCCAAAGGATCCATCTTCCTTGAATGATTTATTTACAACGTTCTGGCAGAGTCTGCTGTACATGAACTCCGCCCAGTTGACTTTCTTGCCCTGTATGTTCGCAGCCATGACGATCAACTTAGTCTTTGACAGCTTGTTGAAGCTACCAAACTTCATGTCTACACACTTAGAGACGACATCCTTCAACTTGTGATAGTCGTCCTTCAGTAATTTCTTCTCAGCTATGTAGACCACCTTAGCAGCACACTCTGGTTTGGCTATCTCTTTCCATGCAACAACCATATCAACGTCTGCTTTATAAATCTCCTTTATGCCTTCAGACGACAATAAACAGTGCTCCGCAAGGTCTTTAGCTGTTATCAAAATATCCTTGCGGTGGACAGAAGACTTGATTCCTTCGTCCTGCACTTCTACATTAACATAAAACTGCACCACCTCTTCAAGGTAGGTGTGCGAATACTCCAAGGTCAGAAAAGCCTTAAGACCGGACTTTTCCAACATTTCTGCAATTTTCTTCACTAGGGTTTCATCCGTACCCTGCTTTATCATGCCTTCAAAATCCACTGACGATCCAGAGTGGATTTGCTTCGATAACTTGACAAAATCAAACTTTGGTGCCATTTGTAGAGATTTTTACCGATTAAAACTTGGTGAACTGGCTTGACAACACGTAAGGTTTGCGAGAGAGAAAAGAACTTGTTTTCCTTTGCTTGAAGATGAATAGTTTTCGAGTGAGAGAGAGAATGCTGGAGAAATTAGTATATAAGTGTTATGAAAGGACATGTCTTTGGTTTTTGAATTTTTTATCGAGATCAACGGCTCAGATTTAGCACGTCAAAACGCATTTAATTCCTCGCATTTAATGCGGCAACATTTATATCCAATCATATGCTTACTGTGCAACTTTTGACTATACCCGTCATTATTACGCTGATGTCATCCTTAAAAACATTCCCGCTCATTTAAAACGACTGCGTTTTTTTCAATTAGCTCATAAATGACTCAGCTTATTTCAAAAATGACTTAACTCTTCTTCTCTCTTTTCATTAAGTGACTCAACTGTCAGCTAACTCGATACAACTGACTTTCTGGATATGGTGTTTTCACTTGGCTGATGTGAAAAACTTGTTCATTTCTCACTTTCTATCTTCCATCTCTTCTGATTGAGTTTTCTGAGTGTTAACTCAGCTCAATTAACCTTAGCTCATGCTTGAGCTCTTCAAATCTTGATTCACATAAGGGCTTGGTGAATATGTCGCCTAATCGCTTATCGGTTGAGATATATTCCAAAGTGATGTCTTTCTTTTCAACATGATCTCTTATAAAATGATATCTGACATCAATGTGCTTTGTTCTTGAATGCAACACAGGATTTTGAGTGATTGCAATAGCACTTGTGTTATCACACATAATTGGAATCTCTTTTTCTTAAATTTCATAATCTCACGATTCATCGTCTCATATACGCTTCATTTGTAGATGTGGCTATTGAGTTTTGCTTCTTACTAAACCAGAAACCAATCTATTTCCAAGCATTTGACATGTACAAGTACATTTTTCTGTCAACTCTACATCCAAAGATAGTCCGAGTCCGGTAACCAATAAGCTTGAATCCACCTTCCTTTGGATACCATAAGCCAACTTCCTGGCATCCCTTCAAATATCTTAGGATTCTCTTAGCTGCACTCATGTGGCTCTCCTTTGGTGCAGATTGAAATCTTGCACATACACCTACTGCAAAGGTGGTGTCTGGTCTGCTGGCTGTTAAATAGAGCAGCAATCCAATAAGTGCTCTATATCTTGTTTGATCTACAGCTTTACCATCTGCATCCATGTCCATCTTGACTGATGTGTTCATTGGTATATTCACAGAAGACTTCTCTTCCATACCAAATTTCTTCATTAAATCTCTGGTGTACTTTGTTTGACTTATGAAAGTTCCATCATTCAATTGCTTAACTTGAAGTCCAAGGAAGAAAGTCAGCTCTCCCATCATGCTCATTTCAAATTTGCTTTGCATGAGATTTGAGAACTTATCACACAGCTCTTTCTTTGTGGATCCAAAAATGATATCATCCACATATATTTGAACAAGCAGTATACTCTCTCCATCTTGAATTCTGAAGAGTGTTCTGTCCACTTTGCCTTGGGTGAATCCATTGTCAGTTAGAAATTGAGACAATGTATCACACTATGCTCTTGGTGGTTGTTTCATTCCATATAATGCTTTCTTGAGCTTGTACACCTTATCTCCAATAGTTTTCTGCTCAAAACCTGGAGGTTGTTCAACATACACTTCTTCCTCTAACAGTCCACTTAGAAATGCACTCTTCACATCCATTTGATACACAGTGAAGTTCTTATGTGCAACATAGGCAAGAAACATCCTTATTGCTTCCAATCTTACAGCAGGAGCAAATGTTTCATCAAAATCTATACCCTCTTCTTGGCAATACCCATTGGCTACCAATCTTGCTTTGTTTCTTACAACAGATCCTTCCTCATTCATCTTGTTTTTGAAAACCCATTTTGTGCCAATAACATTCTGATGGGTTGGTCTCTGCACCAATTCCCATACTTTGTTCCTTTCAAACTGATTCAGGTCTTCTTGCATGGCTTGAATCTAGTGTGTGCCATCCAGTGCTTGAGACACATCTTTTGGCTCTATTTGGGAAATAAAACAAGTGAACATTGATTCTTGCTGAGCTCTGGATCTGGTTCTTACACCATCTCTAACATCTCCGATGACTAGCTCTGGTGGATGGTCTCTCGACCATCTTACATTAGGTTGAAGCAAATCGGTGGGTTCATTTTGTCTCGCAACATTGCGTTGTCTTGAGCGACTCTTTCATCATCATTCACCAAGACTTTCAAATTTGTCTTTGAGATTCGGCTATTATCTCTCTTCATCTTGCCGACATGATTACTCTTACTTGACTTCAACATAAGGACTCTTCAGATAGTTGGCCGATTAAGCTTATCGCCTAACTCGCAGAATGTCTTCTCCATTCACATTAGGTTCATCAAAACCACATGAATAGACTCTTTCCCGTGACCATAGTTCTCTTGTTCAAGACTCTATAGGCTTTGCTCTCGGTGAGTATCCCAAAAAGATACATTCATGCCTTTAGCATCAAAAGCCTTTAGATTATCCTTGCCATTGTTGTAGATGAAGCATTTACATCCAAATATTCTAAAATATGCAATATTTGGCTTTCTCCCTGTCCATATCTCATAGGGAGTTTTGGTCAATTGCCTGTTTATCATGCATCTATTTTGAGTATAGCATGCAGTGTTGAACTGTTGATGGCTTCAACCCAAAATCTCTTAGGCAAACCAGCTTCAGCTAACATGGTCCTTGCAGCTTCTTTGAGAGTTCTGTTCCTCCTTTCAGCTACTCCATTCTGCTGTGGAGTTCTAGCTGCAGATAACTCATGAGCAATACCATTTTTAACACAATACTGAGTTATTATCCCATTGACAAACTTAGTTCCTCTACCAGACCTTATCTTTATAATGGTTTGTCTCTTTTCATTTTGAACTCTTTTCATCAGCTGTGGTCACTTTGCAAGGTTTCCTTATTTTTGCACATGAAGATTGTCCATGTATATCTTGAATAATCATCTACCACCACTAAGGTGTATTTCTTTCCACTTATCTTTGGTGTTCAATGGACCAAATAAATCCATATGCAAATGGATGCAATATCCTTGTTGAAGAAGGACTAAAGCCTCCTTGAATGAAGATTTGATCTGCTTTCCCATCCGCATGCATCACATACACTTTCCTTCTTGTACATCAGACCGGCAATCATTCCACAAGATGATTCTTGCAAGCTTGTTGATTATCTTGAAGTTCGAGATGACTCACTTCTTGTGCCACAAGCAACTTGATTGACCGTGCTTTTGCTAACAGACAGTGCTTGGTGGCGCAGAGACCGATCTACCACATACATATTCTTTCTGTCTTGATCCTTGCGCAAAAGACTATTTCATTTGATTTAGTATCTTTAATTTGGCACATTCCCATATTGAATCCAACATTGTAGCCCTCGTCACAGAGTTGGCTGATGCTTAACAGGTTGAAGTTTACACCTTCAACATAAGCAACATCTGTGATTTCCAATCCATTTTTCTTGATATATCATGTGCCTTTGATTTCCCCTGGAGCTTCATTTCCTCCAAATATAACTTTTGCACCTCTAATCTCCTTGAATCTTGACATATTTTTTCTTGTTTCCTGTCATATGTCTGGAACAACACTATCCATGTACCAGGTTCCTTGGCACTCATTCCTTGAACCTCGCAATCAGGAAATTAGTTTTTGTGTACCCATACTTGCCTCGGTCCCGAGGGGGTTAGTCAGAAGATGATCCAACCAACCTATAGCCAAATAACTTGACTCTAAGAGGTTGCCATCTATCTGTGCCATAATCATAATTCACTTTGGCAAATTTCTTGGGAGCTTTACGTTCATACAACTCTCTTTTGTCGTATGCATGTGTGTGTGTTTTAGCAATTGCTTCTTTGGGTAGTTGTGATATTTTTGGGTGTAGTGCCCAGGTGCATATGTGCCGATAATAGCTCTTTTGCCTTTGGAATGACCTTTGCCGAGGTCTCAGGTCTTCGCCATCTAGAACTTGTATTCCATTGATCTTTCTTCGATTTTTCACATTGTTCCAATCGCCTTGGCTTGGAGTAGTTTTTACCATTCCCATCATATGTATTTCTTTGGTAAAGTAAGGGTTTTTGGTAGCTCTGTTTATTTTTCACAGAGTACTTTCTATTTCGAGTCCTGTTGAGGAACTCTGTTTGGATTTCTTCTCATTGCCCTTCAAAGATATACTCAACTAGTCAAGTTTTCCTTTTTCCCTTTATATCCAAAGCTTGTTTGTTTGTTATGTGCTTTGGAATGAATGTGGGTGCAACATTTGGTGTTTTGGGTTTTGAGATGCTTCATCACTCAAGATCCTTTTCCAAAATCACTCCCAGAGTCCGAATGTGCACAAGGAATTGAATCATATGCCTATCTTATCTCCACATTTTGACTCATGATAAGGCCATCCAATGATTTGGATGCTTTGTGAATGAGGCAATTACATTTCTAAGATCGTTTTCTCTCTCTTTTCTATAGCAGCTATCTCTCGCTTATTAGTTTGTCATTTTACCTTCTTGACTCTTTTGTTCTCACCTATGTGAACAGTGCAATCCCTTAGTGTTTGAGTTTGGCATTTGAAATGGTTGTTTTCCTCATTTATAAGTGTGTGTGAGGATTTTATGTGCTCAAAGTCTTTCATCATTGTGCCTAATGAATCATAAAGATCGAGAGGTGATGAAGTGTGTGTGTCACAATCACTATCACTTGAATACGAATGAGATGTCTTTAGAGTGTACCTTCATCTTCTGAGTCCGTTTGATCTTGTTCTTTAGCCATAAGAGGATCATTGCTTCTTCTTCTAATCACTTGAGTAGTCGCCTTCACTACTCTCCTCGTCTCTTTGCTTCTTTAGATTTAAGCTTCAAATAGCCTCGCGGATCAACATAGGCTTTCTTCTTTTCTGTCTTTCTTCTCTCAAGACTTTTCTTTCTCTTCATTCTGTATTTATTAGTGGTGGATAGGAGCGGTCAATGGCATAATGGCATGGGGAGAGCAATACGTAAACTGAACGAAGCATACCGAGGG